>CAHIKZ030000802.1:4005000-4019650 GCA_903632075.3 Acanthosepion pharaonis
AACTACAAGAGGAGGTTGGTTGCTGTAGAAGGGAATAATGGCTATTCTACAAAGTATCAACAGAAGATTATGTGTTATATATATTGTATTGTACGAATACTTTTTTCACACTTATAAATGGGATTTATTTCTATTAAATCAAAACTTTTTTCTCTTTTCTATGTATTTAGTTATTATGCATCTGTGTACAGTTAACTATATGAAAAGTATGTTTATTCATTAGTTAGAAATACAATAAAGTAAAAATTTGTATGTGTACGAATATTTGTTTCCACCCCACTGTGTGTGTGTGTGTGTGTGTGTGTGTGTGTGTGTGTGTGTGTGTGTGTGTGTAAATATCTAATCAATGATGAACAGTAACTCCATACTCGTTTGGCATAAGGCCACAATACTGAGCATGTAAAATTAGCACCAAAACGAAACACTTCGCCACCACTGGTGCCTATTTTGTTGGTGTGTGTGTGTGTGTGTGTGTGTGTGTGTGTGTGTGTGTGTGTGTGTGTGTGTGTGTGTGTTGGCGGGGTGTACAAAGACTTATATAGAAGGCGCCATTTTTGATAAGCCTTGTCCGAAACATTCAATCCTTTCATCCTCAGGGAAATTTGAATCAACATTTTTTTTTGTTTTCTTCTTTGAATTTCTCTAATTATTGTTTATCATTTGCCACCAAAGGTTTTTGTTGTGTGGCATATTTGAATTACGAACCAATCGGATTAACGAACGTCCTTCTTCATTGTCGTCCAATCGCATGAATGATAAATGACGTAGCCCATTAGAGCAGCGTCCCTAGCGAATTGTGTCCCGATATGGACAGACCTATCGAAGTGCCACTGAACAAGGCCAACATTAATGGAGTGATTGAGATAAAACATAAAGAAGCAAGAGGCAAATAAAGCGGACAATCGACTTCCATTTCATTTACCCTCTCCGTACACAATATTCTGTTTAATATTCACAAATAATTTACCGTACGTTTCGACGGTGAGCACAAAAAGCTAGCAATCGATTGTTGATTTTCAGTTGAGGCATAATTACTAAGGATCTTTCGCTTTTTGCTATGCAAGGCGATAATGCCACGAGAAGGCAACGGGTTCCTTGGAGTGAAAGAGAATGAGAAGACGTTAGTAAGGAGAAAGGACAATAAAATAACAGGCTTTAGGGTGACAGAAGATGGGGACTGGCGTTGCATTTGCATTTTCTAAGATTTTAAGTGCGAGGAAAACAAAAAATCGAAAAGGGGTTCAACGGGCGAAAAGTTCGAGAAAAAATTGTTAGAATAGAACCTATGGTTGCATGTAGATAGTTCAATATTAAAACGATGAGACCTACTTACCAATCTAGTAGAAAACTTATATTCATGTACGCGGAGGCACCAAGGTGGAAAAAAACTCTTCAGAAAAAATTGCCATGAAAATATTTGTAGAAAAGTTACAGGGAAGCCACGTCACGTCGGTAAGAAAGTGATTGAAATCGCGATGCCAGGTCAAGATCGATTATATTGCAGACTCTTCTTTGTTTTTTGCCGAAATTCTCGAGGTAAATAGCAGGAACACCAGATTGAACCCAGTAGTAATAGTCATTGCACTGACTGATAATAGATTTATAAATATGCAAGATAAATTCTAAGGAAAAAAAAAATTGTCTGTGCACGACACATTGAACCAATATTCGGTGTTTATCCCTGACAATGGTCATTTATTACTCTCTCTGTGTGAATGGAATGCGTTTATATACATAAATAACTACACGCATAAGTACACACACACACACACACACACACACACACACACACACACACATATATATATATATATATATATATATTTATTTATTTATTTGAACTTGTTTAATTTTGGTATGTCCGATTTGTAATTCGCACGTTGGACTCACCCTTTTGCTAACAAACATTCTGTTACTGAAAGACAATGAGAAGACTTGAGTGGGGAGAAAGGGGAATAAAAGAATAGATTTCAGGAAGACAGAATATGGCGACTGATATTGCATTTAATTCTTTGAATATCGTATCAAGAAAACAAAAGAGGCGACTAAAGAAATCATTAGAATAGAACTCATGGTTACATATCGGTGTTTTTCACCGTAAAATGCTGGAACCTTGTTACCAGTCTTGTAGTTCGCTTAAAATTCATGCCTTCAAGAATAAAGGAGGAGGGTTCTTTAGAACAACTTCAATGAAGATATTTATAGAAAAGACACAGAGAAGCCACGTCACGGCGGTGGGAAAGTGAAGGAAGTCAAGATGCCAGGACAGGACCGATAACATGGCAGAGGCTTCTTTGTTTTTTGTAGAGATTCTCGAGGTAAATAACAGGGACACCAGATCAAACCCAGTAGTAATAGTCATTGCATTGACTGATAATAGATTTAGTATTACAGTATAAACATTTCTCTTCATGTCAGTGGTAAACATTAAACCAAGAAAACTCATCGAGTTGCTCTCCTGAATGTTTGGCCATTTGGTAAGTACCTCAAAACTCCTTAGAATAATTGACATGAAGATATTTGTAGAAAAGAGAGCTGGAAGACACACATCGGTGAGAATGTGATTGAAATCGAGATGTATGATCAGGATCGATTACATTGCAGATCCCTTTTTTGGATTTTTTCAAGAATCTTCAGATGCAGAGCAGAGGCACCAGACCAGATATGGCAACTTTATTCAAAGACACGAACGGTGGGTTGATTGTTAAATGTGTAAGATGGATTCTGCCGAGAAAAATGTTCTCTGGCATGACAAAATGAACCAACTTTCCTTGCCGTAAGCGTAGCAATTGATTCGATATAGTCTCTCCACTTCATACCAGTGGAAAATCCTGAGATGCCAGGTCAGGAATCGATTACATTGCAGTCCGTTCAGTGGATTTTCTCAAGTATCTCAAAATATTTAGTAGGAGCATAGGACCAGACATAGCAGCAATATTCAATGAACGGACAAAATTTTTAGACCACTAAATATGGCCAGTTGCATTCGTATGCAGATTTCGTTTAAGAATATTCACTAGGCTATAATGCACAATTTTTCACAGAAAGGAAAAAAGGACAAAATGTGACAATTTATATCCCTGTCTTAATTGTATATAATTAGCAAAATCAACATATATGGTAATTATAATGGTAATATTAGCCATTTCCCCACAAGGAAACATTCGTACCGTTTTTTTTTTTTTTTTTGCACGTAATGTGTGACAAAGCGCACCGCCATGTAGAAAATATTTAGATTTTCCACCAGCTTTTACCGATTTTTACCCACCATCGATTCCGATGGAACCCCATACCAATCCGTGTTCACCAACAGATTTTACCGTCTCTGATCTGCGTGATCTTCTTTTGACCAATTATGATGTTTTTATATATATATATATATATATATATATATATATATATATATATATAATGGTGTTTTATTGCATACTCAACATACTTTATTTGTATTGTTTACATTATTCGGACTGTTATTCTCATCTTCACTGCCATATTCACAACGTTTCGGCCGTTGTACGCCCCGGCCTTCTTCAGATGATTGGAATTGTTCTTCAGTATCTGTCTATATCTCTGAGATGAGGTATTATGAATACTTACATTGTTTACATTATTCGGAATGTTATCCTCATCTTCATTGCTATATTCACGTTTTGACCTATATATCTCTGAGATGAGGTATTATGATTACTTGCGTTATTTACATTATATGGACTCTTATCCTCATCTTCGTTGCTATATTTACGTTTTGGCCTCTATATCTCTGAGATGAGGTATTATGATTACTTGTATTATTTACATTATTTGGACTGTTTTCCTCATCTTAATTGGCATATTCCTCAATAGTCATTGACCGAGCAACCAATACTGCTTTCGATTGAAATTTAGACATTTTTTTCAGGAAAATAGATTTCTGAAGTCAGTAGCTGCTATCGCTATTTCCAGTATTGATGGAGGTTTCCTTTCTAACCTTTTTAGATGAATTAGTGTGGAAAGTCAACTTCTTGATTATATCATTTAATTTTTCTTCATTTTACATGTGCTATCCATTTTAGTTATTGTTGTTGTTGTTGTTGTTGTTAGTCCTCAGATGACGTAGTTTCTGTTATTTGGTACTGTACTTAATTGTTTGTGATTCTATCGCCAGACCAAAAATATTTAAGGAATGGGATCTTTGCGAAAACCCCCCAACCTTCCCACGCTCAAAACCATTTTTAACTATTGATCTTTGAAAGCGATTGTATACAGCTCACAGTTTAAATATTTCCGAACGGGTTTGGCGCCAGGCAGTACATCCATATCCACGTCTCGATCGTTTTCAGGTCGATGTTTTGTTTTAGTACCAGTGTGTGGTATTGGGCGAAACTACTTCTACTATTATTTCCCTAATCATATCTGTGCCCTTATCTCTTTGACTTACTCCCTCTGATATATATATATATATATATTTAAGCATTCCACCTCAAGCAAGGCGGGAAGCCATTAGCACGCAAGGGGTAACAGATAGTTGAAGCGAAAGCAAAGAGGAGTGATAGAGGAAAGGATGAAGAGACGGTTAGGGGATAGATCAGTGCATCTGGAGACGTCGATTGACATTACATTTGAATAGTTGGAGATTATAGCTATCAGGGAAACAGAAAAAGGGGAGCGAGTCCCACAGTCGAGAAGTACGAGACATGAAGTTATTGGAGTAGAAGAGACGGCTACATTTAACAGTTTCGACAGTGAAAGGGTGAGAGCGAGATGCAAGCCTAGTTGAACGCTTGAATTCGTGAAGTCTGGGAACCAGCGAAAGCAGCTCATCGGAGTAGTTACCGTGGAAGTAAACAGAGGGAGGCAACGGCACACCTGTGAGAGTGCGGTATATATATATATATATATATATATATATATATATATATATATATATATATTGGATACTTTCATATTAAAAAAGTGACTTAATTATCATCACCATCATCATCATCCCCTTGACTTTTGTAATTGTAGGGCGGATCCGAATTAATGAGCCACACTAAATCTTTTCCTTGACGGTCTATTAATAGCAGCCACCAGCACTTGTGGTGCAGTCACATCTGTCCATTTTTACCAAAAATTAATTATTTACTACATTAAATCTAGTATATCTAATACAGTTATTCGTAATTAAATTTTCCCGTCCACTTTTGCAGAAAACCAACATCGTTTATAAAATTTAAATGTCCTCTGGGAGATTTTATGTCCAACGGTAAAATAATCTTTATGTTGGACGCACTACAACACCGTTGTGTCAGCGGTAAAGTTGTCATTTGAATAATATGCCCAACATTTCTAAACATTTACATTGACATACCTGTTGAAAATACTTCTATACTTTTTCACGAAAAGAATATGCATTGTGATTTGTGAGATAATACCTGCGAATCGAGTTTTCGGCATTTCTTTCTGTCCCCGATATTCGAGTCTGAACTTACAGTGATTTATTCTCTGCGTCCTGGAAGTAATCTGCGACAAGTATTTCCTTTGCAATCTCAGATCGCTTACAGAATAAACATAAACTAAAAATTCCCGAAGCTTATCTATATTAAAAAAATAGAACTAAACCGTAATATGATTAATTACGAATACTCCGTAAATATTTTAAAATGTGTATAATAGATAGTTTGAAATACCAAACACTACACTAATAGTTTTTTTACTACTTATTTCGTAAAAACTCTGTACAATCATACTTAGTTACCTCCCCTTAAACGGTGTCAAGCGATCATGCACTGACACAGCGTTTTTCACTCCACAAGTAAGAAATTTAAATTTCAGATGAACACAATTTTGTCTTCGATAATAATGAACACTAGAATATTTTTCTTGCAATAAATAATACCCTGATGGTGACAGTGTGCTATGTCGAAAGTACTCAGAATAAAAGAAATATATATCAACACGGCAATTTTCTCTCGTCCTTTGATAACGGCAGTAAAAAGCTTATTCGTCAATATAAAAAGATACAATTGAAAATAAGTAGACAGAACATGTGGAAATTATTCAATGTGTGTGCGTGTGTGTGTGTGTGTGTGTGTGTGTGTGTGTGTATTTCTAAAGAATTAATCAGATCAGAACAAACAGCGGTTTTACTTACAAAGGGCCACGCTGGTTCGATTCTTGCCGGGGAACGTATTTTCTTTATTTCTGGAATGCGCAGGCCAATAGAAATAATACGCCAGACAGTTAGTTATGTGCCATGCGGGATACACGCTTAGGCGATCATGTATCTTTCGATACGTGACTAACTGGGCGGATTTTTCCACGCAGTAGATTGCCATTTTTTTCTGCGGTAGACCAGTAGCCATACAAGGCTATAGAACTCGGTCTATATAGAGCACGGGGAGAGAGGAAGAAGAAGAGGATTTATTCATTTCCCAAGGAAATTAGCACGTAAGTGAACGTAATGGATTCGACTGAATTCGAACTCGGCTCTCCGATTCATCAATCTGAGCCGCTGTCCATTACAGTGACGTACAGTTCATAATATATATATATATATATATATATATATATATATATATATATATATATATATATATATATATATATATATAATGGAATGGACAAAATCCGACAATTATTTCAAGACATTTCTTACGTTTATGCGTTCTTTTTATAGATACAAATATTTAAGTAAATGCTCTGTTTATAATAAACAGTATTAACGACATTTACTGGCCTGAATGTCCGAGAAATTTTTCATAGAAAATATGCGTCCTCCAAATCAGTCGGGTTTCGATCCCGGCTTGAGCCAATCGGGTGTCTAGCCACACTGATTAGCTGGGATACGGCGAAACAGTCTCTCTGTGGATGACCATATACACATATATATATGTGTGTGTGTGAGTGTGTGTGTTTGAATTGGGACAGAATGCATCAAATATTGATCGAAATGCGATAATGATAGGATATAGAATAAATAATGAAGCCTATATATATATATATATATATATATATATATATATATATATATATATATATAAGAAATGGACAAAGTCCGACAATTTATTTATTAAAGACATTTTTATGTTTAACGTTCTTTTTATAGATACAAGTATTTAAGTAAATGGTCCCGTTAGTTTAGGACACATGTGGATAAAGGCGTTGGTTAGATCCAGTAACTGGACCCAAAGAGTGTGAGTTCAATACCCGGTTAAGGCAGTGGAGAACTTTCAGAGGGAAAATTAACAGGAGATAACTGATAACTGACATCTATTAAACATGGCACGTGGAACTAGAACAGTCTACCCCAGTGAGCGAAATAAAGGGTTCAGTTCGACATTCCAACCACCTGATGAAGGCCGGAGCGTACAACGGTCGAAACGTTGTAATAAATATGGCGGCAAAGATGAGGACAATAGCCCGCGCTTACATTTACACAACATACAGCGTTGAAACAGCAGTTTCGGTACGATCGAAAAAGTTAAGCAAAGTTGCCCCTGGTTAGTACCTACACAGGTGACCGCTTGGTGTTGTAAACTTGGATGTGAGGGTGGTGCAATGGATAATGACTCGGAATCGTTAATCGGAGAAGCCAGTTCCAATTCCACTTGAGTTCGTTATATTCATTTGCACGCAAATACCCTTGAGAAAGGCATGAACCCATCTCTCATTCCCCGGCTATAGGTTAAAAAGTAAAACATATCACTAAAATATTATTATCTCAAAAAATTCTTTAAATATAAAAATGTTTTCTGATAGGCTTCATTAGTCGTAAAATACGGATCAATCAAATCATCTAATTACGATCAATCTCATTGCAGTAATAATATTTTTATTCAGCTAATCCAAGTCTGGTACACAAAATATAAAGAATCCATTTGATTTTTTTAAACTATATGCAGTAGGGATACTTTTTTCTCTCATCTCTGGTGATCTTGTGACGTACTTATCAATGTATGACACAAGGCTACGAGTATGAGGTTCATATAAAACTCGAATTATTTGTCGTAATAATATATATTTTCCTCACTAATAAGCATGACCCAAGGAGAATGCATTGGTCGGTCATCTCAGAGCGAAAAAAAGTTGTATAACAGATATTTATTTAACATTTTAAGTATGGTACAAGGCCACATGTATGTGGCGCCCATCTCAGCTGGAACATGCTGTAGTAGTAATAGATATATTTTCTTAGCTTTCATAAGCCACATTTCTCGGGAAACCTATTTGAACCCCATATAGCTGTAATAGTTTCCCGGCTCCGCCATGTAGGCCATAAGGCTACACGTATAGCGCACTAACTTGTGTTTGAAATCATTACTAATCTAAAAATCTCACATTGCACGACGACATCGGACGCGATTTTTTGACTTCTCCTTCGAGCTCTTTAACTCTATCACGTTTATTTTGCATAACCAATTATTCTATAAACATTTTTTCCTCTTTTTTCGCATTCCCTTTGTCAGCCATCTCGAGTTGCTTTTCTCTTTGCTCGCTCCTCAGACTTTCCTATCCAACATTCACTATTGTTTCGTTGACTTTTTGTCTAATGCATCTTGTCGATGTCAGGCGATTTCAGGATAAATCCTTGGGGAGGGCAGAATGAAGAATAAAACAATAAATCGTACGAGGAATGTGGACAAGTGAGTTTTTTTTTTTTTTTGGCGTGAAATCTCCTCATTGGTAAGTGAGGAAGTCAAAAAAAAATTTGAGAAAAAAAAAAATCACGCTGGAAGAAGAAATGGTCGAAAGATTTGAGAAATATATATTTTTAAGTGTTTTTTTTTTTTGTTTTTTTTTTTTTTTTGTTTTTTAGCAAATTCTAACGTCTTTCATTTCCTTTTTCATAAGGTCTTTGATGACGCGAGTCACACGTGATGCTCAAAGAAAGATTTGACGTTTTGTATATCTCGAAGTCGCGAACGAAAAGGTGGGAAAGAGAAGTTTTTTTTTTTGTGAAGAAAGAATATACAATGATAAAAGGATGATGGTATTGAAGAAGAAAGATCTGATGACAAGTCTAAAGTAGGTAAATGCAGTTTCAATAAGAAGAAGAAAAAAGAAGAAGAAAGGAAGAAAAGAAGAAGAAGAGGAAAAAAGAAGAAGAAACATGAGCGAGTGTAAAGGAAAATTAAAAGTGATCAACGACTATATCTATCTATCTATCTATCTATCTATCTATCTATATATGTGTGTGTGTGTGTGTGTGTGTGTGTGTGTGTGTGTGTAGTTATACAAATAACATTTGTCACTCAGCTGATTAATGTTATATTCGACTCAGTGTTTCATAGATGAACATTTTGTAATTGTTTTAGTCCACTCTTCAGGAGGTTTTTAGCAAATGACTGCTTTTTTTTCTCATTTTTCGTTATTTTATATATAATTTTGATGTAATTACTTAATTATATATAATACAATACATCTATCTATCTATCTGTATATATATATATATATATATATATATATATATATATACACATACATATATATAATAGATAAATATAGTTAAATAGATCTAACATACAAGAATTAAATTTTCAGATTCAAAATGGCATTTCTCAGTGGCTATTTCAGCCACAAAACTGATTTTTATTTAAGTGATTGACCAAATTACTTTTAATTAAGTGATTGACCAAATTAATTGATTAAATTAATTATATTTAAGAGCTTGACCAAATAATTAATTGGCACAAATGTTGAAGCTTGAATAGGATGTGGCATCAAATCAAGTGTTAATAAAATTATTTCATGATTGATTATAGATTCAGTTGTTTATGTATTTCCTCCAAGATGAAGAGGAAACTTGAGCTAACAGAGATGTGGTTCTACAGAAGGAAGCTGAGAATACCATAAATGGAACATGTGACAAGAAAGAAATTTTAAATAAAATATGAACCAAGGAGGAAAAGTCATTAAAACAACAACCATGAAAATATTTAAAAAAAAAGACAGGAAGCCATGTCATGGTTGGTGGGAAAATAACTGAAGTTGACATATATATATTTATATATATATATATATATATATATATGTGTGTGTGTGTGTGTGTGTGTGTGTGTGTGTGTGTGTTTGTGTGTGTGTGTGTGTGATTAATACAAATAAAGTTTGTCAGCTGCTTGATGTTATATTCAGCACCCCCCAACTCCAGAGTTTTGTAGATAAACATTTTTTTAAATTTGTTCAGTCCACTCATCAGGAGGTTTTTTAGCAATTGACATCTGGTTTTCTCATTTTCATTATTTCAATGTTAATTTTGATATATGCAGTAGATGGTAGCTCTTATTAGTGGTGTTAGGGTGATTATTCTTTCTCATTATATATATATATATATATATATATATATAATTTTGTATAATTTTCCATATCAACAAACAGTATTTAGAAAAATATTATAACAAATTGGAGAAAGTTTTTGTGATGTGTTTCATCCATTAGGATTTCACTGGACTGGGATTTGTTGTTGTCACATCTACACAAGCACATGAAACGAGAGATGATTTTAGTTTCATAATTTTTAAAATAATATTTTTTCAATCAAGCCAAATTCATCTATATTCTTTTTTTTCTATCACCTTTGTTCTTGACTATCCCATATTATGACAACAGATAATCTACCAGCAGGTTTTTAGTAATTTACTGCTCTTTTTCTCATTAGTCTTTTTTTTTTAATATCAGTTTGATGTAATTAAATAATTATTTATAATACAATATATCTATTTCGGTGTATAAATATATATATATATATATATATATATATATATATATATATATATATATATATATATATATATATATATATATATATATATCGGTGTATATATACATATATATATATATATATATATATATCTTACTTATTATAAAACGCAGATTGTGTGTGTGTGTGTGTGTGTCTGTACGTTTATATATTGGATCGGATTTCCTACATTTTTAACAGATTTCAACAAAACTTCACAGGACTACGTAAAAATTACCTTGCAGTGGTTCTGACAGCACCAAAAATTGGAAAAACACAATCGTTTTGCATGAAATTAATTTGAAAACACGATTAAGTGACATTAATGAAAGGGGGACAACTCATATCGAGTTATACTTATTAATATCGAGTTATACTTATTATAAAACCCAGGTTGGTTGGTTGTGTGTGTGTGTGTTCGTTTATATATGGGATCGGATTTCCTACATTTTTCAACCGATTTCAACAAAACTTAACATTTTTTTTTGGAAGGTAGTGTTTCTTATTGTCTGGCTTTTTTTTCTTTATTTTTACATTCAGAATGCTTTAAAATTTCCATTTACAAGACAATTGTTTATAATAAAATTCTATTCAATCGGTAGACTCATAACGATTGAAAACAATGATTTTGTTTGGGTTTGATCAATTCGTAAAAAAAAAATAATAATTAAGACATGCGTGTCCGTCAACCTTGAACAATAATCTTTGTCAATTTTATTTTTCAGTCTTTATGATGGTCGATACTTGATCTATCTCTTACTGTTACATTCCAGGCTCTACTGCTATATATATATATATATATATATATATATATATATATATATATATATATATATATATATATAAAAGAAATATGTTGTAGTGGTTCTACCGAGAGAAAAGTATGTATATTAAAAAAGAAGAGAAGAGAGTGCCACAAACGTTTTTGGTTGTAATGTGGATTTATTTAAAAAAAATATTATGCTTGTTTTTACATAATTTTACGACACGTTTTTCTGGTCTCGTGACCGTCTTCAGGTAAAAGTGGAATTTTCACATATTATTAAAAATAATTAATTTTTCTTCATGTTCAATGTGAAATATTCTCGATATGAGACATTCTCTGTTTGAAATTCGGATTACCAACACACAAACAGAGAATGTCTCATATCGAGAAATTTCACATTATGAAAAAATTAATTATTTTAATAACAAACCTCCGCGAGATCGCTAAAAAGAGAGCATAGCATGATGAAAAAGACGCCAAACTTGACGAAAAAAAAAAATTTTATCGTCTAAATGTTTGTTATTATTAAGAGGAAAAGGTCAAAAGTATTTTTGGGGTATTTTTTCCATTTTTTAATCGTTCTAGCACGTCCGAAATTTTCGTTAAAATCTAGTTTTTTTTGAGTCAGCAAAATTGACCATTTTTTCCATTTAAAAAAAAAACTGGAAATCTGACTTTGAAATTTTTTAAATATCAATTATCATTTTTTTCAAAACTTATTTTAAGAAAAATCAGAAATTATAATGTTTATTTAAAATATTTTGAACCAAACTTAACTTAGCTTTTGTGCCAAATGATGTAATTTGAAAATAAAACAAAGCAGGTCATAAATTTTTCGCGTCTCTTGACATGTGATGAATGATATATTTACGAATTCCATGAGGCTAATTTGTTCTACGGAAGGAAAAAAAGTGAAATAATTTTTACATTTACGTGAACAAATTATTTACCCCGTTATTTTTAACGAAAACTTTCAGCGGTCTAATATTTTTTTTTTTTGTACTTAGCTTTCACCTTTACGTTTATGATGCTTTATGGGAAATATATTGTAAAGAAATTAAAATAAAACTGTTAAGAGTGACATTAAATTTCATATTTCTTAAGAAAGGTATCTAATTAATTTATAGGTACCTTTCTTATGAAATTTTATCAGAATTGTACATAAAATACTATAATTTTATGTACATTTATTACATTCTACTGTTATTTATTTGCATTCATTTTATTATTAATGTTGATATTTCATTTATGGAAAAATGTCGTAACTGAGATTAATATAAAAATAAGATCATATAAATTTCATAAGATGATACTGATACTTGTAGGTACCCTTCTCAGTTGAAATTGAAAAATCAAATTAACTTCTCCACACTTGTTTCAAAAAGTAAAAGGCCTTAACAGCGGAGAACAATGCTTAACTCAAATAACGCAGCTTAATTATATTCTGGTTGGTCTTCCGTATTTTATAATAACAGCTCGATTATAAGCACAAAATTACATTTCTTAATAAATGGGGATCTTCTGATTAGTCAAAATGATACAATTTACAACGCGCTAAAAAAAGATCTATCTCATAAGGACACTTATGAAAGCCGATGCGGCTTTTAACTAATTTTATAATATTTTAACAACTTAAATGTAAAATCTATTATAATTAATGAAATAACAAATAATTGTATTAAAAATTCATTTTTCATCGAAAAAATTTTTTTGCTTTCAGAAAATATTGTTCATATTCATAAAAACAACTAAAAGCAATTACAAGCATTTGAAATTAAATAATATCTTTGTTTTATTGAGTTTTGTATGTTACAATTCAGAGCTGAATTTCAGGTACTGCGTATCAATTAAAAAAACAAAAAAACATGATTTGCATTCCTCAAAGCCCTGTGCTTTTAATTATTGTAATCACTAAAACCGATGCGATCGAATTTCTAGCGTTTTTCATAAAATTAGTTAGGGGGGTAATAAATATTTTTTAAAAATATTTCTACCATGACTTTCATAAAAAACATATTTATAATAATTTCGATCATCTGTGAATAGTTTCATTAACATCCGATAATTATTTCTATTTTTGCACGATTTTTCAAATTAATGTGTGTCATACCAAAAAACATGCTAAAAAATTGTCTATATTATTTACTAGTTCCACTGATACAAATAGAAAAAAGGTTTTTTAATCAAAATTTAGAATGTTCTAAAAGAAGGAAAAATTTTAAAAATAATTAAAAAAAACTTTTGGTCTTTCCTCTTAATAATAACATAAGCATTTAGACAATAAAATTTTGTGTTCGGCAAGGTTGGCGTCTTTTTCATCAAGCTATGCTCTTTTTTAGCGATTTCGTGGTACCTATTTTAATAATATGTAAAGAAATCTCCACTTTCACCTGAAGACGGTCACGAGACCAGAAACACGTGTCGTAAAATTATGTAAAACAAAGCATAATATTTTTCTAAATAAATCCACATTACAACCAAAAACGTTTGCGGCACCTCTCTTCTCTTCTTTTAATATATATGTATATATACAAAGTTTTATTGTCAAAATCTTTTTCTTATTAAGATACAAACCCAATTATTTTTTCTTTGTTTTAATTGTTTAATTCTAGTAATTTCGAAACTTTGGTTAAAATCTGTTTTTCTCATGCGTCAGCGAGGTGACCAAGATTACTATATAAAATTTTAGCCTTTGGTGTTTTTTTTTTTGGGGGGGGGGTCGCGTGAAAAACACATAAATTGCCAAAAAAAAATTGTCGGATTATAATGAAACTTTCAGGAATTATTCACAAATATATTAATTTATTTTAGAATCTTTATTTTAGAAAATTTTGATGAAATTATTTTTGACATCTCTTCCCCAATCCTACTTATTTAATCTTATGAAATCATTAGATATTACGTTTTCACCTCCTTGTTATTTATATTAGTTAAAAGCAGAAGTATTTGGAGAATTTACATCATCCTTTCCTTCTTTAAAACAATAACACCATTTACAGAAAATCTGCCCTGAATTGCAAAATAACAAATGCAACAAAACTAAGTAATTATTCAATTAGAAAAGCTTTTAATTGCTTTTATAAATAAAATATATTAAGGACAGTTTTGTCTTAAAAAATAAAATTTTCGATGAATAATTATTTTTTACAAGAGTTATTTTCATTTTTTTTATTGAAACTTTAATTAGA
>CAHIKZ030000804.1:0-67500 GCA_903632075.3 Acanthosepion pharaonis
ATCTAAATCGCCTTTTTTTTTTTCGATACCCTCTTAACGCTAACCGGAAACCCAAAGTTGAACCTTCAAACGTCGATTTAAGGCATTTCTCTTGCCGCTAGCCCGCCGGGAATGGTTTTATTCGATTCTACAACTCATACTGCATCGGATAAGCTAAAAAAATGACTACCTAAAATGACAAATCTAAATCGCCTTTTTTTTTTCGATACCCTCTTAACGCTAACCGGAAAACCAAAGTTGAACCTTCAAACGTCGATTTAAGGCATTTCTCTTGCCGCTAGCCCGCCGGGAATGGTTTTATTCGATTCTACAACTCATACTGCATCGGATAAAAAAAAGCTAAAAAAAAATGACTACCTAAAATGACAAATCTAAATCTTTTTTTTTTCGATACCCTCTTAACGCTAAACGGAAACCCAAAGTTGAACTTCAAACGTCGATTTAAGGCATTTCTCTTGCCGCTAGCCCGCCGGGAATGGTTTTATTCGATTTCAACAACTCATACTGCATCGGATAAGCTAAAAAATGGACCTAAAATGACAAAAAATCGCCTTTTTTTTTTTCGATACCCCTTAACGCTAACCGGAAAATGAACCTTCAAACGATTAAATTTCTCTTGCCGCTAGCTTTTTTTTTCGATACCCTCGGATTAAAAAAAACTACCTAAAATGAAAATCTAAATCGCCTTTTTTTTTCGATACCCTCTTAACGCTAACCGGAAACCCAAAGTTGAACCTTCAAACGTCGATTTAAGGCATTTCTCTTGCCGCTAGCCCGACGGGAATGGTTTTATTCGATTCTACAACTCATACTGCATCGGATAAGCTAAAAAAATGACTACCTAAAATGACAAATCTAAATTTTTTTTTTTTTTTTTCGATACCCTCTTAACGCTAACCGGAAACCCAAAGTTGAACCTTCAAACGTCGATTTAAGGCATTTCTCTTGCCGCTAGCCCGCCGGGAATGGTTTTATTCGATTCTACAACTCATACTGCATCGGATAAGCTAAAAAAAAATGACTACCTAAAATGACAAATCTAAATTTTTTTTTCGATACCCTCTTAACGCTAACCGGAAACCCAAAGTTGAACCTTCAAACGTCGATTTAAGGCATTTCTCTTGCCGCTAGCCCGCCGGGAATGGTTTTATTCGATTCTACAACTCATACTGCATCGGATAAGCTAAAAAAAAAATGACTACCTAAAATGACAAATCTAAATCGCTTTTTTTTTTTTTTCGATACCCTCTTAACGCTAACCGGAAACCCAAAGTTGAACCTCAAACGTCGATTTAAGGCATTTCTCTTGCCGCTAGCCGCCGGGAATGGTTTTATTCGATTCTACAACTCATACTGCATCGGATAAGCTAAAAAAAATGACTACCTAAAATGACAAATCTAAATCGCTTTTTTTTTTCGATACCCTCTTAACGCTAACCGGAAACCCAAAGTTGAACCTTCAAACGTCGATTTAAGGCATTTCTCTTGCCGCTAGCCCGCCGGGAATGGTTTTATTCGATTCTACAACTCATACTGCATCGGATAAGCTAAAAAAATGACTACCTAAAATGACAAATCTAAATTTTTTTTTTTTTTCGATACCCTCTTAACGCTAACCGGAAACACAAAGTTGAACCTTCAAACGTCGATTTAGCATTTTTTCTCTTGCCGCTAGCCCGCCGGGAATGGTTTTATTCGATTCTACAACTCATACTGCATCGGATAAAAAAAAAAAATGACTACCTAAAATGACAAATCTAAATCGCTTTTTTTTTTTTTTTCGATACCCTCTTAACGCTAACCGGAAACCAAAGTTGAACCTTCAAACGTCGATTTAAGGCATTTTCTCTTGCCGCTAGCCCGCCGGGAATGGTTTTATTCGATTCTACAACTCATACTGCATCGGATAAGCTAAAAAAAAAAATGACTACCTAAAATGACAAATCTAAATCTTTTTTTTTTTTTTTTTCGATACCCTCTTAACGCTAACCGGAAACCCAAAGTTGAACCTTCAAACGTCGATTTAAGGCATTTCTCTTGCCGCTAGCCCGCCGGGAATGGTTTTATTCGATTCTACAACTCATACTGCATCGGATAAGCTAAAAAAAATGACTACCTAAAATGACAAATCTAAATCGCCTTTTTTTTTCGATACCCTCTTAACGCTAACCGTAAACCAAAGTTGAACCTTCAAACGTCGATTTAAGGCATTTCTCTTGCCGCTAGCCCGCCGGGAATGGTTTTATTCGATTCTACAACTCATACTGCATCGGATAAAAAAAAAAATGACTACTAAATGACAAACAAATAAAAATTTTTTTTTTTCGATACCCTCTTAACGCTAACCGGAAACCCAAAGTTGAACCTTCAAACGTCGATTAAGGCATTTTTCTCTTGCCGCTAGCCCGCCGGGAATGGTTTTATTCGATTCTACAACTCATACTGCATCGGATAAGATAAAAAAAATGACTAAAAATGACTAACCTAAAATGACAAATCTAAATCGCCTTTTTTTTTTTTCGATACCCTCTTAACGCTAACCGAAACCCAAAAGTTGAACCTTCAAACGTCGATTTAAGGCATTTCTCTTGCCGCTAGCCCGCCGGGAATGGTTTTATTCGATTCTACAACTCATACTGCATCGGATAAGCAAAAATGACAAATCTAAATCTAAATCGCCTTTTTTTTTTTTCGATACCCTCTTAACGCTAACCGGAAACTCAAATGAACCTTCAAACGTCAAATCTAAATCGCCGGGAATGGTTTTTTTTTTCGATACCCTCTTAACGCTAACCGGAAACTCAAAGTTGAACCTTCAAACGTCGATTTAAGGCATTTCTCTTGCCCGCCGGGAATGGTTTTATTCGATTCTACAACTCATACTGCATCGGGCTAAAAAAAATGGTTTTATTCGATTCTACAACTCATACTGCAATCGGATAAGCTAAAAAAAAATGACTACAACCTACTGCATCGGATAAAAAAAAAAATCTAAATGACAAATCTAAAAATTTTTTTTTTTCGATACCCTCTTAACGCTAACCGAAAACCCAAAGTTGAACCTTCAAACGTCGATTTAAGGCATTTCTCTTGCCGCTAGCCCGCCGGGAATGGTTTTATTCGATTCTACAACTCATACTGCATCGGATAAGCTAAAAAATGACTACCTAAAATGACAAATCTAAATCGCCTTTTTTTTTTTTCGATACCCTCTTAACGCTAACCGGAAACCCAAAGTTGAACCTTCAAACGTCGATTTAAGGCATTTTTTCTTCTTGCCGCTAGCCCGCCGGGAATGGTTTTATTCGATTCTACAACTCATACTGCATCGGATAAGCTAAAAAATGACTACCTAAAATGACAAATCTAAATCGCCTTTTTTTTCGATACCCTCTTAACGCTAACCGGAAACCCAAAGTTGAACCTTCAAACGTCGATTTTTTTTTGCCGCTAGCCGCCGGGAATGGTTTTATTCGATTCTACAACTCATACTGCATCGGAAAGCTAAAAAAAACTACCTAAAATGACAAATCTAAACGTTTTTTTTTCGATACCCTTTTAACGCTAACCGAAACCCAAAGTTGAACCTTCAAACGTCGATTTAAGCATTTCTCTTTTATCGCCGGGAAATTTTTTATTCTACAACTCATTTGCTAAAAATCGGATAACTGAAAAAAATGACTACCTAAAATGACAAATCTAAATGAATTTTTTTTTTTCGATACCCTCTTAACGCTAACCGGAAAAAAGTTGAACCTTCAAACGTCGATTTAAGGCATTTCTCTAAAAAAAAAAATGGTTTTATTCGATTCTACAAAAAACTGCATCGGATAAGCTAAAAAAAAATTTTTTAAAATGACCCTCTAAATCGCTTTTTTTTTTCGATACCCTCTTAACGCTAACGGAAACCCAAAGTTGAACCTTCAAACGTCGATTTAAGGCATTTCTCTTGCCGCTAGCCCGCCGGGAATGGTTTTATTCGATTCTACAACTCATACTGCATCGGATAAGCTAAAAAAAAATGACTACCTAAAATGACAAATCTAAATTTTTTTTTTTTTCGATACCCTCTTAACGCTAACCGGAAACCCAAAGTTGAACCTTCAAACGTCGATTTAAGGCATTTCTCTTGCCGCTAGCCCGCCGGGAATGGTTTTATTCGATTCTACAACTCATACTGCATCGGATAAGCTAAAAAAATGACTACCTAAAAAATGACAAATCTAAATCGCTTTTTTTTCGATACCCTCTTAACGCTAACCAAAGTTGAACCTTCAAACGTCGTTGAACCTTCAAACGTCGATTTAAGGCATTTCTCTTGCCGCTAGCCCGCCGGGAATGGTTTTATTCGATTCTACAACTCATACTGCATCGGATAAGCTAAAAAAAAATGACTACCTAAAATGACAAATCTAAATCGCCTTTTTTTTTTTCGATACCCTCTTAACGCTAACCGGAAACCCAAAGTTGAACCTTCAAACGTCGATTTAAGGCATTTCTCTTGCCGCTAGCCCGCCGGGAATGGTTTTATTCGATTCTACAACTCATACTGCATCGGATAAACTAAAAAAATGACTACCATCGGATAAATCTAAAATAAAAAAATGACTACCTAAAATGACGGAAAATCTAAATCAAACGTCGATTTTTTTTTTTTTTTTTCGAGCCTCGCCCCTGGTTTTAACGCTAACCGGAAACTCAAACTTAAACTTCAAACGTCGATTTTTTTTCTCTTGCCGCAAAGCCCGCCGGGAATGGTTTTATTTTCTACAACTCATACTGCATCGGATAAAAAAAAAAAATGACTACCTAAAATGACAAATTTTTTTTTTTTTTTTTTTCGATACCCTCTTAACGCTAACCGGAAACCCAAAGTTGAACCTTCAAACGTCGATTTAAGGCATTTCTCTTGCCGCTAGCCCGCCGGGAATGGTTTTATTCGATTCTACAACTCATACTGCATCGGATAAGCTAAAAAAATGACTACCTAAAATGACAAATCTAAATCGCTTTTTTTTTTTTTTCGATACCCTCTTAACGCTAACCGGAAACTCAAAGTTGAACCTTCAAACGTCGATTTAAGGCATTTCTCTTGCCGCTCGCCCCGGAATGGTTTTATTCGATTCTACAACTCATACTGCATCGGATAAGCTAAAAAATGACTACCTAAAATGACAAATCTAAACTTTTTTTTTTTTTTCGATACCCTCTTAAATGAAACAAAGTTGAACCTTCAAACGTCGATTTAAGGCATTTCTCTTTTTTTTTTCGATACCCTCTTAACGCTCGGAAACGGAAAACAAAAAGTTGAACCTTCAAACGTCGATTTGGGCATTTCTCTTGCCGCTAGCCCGCCGGGAATGGTTTTATTCGATTCTAAACTCAAAACTGCATCGGATAAGCTAAAAAAATGACTACCTAAAATGACAAATCTAAATTTTTTTTTTTTTTTTTTTTCGAACCCTCTTAAACGAAAACCGGAAACCCAAAGTTGAACCTTCAAACGTCGATTTCTTATTTTTTTTCTTGCCTTGCCGCTAGCCCGCCGGGAATGGTTTTATTCGATTCTACAACTCATACTGATCGGAAAAAAAAAAAAAAATGACCTAAAATGACAAATCTAAATTTTTTTTTTTTTTCGATACCCTCTTAACGCTAACCGGAAACCCAAAGTTGAACCTTCAAACGTCGATTTAAGGCATTTCTCTTGCCGCTAGCCCGCCGGGAATGTTTTTTATTCGATTCTACAACTCATACTGCATCGGATAAAAAAAAAAAAAATGACTACCTAAAATGACAAATCTAAATCTTTTTTTTTTTTTTTTCGATACCCTCTTAACGCTAACCGGAAACCCAAAGTTGAACCTTCAAACGTCGATTTAAGGCATTTCTCAAACGTCGGGAATGGTTTTATTCGATTTACAACTCATACTGCATCGGATTAAAAAAAAATGACTACCTAAAATGACAAATTTCGCCTTTTTTTTTCGATTCTAACGGAAACTCAAATATTTGCATCGGAATGGTTTTAAAAAAATGATCGGATAACTAAAAAATGACAAATCTAAAAATGACAAATTTTTTTTTTTCGATACCCTCTTAACGCTAACCGGAAACTCAAAGTTGAACCTTCAAACGTCGATTTAAGGCATTTCTCTTGCCGCTAGCCCGCCGGGAATGGTTTTATTCGATTCTACAACTCATACTGCATCGGATAAGCTAAAAAATGACTACCTAAAATGACAAATCTAAATCGCCCCTCTTAACGCTAACCGGAAACCCAAAGTTGAACCTTCAAACGTCGATTTTTTTTTTTTCGATACCCTCTTAACGCTGAAACCGGAGTTCAAAGTTGAACCTTCAAACGTCGAGGCATTTCTCTTGCCGCTAGCCCGCCGGGAATGGTTTTATTCGATTCTACAACTCATACTGCATCGGATAAAAAAAAAAAATGACTACCTAAAATGACAAATCTAAATCTTTTTTTTTTTTTCGATACCCTCTTAACGCTAACCGGAAACTCAAAGTTGAACCTTCAAACGTCGATTTAAGGCAAGCTCGCCGGGAATGGTTTTATTCGATTTCAACAAAAATGCATCGGATAAGCTAAAAAATGACTACCTAAAATGACAAATCTAAAATTTTTTTTTTTCGATACCCTCTTAACGCTAACCGGAAACTCAAAGTTGAACCTTCAAACGTCGATTTAAGGCATTTCTCTTGCCGCTAGCCCGCCGGGAATGGTTTTATTCGATTCTACAACTCATACTGCATCGGATAAAAAAAAAAAATGACTACCTAAAATGACAAATCTAAATCGCTTTTTTTTTTTTCGATACCCTCTTAACGCTAACCGGAAACTCAAAGTTGAACCTTCAAACGTCGATTTAAGGCATTTCTCTTGCCGCTAGCCGCCGGGAATGGTTTTATTCGATTCTACAACTCATACTGCATCGGATAAAAAGCTAAAAAAATGACTACCTAAAATGACAAATCTAAATCCTTTTTTTTTTTTTCGATACCTTAACGCTAACCGGAAACTCAAAGTTGAAAACTCAAAGTTGAACCTTCAAACGTCGATTTAAGGCATTTCTTTTTAGCCCGCCGGGAATGGTTTTTATTCGATTACAACTCATACTGCATCGGATAGCTAAAAAAAAAACTAAAAAAAATGACAAATCTAAATCGCCTTTTTTTTTTTCGATACCCTCTTAACGCTAACCGGAAACCAAGTTGAACCTTCAAACGTCGATTTAAGGCATTTCTCTTGCCGCTAGCCCGCCGGGAATGGTTTTATTCGATTCTACAACTCATACTGCATCGGATAAGCTAAAAAAAATGACTACCTAAAATGACAAATCTAAATTTTTTTTTTTTTTTTTTCGATACCCTCTTAACGCTAACCGGAAACTCAAAGTTGAACCTTCAAACGTCGATTTAAGGCATTTTCTTTGCCGCTAGCCCGAATGGGGAATGGTTTTATTCGATTCTACAACTCATAAAAATCGGATAAGCTAAAAAAAATGACCAAAATGACAAATCTAAATTTTTTTTTTCGATACCCTCTTAACGCTAACCGGAAACTCAAAGTTGAACCTTCAAAAGATTTGAACCTTCAAACGTCGATTTAAGGCATTTTTCTCTTGCCGCTAGCCCGCCGGGAATGGTTTTATTCGATTCTACAACTCATACTGCATCGGATAAAAAAAAAATGACTACCTAAAATGACAAATCTAAATTTTTTTTTTTTTTTCGATACCCTCTTAACGCTAACCGGAAACTCAAAGTTGAACCTTCAAACGTCGATTTAAGGCATTTCTCTTGCCGCTAGCCCGCCGGGAATGGTTTTATTCGATTCTACAACTCATACTGCATCGGATAAGCTAAAAAAATGACTACCTAAAATGACAAATCTAAATCGCCTTTTTTTTCGATACCCCTTAACTTAACGCTAACCGGAAACTCAAAGTTGAACCTTCAAACGTCGATTTAAGGCATTTCTCTTGCCGCTAGCCCGCCGGGAATGGTTTTATTCGATTCTACAACTCATACTGCATCGGATAAGCTAAAAAATGACTACCTAAAATGACAAATCTAAATCGCTTTTTTTTTTTTTTTCGATACCCTCTTAACGCTAACCGGAAACCCAAAGTTGAACCTTCAAACGTCGATTTAAGGCATTTCTCTTGCCGCTAGCCCGCCGGGAATGGTTTTTTATTCGATTCTACAACTCATACTGCATCGGATAAAAAAAATGACTAAAAATGACAAATCTAAAAATTTTTTTTTTTTTTTCGATACCCTCTTAACTTAACGCTAACCGGAAACTCAAACTAACCTTCAAACGTCGAAAGGCATTTTTTTCTTGCCGCTAGCTCGCCGGGAATGGTTTTATTTTTTTCTAAACTCATACTGCATCGGATACTAAAAAAAAAAATGAACCTAAAATGACAAATCTAAATCTTTTTTTTTTTTTTCGATACCCCTTCAAACGTCGATTTAAGGCATTTTTCTTGCCGCTAGCCCGGGGAATGGTTTTATTCGATTCTACAACTCATACTGCATCGGATGAAAAAAAAAAAATGACTACCTAAAATGACAAATCTAAATCTTTTTTTTTTTTTTTCGATACCCTCTTAACGCTAACCGGAAACCCAAAGTTGAACCTTCAAACGTCGATTTAAGGCATTTCTTGCCGCTAGCCCGCCGGGGGAATATTTTTATTCGATTCTACAACTCATACTGCATCGGATAAAAAAAAAAAAATGACTACCTAAAATGACAAATCTAAATCGCTTTTTTTTTTCGATACCCTCTTAACGCTAACCGGAAACCCAAAGTTGAACCTTCAAACGTCGATTTAAGGCATTTTCTCTTGCCGCTAGCCCGCCGGGAATTTTTTATTCGATTCTACAACTCATACTGCATCGGATAAAAAAAAAAAAATACCTAACCTAAAATGAAATCTAAATTTTTAAATTTTTTTTTTTTTTCCCTCTTAACGCTTAACCAAAAAGTTGAACCTTCAAACGTCGATTTGAACCTTCAAACGTCGATTTAATTTTCTCTTGCCGCTAGCCCGCCGGGAATGGTTTTATTCGATTCTACAACTCATACTGCATCGGATAAAAAAAAAAATGACTACCTAAAATGACAAATCTAAATTTTTTTTTTTCGATACCCTCTTAACGCTAACCGGAAACCCAAAGTTGAACCTTCAAACGTCGATTTAAGGCATTTCTCTTGCCGCTAGCCCGCCGGGAATGGTTTTTTTATTCGATTCTACAACATACTGCATCGGATAAGCTAAAAAATGATACCTAAAATGACAAATCTAAATCGCCTTTTTTTTTTACCCTCTTAACCTAAAAATGACAAATCAAAATCGATTTTTTTTTTTTCGATACCCTCTTAACGCTAACCGGAAACTCAAAGTTGAACCTTCAAACGTCGATTTAAGGTTTTTCTCTTGCCGCTAGCCCGCCGGGAATGGTTTTATTCGATTCTACAACTCATACTAAATCGGATAAATCTAAAAAAAATGACTACCTAAAATGACAAATCTAAATCGCCTTTTTTTTTCGATACCCTCTTAACGCTAACCGGAAACCCAAAGTTGAACCTTCAAACGTCGATTTAAGGCATTTCTCTTGCCGCTAGCCCGCCGGGAATGGTTTTATTCGATTCTACAACTCATACTGCATCGGATAAGCTAAAAAAAATGACTACCTAAAATGACAAATCTAAATCGCCTTTTTTTTTCGATACCCTCTTAACTTAACGCTAACCGAAACTCAAAGTTGAACTTCAAACGTCGATTTAAGGCATTTTCTGCCGCCGCTAGCTCGCCGGGAATGGTTTTATTCGATTCTTGAACTCTTCAAACGTCGATTTAAAAAAAAGGAAAAAATTTTTTTTGATACCCTCTTAAAAGCCCGCCGGGAATGGTTTTTAATTAAAATTTTTTTACAACTCAACTGATTCTAAATCGGATCGGAAAGCTAAAAAATGACTACCTAAAATGACAAATCTAAATCGCCTTTTTTTTTTTTCGATACCCTCTTAACGCTAACCGGAAACTCAAAGTTGAACCTTCAAACGTCGATTTAAGGCATTTCTCTTGCCGCTAGCCCGCCGGGAATGGTTTTATTCGATTCTACAACTCATACTGCATCGGATAAAAAAAAAAATGACTACCTAAAATGACAAATCTAAATTTTTTTTTTCCCTCTTAACGCTAACCGGAAACTCAAAGTTGAACCTTCAAACGTCGATTTAAGGCATTTCTCTTGCCGCTAGCCCGCCGGGAATGGTTTTATTCGATTCTACAACTCATATACATCATCGGATCGGAAAAATGACTACCTAAAATGACAAAAAATGACGCTTTTTTTACCTAAAATGACAAATCTAAATCGCCTTTTTTTTTTTCGATACCCTCTTAACGCTAACCGGAAACTCAAAAGTTGAACCTTCAAACGTCGATTTAAGGCATTTCTCTTGCCGCTAGCCGCCGGGAATGGTTTTATTCGATTCTACAACTCATACTGCATCGGATAAGCTAAAAAAAATGACTACCTAAAATGACAAATCTAAATCGCTTTTTTTTTTTCGATACCCTCTTAACGCTAACCGGAAACTCAAAGTTGAACCTTCAAACGTCGATTTTAAGGCATTTCTTTCGAATTTCGATTTAATTCAGCTCGCCGCGGGAATGGAATTTTATTCGATTCTACAACTCATACTGCATCGGATAAGCTAAAAAATGACTACCTAAAATGACAAATCTAAATCGCCTTTTTTTTTTTCGATACCCTCTTAACGCTAACCGGAAACTCAAAGTTGAACCTTCAAACGTCGATTTAAGGCATTTCTCTTGCCGCTAGCCCGAATGGAATTTATTTTATTCGATTCTACATACATGCATCGGATAAGCTAAAAAATAACTACCTAAAAAAATGACTTTACCTAAAATGACAAATCTAAATCGCCTTTTTTTTTCGATACCCTCTTAACGCTAACCGGAAACCCAAAGTTGAACCTTCAAACGTCGATTTAAGGCATTTCTCTTGCCGCTAGCCCGCCGGGAATTTTTTTATTCGACAACAACAATACTGCATCGGATAAGCTAAAAAAAATGACTACCTAAAATGACAAATCTAAATTTTTTTTTTTTTCGATACCCTCTTAACGCTAACCGTTGAACCTCAAAGTTGAACCTTCAAACGTCGATTTAAGGCATTTCTCTTGCCGCTAGCCCGCCGGGAATGGTTTTATTCGATTCTACAACTCATACTGCATCGGATAAAAAAAAAAATGACTACCTAAAATGACAAATCTAAATCGCTTTTTTTTTTCGATACCCTCTTAACGCTAACCGGAAAACCAAAGTTGAACCTTCAAACGTCGAGGCATTTCTCTTGCCGCTTGCCCCCCTAGCCCGCCGGGAATGGTTTTATTCGATTCTACAACTAAAAACTGCATCGGATAAAAAAAAAAAAAAATGACTACCTAAAATGACAAATCTAAATTTTTTTTTTTCGATACCCTCTTAACGCTAAGTTGAAACTTCAAAGTTGAACCTTCAAACGTCGATTTAAGGCATTTCTCTTGCCGCTAGCCCGCCGGGAATGGTTTTATTCGATTCTACAACTCATACTGCATCGGATAAGCTAAAAAAAAATGACTACCTAAAATGACAAATCTAAATCGCCTTTTTTTTTTTTCGATACCCTCTTAACGCTAACCGAAAACTCAAAGTTGAACCTTCAAACGTCGATTTAAGGCATTTCTCTTGCCGCTAGCCCGCCGGGAATGGTTTTATTCGATTTACAACTCATACAACATCGGATACTGCAAAAAAAAAAAGCTAAAAAATGACTACCTAAAATGACAAATCTAAATTTTTTTTTTTTCGATACCCTCTTAACGCTAACCGAAAACCAAAGTTGAACCTTCAAACGTCGATTTAAGGCTTTTCTCTTGCCGCTAGCCCGCCGGGAATGTTTTTTCGATTCTTCAACTCAACTCGGATAAGCTAATCGGATACCTAAAAAAAAACAACTAAATCCTTTTAAAATGACAAATCTAAATTTTTTTTTTCGATACCCTCTTAACGCTAACCGGAAACTCAAAGTTGAACCTTCAAACGTCGATTTAAGGCATTTTTCTCTTGCCGCTAGCCCGCCGGGAATTATTTTATTCGATTCAACAACTCATACTGCATCGGATAAAAAAAAAAAATGACTAACCTAAAATGACAAATCTAAATTTTTTTTTTTTTTTTCGATACCCTCGCTAACGGAAACCGGAAAAACTTTAAACGTCTTCAAACGTCGATTTAAGCATTTTTTCTCGCCGCTAGCCGGAATGGTTTTATTCGATTCTACAACTCATACTGCATCGGATAAGCTAAAAAAAATGACTACCTAAAATGACAAATCTAAATTTTTTTTTTTTTTTTTTCGATACCCTCTTAACGCTAACCGGAAACCCAAAGTTGAACCTTCAAACGTCGATTTAAGGCATTTCTCTTGCCGCTAGCCCGCCGGGAATGGTTTTATTCGATTCTACAACTCATACTGCATCGGATAATAAAAAATGACTACCTAAAATGACAAAAATAAATCTACCTAAACCCTCTTAAAATCTAAATCAAAGTTGAACCTTTTTTTTCGATACCCTCTTAACGCTAACCGGAAACCCAAAGTTGAACCTTCAAACGTCGATTTAAGGCATTTCTCTTGCCGCTAGCCCGCCGGGAATGGTTTTATTCGATTCTACAACTCATACTGCATCGGATAAGATAAAAAAATGACTACCTAAAATGACAAATCTAAATTTTTTTTTTTTTCGATACCCTCTTAACGCTAACCGGAAACTCAAAGTTGAACCTTCAAACGTCGATTTAAGGCATTTTTTTGCCTTGCCGCTAGCCCGCCGGGAATGGTTTTATTCGATTCTACAACTCATACTGCATCGGATAAGCAAAAAAAATCGGATAAGCTAAAAAAAAATGACTACCTAAAATGACAAATCTAAATTTTTTTTTTTTTCGATACCCTCTTAACGCTAACCGAAACCCAAAGTTGGAAACTCAAATTTTGAACCTTCAAACGTCGATTTAAGGCATTTCTCTTGCCGCTAGCCCGCCGGGAATTTTTTTTTCAACAACTGCATTCGGATAAAAAAAAAATGACTACCTAAAATGACAAATCTAAATCGCCTTTTTTTTTTCGATACCCTCTTAAAACCGGAAACTCAAAGTTGAACCTTCAAACGTCGATTTAAGGCATTTCTCTTGCCGCTAGCTCGCCGCCGGGAATGGTTTTATTCGATTCTACAACTCATACTGCATCGGATCTTAAAAAAAAATACCTAAAAAAACAAATCTAAATAAAAAACGGAAACTCAAAGTTGAACCTTCAAACGTCGATTTAAGGCATTTCTCTTGCCGCTAGCCCGCCGGGAATGGTTTTATTCGATTCTACAACTCATACTGCATCGGATAAAAAAAAAAAATGACTACCTAAAAAACAAATCTAAAAAATCGATAACCCTCTTTTTTCAAACGTCGATTTTTTTTTCGGAATGATTCTTAACATACTATCGGATAAAAAAAAAAAAATGAACCTAAAAACAAATCTAAATCTTTTTTTTTTTCGAAACCTCTTAATTTAACCGGAAAGTCCCCTCCTTTCTCTTCAAACGTCGATTTAAGGCATTTCTCTTGCAAACGTCGCGGGAATGGTTTTATTCGATTCTACAACTCATACTGCATCGGAATGCTAAAAAATTTTATTAAAATTCTACAACTTTTTTTACTGCATCGGATAACCGAAAAAAAAATGACTACCTAAAATGACAAATCTAAATCTTTTTTTTTCGATACCCTCTTAACGCTAACCGGAAACTCAAAGTTGAACCTTCAAACGTCGATTTAAGGCATTTCTCTTGCCGCTAGCCCGCCGGAATGGGAATGGTTTTATTCGATTCTACAACTCATAAAATCGGATAAAAAAAAATGACTACCTAAAATGACAAATCTAAATTTTTTTTTTTTTCGATACCCTCTTAACGCTAACCGGAAACTCAAAGTTGAACTTCTTCAAACGTCGATTTAAGGCATTTCTCTTGCCGCTAGCCCGCCGGGTTTTATTCGATTCTACAAACTACATACTGGATAATCGGATAACTAACCTAAAAATGATAACTAAAAAAAAATGACAAATCTAAATCGCTCGCCGGGAACTTTTTTTCGATACCCTAACTAACCGGAAACTCAAAAACCTTTGAACCTAAAACGACAAATTAAGGCATTTTTTTGCCGCTAGCTCTTAACGCTAATGGTTTTAAATTCTACAACCTTCAAACGTCGATTTAAGGCATTTCTCTTGCCGATAAAAAAAAATGGTTTTATTAAATTCTACAACTCATAATCGGATAAAAAAAAAAATGACTACCTAAAATGACAAATCTAAATTTTTTTTTTTCGATACCCTCTTAACGCTAACCGGAAACCCAAAGTTGAACCTTCAAACGTCGATTTAAACGTCGATTTAGCTCGCCGGGAATGGTTTTTTTTTCTCTGCCGCTAAAAAGCCTGCTCGGGAATGGTGAAAAATTCGAAAAAAACAACTCATACTGCATCGGATAACTAAAAAAAAAAATGACTTTTAAAATGACCTCTTAAACGCTAACCGGAACTCCAAAGTTGAAACTTCAAACGTCGAATTCAAACGTCGATTCTCATTTTGCCGCTAGCCCGCCGGGAATGGTTTTATTCGATTCTACAACTCATACTGCATCGGATAAGCTAAAAAATGACTACCTAAAATAAACAAATCTAAATCTAAATTTTTTTTTTTTTTTCTTAACCCTAACCGGAACGCTAAAATTGAAACTTCAAAAATTTTAAAACCTTCAAACGTCGATTTAAGGCATTTCTCTTGCCGCTAGCCCGCCGGGAATTTTTTATTCGATTCTACAACTCATACTGCATCGGATAAAAAAAAAATGACTACCTAAAATGACAAATCTAAATCGCTTTTTTTTTTTTTTTTCGATACCCTCTTAACGCTAACCGGAAAACCCAAAGTTGAACCTTCAAACGTCGATTTAAGGCATTTCTTGCCGCTAGCCCGCCGGGAATGTTTTATTTTTATTCGATTCTACAACTCATACTGCATCGGATAAGCTAAAAAAAAAATGACTACCTAAAATGACAAATCTAAATTTTTTTTTTTTTCGATACCCTCTTAACGCTAACCGGAAACTCAAAGTTGAACCTTCAAACGTCGATTTAAGGCATTTCTCTTGCCGCTAGCCCGCCGGGAATGGTTTTATTCGATTCTACAACTCATACTGCATCGGATAAGCTAAAAAAATGACTACCTCGGATAAATCGCCTTTTTTTTTAAAAAAATGACTACCTAAAATGACAAATCTAAATCTTTTTTTTTTTCGATACCCTCTTAACGCTAACCTGAAACTGAAAAGTTGAACTTCAAACGTCGATTTAAGGCTTTTCTCTTGCCGCTAGCCCGGGGGAATATTCGATTTTTATTCGATTACAACAACTCATATCGGATAATCTAAAAAAAAATGACTACCTAAAAAAAATCTAAACTACCTAAAATGACAAATCTAAATTTTTTTTTTTCGATACCCTCTTAAACGCTAACGGAAACTCAAAGTTGAACCTTCAAACGTCGATTTAAGGCATTTCTCTTGCCGCTAGCCCGCCGGGAATGGTTTTATTCGATTCTACAACTCATACTGCATCGGGAAAAAAAAAAAAAAAATGACTACTAAAAAAAATGACAAATCTAAATCTTTTTTTTTTTTTTTCGATACCCTCTTAACGCTAACCGGAAACCCAAAGTTGAACCTTCAAACGTCGATTTAAGGCATTTCTCTTGCCGCTAGCCCGCGGGAATGGTTTTATTCGATTCGGGAATGGTTTTATTCGATTCTAAACAACTCATACTGCATCGGATTTTAAAAAAAATGACTACCTAAAATGACAAATCTAAATCTTTTTTTTTTTTTTTTTCGATACCCTCTTAACGCTAACCGGAAACCCAAAGTTGAACCTTCAAACGTCGATTTAAGGCATTTCTCTTGCCGCTAGCCCGCCGGGAATGGTTTTATTCGATTCTACAACTCATACTGCATCGGATAAGCTAAAAAATGACTAACCTAAAAAAATGACAAACTAAACCTTTTTTTTTTTCGAAAATGACAAATCTAAATTTTTTTTTTTCGATACCCTCTTAACGCTAACCGGAAACTCAAAGTTGAACCTTCAAACGTCGATTTAAGGCATTTCTCTTGCCGCTAGCCCGCCGGGAATGGTTTTATTCGATTCTACAACTCATACTGCATCGGATAAGCTAAAAAATGACTACCTAAAATGACAAATCTAAATCGCCTTTTTTACCCCCTCTTAACTAAACGGAAAACTCAAAGTTGAACCTTCAAACGTCGATTTAAGGCATTTCTCTTGATAGCCCGCCGGGAATGGTTTTATTCGATTTACAACTCTTGCCGGCTAAAGCTCGCCGGGAATGGTTTTATTCGATTCTAAAACTCATACTGCATCGGATAATAAAAAAAAAATGACTTTAAAAAATGACAAATCTAAATCGATTTTTTTTTTTCGATACCCTCTTAACGCTAACCGGAAACCCAAAGTTGAACTTTCAAACGTCGATTTAAGCATTTTTCTCTTGCCGCTAGCCGCCGGGAATGGTTTTATTCGATTTCAACAACTCATACTGATCGGATAAAAAAAAAATGACTACTAAAATGACAAATCTAAAATTTTTTTTTTTCGATACCCTCTTAACGCTAACCGGAAACCAAAAAGTTGAACCTTCAAACGTCGATTTAAGGCATTTCTCTTGCCGCTAGCCGCCGGGAATGGTTTTATTCGATTCTACAACTCATACTGCATCGGATAAAAAAAAAAATGACTACCTAAAATGACAAATCTAAATTTTTTTTTTTTCGATACCCTCTTAACGCTAACCGGAAACCCAAAAAGTTGAACCTTCAAACGTCGATTTAAGGCATTTCTCTTGCCGCTAGCCCGCCGGGAATGGTTTTATTCGATACAACAACTCATACATCGATCGATAAGCTAAAAAAAAATGACTACCTAAAATGACAAATCTAAATCGCTTTTTTTTTTTCGATACCCTCTTAACGCTAACCGGAAACCCAAAGTTGAACCTTCAAACGTCGATTTAAGGCATTTTCTCTTGCCGCTAGCTCGCCGGGAATGGTTTTATTCGATTCTACAACTCATACTGCATCGGATAAAAAATGACTACCTAAAAAAAAAATGACTACCTAAAATGACAAATCTAAATCGCCTTTTTTTTTTCGATACCCTCTTAACGCTAACCGGAAACCCAAAGTTGAACCTTCAAACGTCGATTTAAGGCATTTCTCTTGCCGCTAGCCCGCCGGGAATGGTTTTATTCGATTCTACAACTCATACTGCATCGGATATAAAAAAAAAAAAATGACTACCTAAAATGACAAATCTAAATCGCCTTTTTTTTTTTTTCGATACCCTCTTAACGCTAACCGGAAACAAAGTTGAACCTTCAAACGTCGATTTAAGGCATTTTCTCTTGCCGCTAGCCCGCCGGGAATGGTTTTATTCGATTCTACAACTCATACTGCATCGGATAAGCTAAAAAAAAATGACTACCTAAAATGACAACAAATCTAAAAATTTTTTTTCGATACGATCTTAACGCTAACCGGAAACAAAGTTGAACTTCAAACGTCGATTTAAGGCATTTTTTTTTTAGCCCGCCGGGAATGGTTTTTATTCGATTTAACTTCGGATAAAAAAAAAAAACGTTAAAAACAACTTCAAACGTCGATTTAAGGGATTTCTCTAAAAAAAAGCTGAACCTTCAAACGATTTTTTATTCGCTAAAATTCTTTTTGCATAAAAATAAAAAAAACCTAAAACCTAAACCGGAAACAAATCTAAATCCTTTTTTTTTTCGATACCCTCTTAACGCTAACCGGAAACTCAAAGTTGAACCTTCAAACGTCGATTTAAGGCATTTCTCTTGCCGCTAGCCCGCCGGGAATGGTTTTATTCGATTCTACAACTCATACTGCATCGGATAAAAAAAATGACTACCTAAAATGACAAATCTAAATCGCCTTTTTTTTTCGATACCCTCTTAACGCTAACCGGAAAACAAAGTTGAACCTTCAAACGTCGATTTAAGGCATTTTTTCAAACGTCCGCCGGGAATGGTTTTTTCGATTTCTTGCCAACTCATACCATCGGATAAGGGAATGGTTTTATTCGATTCTAAAACTCATAAAATCGGACCCCTTAAAAAAAATGACTACCTAAAATGACAAATCTAACTTTTTTTTTTTTTTTTTTCGATAACCCTCTTAACGCTCAAACCGGAAACTCAAAGTTGAACCTTCAAACGTCGATTTAAGGCATTTCTCTTGCCGCTAGCCCGCCGGGAATGGTTTTATTCGATTCTACAACTCATAAAAATCGGATAAGCTAAAAAATGATGAAACCTAAAATGACAAATCTAAATTTTTTTTTTTTCGATACCCTCTTAACGCTAACCGGAAACCCAAAATTGAACCTTCAAACGTCGATTTAAGGCATTTCTCTTGCCGCTAGCCCGCCGGGAATGGTTTTATTCGATTCTACAACTCATACTGCATCGGATAAGCTAAAAATGACTACCTAAAATGACAAATCTAATTTTTTTTTTTTTCGATACCCTCTTAACGCTAACCGGAAAACCAAAGTTGAACCTTCAAACGTCGATTTAAGGCATTTCTCTTGCCGCTAGCCCGCCGGGAATGGTTTTATTCGATTCTACAACTCATACTGCATCGGATAAGCTAAAAAAATGACTACCTAAAATGACAAATCTAAATTAAATTTTTTTTTTTTTCGATACCCCTTAACGCTAACGAAACTCAAAGTTGAACCTTCAAACGTCGAAACTCAAACAAACGTCGATTAAAAAAAAAAAAAAAATTTCCTTCAAACGTCGATTTAACGGCAAAGTTTTCGATTTGCCGCTAGCTCGCCGGGAATGTTTTTTATTCGATTCTACAACTCATACTGCATCGGATAAGCTAAAAAATGACTACCTAAAATGACAAATCTAAATTTTTTTTTCGATACCCTCTTAACGCTAACCGAAACCCAAAGTTGAACCTTCAAACGTCGATTTAAGGCATTTCTCTTGCCGCTAGCCCGCCGGGAATGGTTTTATTCGATTCTACAACTCATACTGCATCGGATAAAAAAAAAAAAATGACTAAAAAATGACAAATCTTTTTTTTTTTTTTTCGATACCCTAACTTAACGGAAACCGGAAACCAAAAACCTTCAAACGTCGATTTGGCATTTCTCTTCAAACGTCGATTTAATGGTTTTTTCGATTCTCTTGCCGCTAGCCCGCCGGGAATGGTTTTATTCGATTCTACAACTCATACTAAATCGGATAACTAAAAAAAAAAAACTACCTAAAATGACAAATCTAAATCGCTTTTTTTTCGATACCCTCTTAACGCTAACCGGAAACTCAAAGTTGAACCTTCAAACGTCGATTTAAGGCATTTTCTCTTGCCGCTAGCCCGCCGGGAATGGTTTTATTCGATTCTACAACTCATACTGCATCGGATAAAAAAAATGACTACCTAAAATGACAAATCTAAATCGCTTTTTTTTTTTTTCGATACCCTCTTACTCTTAAAGAAAACCCAAAAGTTGAACCTTCAAACGTCGATTTAAGGCATTTTCTCTTGCCGCTAGCCCGCCGGGAATGGTTTTATTCGATTCTACAACTCATACTGCATCGGATAAGCTAAAAAATGACTACCTAAAATGACAAATCTAAATCGCCTTTTTTTTTTCGATACCCCTTAACTTAACGCTAACCGGAAACTCAAAGTTGAACCTTCAAACGTCGATTTAAGGCATTTCTCTTGCCGCTAGCCCGCCGGGAATGGTTTTATTCGATTCTACAACGGGAATGGTTTTATTCGATTCTACAACTCATACTGCATCGGATTAAAAAAAAATGACTACCTAAAATGACAAATCTAAATCGAATTTTTTTTTCGATACCCTCTTAACGCTAACCGGAAATTTCAAAGTTGAACCTTCAAACGTCGATTTAAGGCATTTCTCTTGCCGCTAGCTCGCCGGGAATGGTTTTATTCGATTCTACAACTCATACTGCATCGGATAAACTAAAAAAATGACTACCTAAAATGACAAATCTAAATCTTTTTTTTTTTTTTTTTCGATACCCTCTTAACGCTAACCGGAAACCCAAAGTTGAACCTTCAAACGTCGATTTAAGGCATTTCTCTTGCCGCTAGCCCGCCGGGAATGGTTTTATTCGATTCTACAACTCATACTGCATCGGATAATCTAAAAAAATGACTACCTAAAATGACAAATCTAAAAATTTTTTTTTTTTTTTCGATACCCTCTTAACGCTAACCGGAAACTCAAAGTTGAACCTTCAAACGTCGATTTAAGGCATTTCTCTTGCCGCTAGCCCGCCGGGAATGGTTTTATTCGATTCTACAACTCATACTGCATCGGATAAAAAAAAAATGACTACCTAAAATGAAAATCTAAAAAATTTCTCTTGCCGCTAGCTCGCCGGGAATGGTTTTATTGATTCTACAACTCATACTGCATCGGATAAGCTAAAAAATCTAAAATGACAAATCTAAATTTTTTTTTCGATACCCTCTTAACGCTAACCGGAAACCCAAAGTTGAACCTTCAAACGTCGATTTAAGGCATTTTCTTGCCGCTAGCTAGCCCGCCGGGAATGGTTTTATTCGATTCTACAACTCATACTGCATCGGATAAGCTAAAAAATGACTACCTAAAATGACAAATCTAAATCGCCTTTTTTTTCGATACCCTCTTAACGCTAACCGGAAACCCAAAAGTTGAACCTTCAAACGTCGATTTAACGGCGATTTCTTGCCGCTAGCTAGCCCGCGGGAATGGTTTTCGATTCTACAACTCGGGAATCGGATTTAAAAAAATGACGATTCTACAAAAAAATTTTTTTCGATAACGCTAAAAAATCAAAGTTGAACCTCAAAAATCGACAAAATTAAATTTTTTTTTTTTTTTCGATACCCTCTTAACGCTAACCGGAAACCCAAAGTTGAACCTTCAAACGTCGATTTAAGGCATTTTCTCTTGCCGCTAGCCCGCCGGGAATGGTTTTATTCGATTCTACAACTCAAACTGCATCGGATAAGCTAAAAAAAAAATGACTACCTAAAATGACAAATCTAAAATCTTTTTTTTTTTTTTCGATACCCTCTTAACGCTAACCGGAAACAAAGTTGAACCTTCAAACGTCGATTTAAGGCATTTCTCTTGCCGCTAGCCCGCCGGGAATGGTTTTATTCGATTCTACAACTCATACTGCATCGGATAAAAAAAAAAAATGACTACCTAAAATGACAAATCTAAATCTTTTTTTTTTTCGATACCCTCTTAACGCTAACCGGAAACCGGAAACCCAAATTGAACCTTCAAACGTCGATTTAAGGCATTTCTCTTGCCGCTAGCCCGCCGGGAATGGTTTTATTCGATTCTACAACTCATACTGCATCGGATAAAAAAAAAATGACTAAAATGACAAATCTAAATCTTTTTTTTTTTCGATACCCTCTTAATAACCGGAAACCCAAAGTTGAACCTTCAAACGTCGATTTTTTTTTTTTTCGAAACCCTCTTAACGCTTTTTTCAAAGTTTCTTCAAACGTCGATTTAAGGCATTTAAAAAAAAGCTCGCCGGGAATGGTTTTATTCGATTCTACAACTCATACTGCATCGGATAAGCTAAAAAAAATGACTACCTAAAATGACAAATCTAAATCGCTTTTTTTTTTTTTTCGATACCCTCTTAACGCTAACCGGAAACTCAAAGTTGAACCTTCAAACGTCGATTTAAGGCATTTCTCTTGCCGCTAGCCCGCCGGGAATGGTTTTATTCGATTCTACAACTCATACTGCATCGGATAAGCTAAAAAAAATGACTACCTAAAATGACAAATCTAAATCGCTTTTCGATACCCTCTTAACGCTAACCGGAAACCCAAACCTTCAAACGTCAAAAACGTCGAGGCAGGCATTTCTTGCTTGCCGGGCCCGCCGGGAATGGTTTTATTCGATTCTACAACTCATACTGCATCGGATAAAAAAAAAAAAATGACTACCTAAAATGACAAATCTAAATCGCCTTTTTTTTTCGATACCCTCTTAACGCTAACCGAAACTCAAAGTTGAACCTTCAAACGTCGATTTAAGGCATTTTCTCTTGCCGCTAGCCCGCCGGGAATGGTTTTATTCGATTCTACAACTCATACTGCATCGGATAAGCTAAAAAATGATTTCGCCTTTTTTTTTTAAAATGACAAATCTAAATCGCTTTTTTTTTTCGATACCCTCTTAACGCTAACCGAAAACTCAAAGTTGAACCTTCAAACGTCGATTTAAGGCATTTCTCTTGCCGCTAGCTCGCCGGGAATGGTTTTATTCGATTCTACAAAATGCATCGGATAAAAAAAAATGACTACCTAAAATGACAAATCTAAATCTTTTTTTTTTTTTCGATACCCTCTTAACGCTAACCGGAAACCCAAAGTTGAACCTTCAAACGTCGATTTAAGGCATTTCTCTTGCCGCTAGCCCGCCGGGAATGGTTTTATTCGATTCTACAACTCATACTGCATCGGATAAGCTAAAAAAAAAAATGACTACCTAAAATGACAAATCTAAATTTTTTTTTTTTTTTTCGATACCCTCTTAACGCTAACCGGAAACCCAAAGTTGAACCTTCAAACGTCGATTTAAGGCATTTCTCTTGCCGCTAGCCCGCCGGGAATGGTTTTATTCGATTCTACAACTCATACTGCATCGGATTAAAAAAAAAATACCTAAAATGACAAATCTAAAATCTTTTTTTTATTCGATTCTAAACAACTCATACAAAAAAATCGGATAAGCTAAAAAATGACTACCTAAAAAATGACAAATCTAAATCTAAATTTTTTTTTTTTTTCGATACCCCTGGTTTAACCGGAAATTTCAAAAGTTGAACCTTCAAACGTCGATTTAAGGCATTTCTCTTGCCGCTAGCCCGCCGGGAATGGTTTTATTCGATTCTACAACTCATACTGCATCGGATAAGCTAAAAAATGACTACCTAAAATGACAAATCTAAATCCTTTTTTTTTTTTTTCGATACCCTCTTAACGCTAACCGGAAACTCAAAGTTGAACCTTCAAACGTCGATTTAAGGCATTTCTTTGCCGCTAGCCGCCGGGAATGGTTTTATTCGATTCTACAACTCATACTGCATCGGATAAGCTAAAAAAAAATGACTACCTAAAATGACAAATAAATTTTTTTTTTTTTTCGATACCCTCTTTTTAACCGGAAACCCAAAGTTGAACTTCAAACGTCGATTTAAGGCATTTCTCTTGCCGCTAGCTCGCCGGGAATGGTGAATTCGATTCTACAAAACGTCGATTTCTAAAAAAGGCATTTCTCTTGCCGCTAAAGCTCGCTAAAAAATGGTTTTAAATTCTACAACTCATACTGCATCGGATTTAAAAAAATGACTACCTAAAATGACAAATCTAAATCGCCTTTTTTTTTCGATACCCTCTTAACGCTAACCGGAAACTCAAAGTTGAACCTTCAAACGTCGATTTAAGGCATTTCTTCTTGCCGCTAGCCGGGAATGGTTTTATTCGATTCTACAACTCATACTGCATAAAAAATAAGCTAAAAAAAATGACTACCTAAAATGACAAATCTAAATCGCTTTTTTTTTTTTTCGATACCCTCTTAACGCTAACCGGAAACTCAAAGTTGAACCTTCAAACGTCGATTTTAAGGCATTTCTCTTGCCGCTAGCCGCCGGGAATGGTTTTATTCGATTCTACAACTCATACTGCATCGGATAAAAAAAAAAAATGACTAAAAAATGACAAATAAAATCCTTTTTTTTTTTTACCCTCTTAACGCTAACCGGAAACTTAACGCTAACTTCAAACGTCGAAAGTTTCACTTCAAAACGTCGAGGCATTTCTCTTGCCCGCTAGCAAAGCCCGGGGAATTTTTTTATTTCGATTCAACAACTGCATCGGATAAGATAAAAAATGACTACCTAAAATGACAAATCGCCTTTTTTTTTCGATACCCTCTTAACGCTAACCGGAAACTCAAAGTTGAACCTTCAAACGTCGATTTAAGGCATTTCTCTTGCCGCTAGCCCGCCGGGAATGGTTTTATTCGATTCTACAACTCATACTGCATCGGATAAAAAAAAAAATGACTACCTAAAATGACAAATCTAAATTTTTTTTTTTTCGATACCCTCTTAACGCTAACCGGAAACCCAAAGTTGAACCTTCAAACGTCGATTTAAGGCATTTCTCTTGCCGCTAGCCGCCGGGGAATTTTTTTATTCGATTCTACAACTCATACTGCATCGGATCGGAAAAAAAAATACCTAAAATGAAAATCGCCTTTTTTTTTTTTTTTCGATACCCTCTTAAAATGAAACCCAAAAACCTTCAAACGTCGATTTAAGGCATTTCTCTTGCCGCTAGCCCGCCGGGAATTTTTTTCGATACTCATCTGCATTAACGACTACCTAAATGAAAATCTAAATCGCTTTTTTTTTTTCGAACCCTTTAAAACGTCTTCAAACGTCGATTTAAACGTCATTTCTCTTGCCGCTAGCCCGCCGGGAATGGTTTTATTCGATTCTACAACTCATACTGCATCGGATAAGCTAAAAAAAAAAATGACTACCTAAAATGACAAAAAATTTTTTTTTTTTTCGATACCCTCTAACGCTAAAAATCAAAAACCTTCAAACGTCGATAAATCGCATTTTTTGCCGCGATTTTTTTTTCGATTCTAAAAATCTAAGCTAAAAAAACCTTTTTTTTTTTTTCGATACCCTCTTAACGCTAACCGGAAACTCAAAGTTGAACCTTCAAACGTCGATTTAAGGCATTTCTCTTGCCGCTAGCCCGCCGGGAATGGTTTTATTCGATTCTACAACTCATAAAATCGGATAAGCTAAAAACCTGAAAAATGACAAATCTAAATCGTTTTTTCGATACCCTCTTAACGCTAACCGGAAACCTCAAAGTTGAACCTTCAAACGTCGATTTAAGGCATTTCTCTTGCCGCCGCTAGCCGCCGGAATTTTTTTCGATTAAAAAATTCATACTGCGGATAAGCTAAAAAAATGGATAAAAATGAAAAATCTAAATCGCCTTTTTTTTTCGATACCCTCTTCAAATCTAAATTTTTTTTTTTTTTCGATACCCTCTTAACGCTAACCGGAAACCCAAAGTTGAACCTTCAAACGTCGATTTAAGGCATTTCTCTTGCCGCTAGCCCGCCGGGAATGGTTTTATTCGATTCTACAACTCATACTGCATCGGATAAACTAAAAAAATGACTACATAAAATGACAAATCTAAATCGCCTTTTTTTTCGATACCCTCTTAACGCTAACCGGAAACCCAAAGTTGAACCTTCAAACGTCGATTTAAGGCATTTCTCTTGCCGCTAGCCCGCCGGGAATGGTTTTATTCGATTCTACAACTCATACTGCATCGGGATAAAAAAAAATGACTACCAAAAAATGACAAATCTAAATCTTTTTTTTTTCGATACCCTCTTAACGCTAACCGGAAAACCAAACAAACCTTCAAACGTCGAGGCATTTCTCGATTTAAACCGAATTTTCAAAGTTGAACCTTCAAACGTCGATTTAAGGCATTTTCTTGCCGCTAGCCCGCCGGGAATGGTTTTATTCGATTCTACAACTCATACTAAATCGGATAAAAAAAAAAAAAATGACTAACCTAAAATGACAAATCTAAATTTTTTTTTTTCGATACCCTCTTAACGCTAACCGGAAACTCAAAGTTGAACCTTCAAACGTCGATTTAAGGCATTTCTCTTGCCGCTAGCCCGCCGGGAATGGTTTTATTCGATTCTACAACTCATACTGCATCGGATAAAAAAAAAAAATGACTACCTAAAATGACAAATCTAAATCGCTTTTTTTTTTTTTTTTCGATACCCTCTTAACGCTAACCGAAAAACTCAAACCTTCAAACGTCGATTTAAGGCATTTCTCTTGCCGCTAGCTCGCCGGGAATGGTTTTATTCGATTCTACAACTCATACTGCATCGGATAAGCTAAAAAAAAAATGACTACCCTAAAACAAATCTAAATCGCCTTTTTTTTTCGATACCCTCTTAACGCTAACCGGAAACCAAAGTTGAACCTTCAAACGTCGATTTAAGGCATTTCTCTTGCCGCTAGCCCGCCGGGAATGGCCGGGAATGATTTTTTATTCGATGCATCGGATAAACTCACTACCTAAAATCGGATAAGCTCCTTTTTTTTTTTGACCTACCTAAAACCGGAAACTCAAAAATAAATTTTTTTTTTTCGAAACCCTCATTAACGCTAAAAAAAAACCGGAAAATGACAAATCTAAATCGCTTTTTTTTTTGAACTTCAAACGTCGATTCAAACGTCGATTTTCTCTTGCCGCTAGCCCGCCGGGAATGGTTTTATTCGATTCTACAACTCATACTGCATCGGATAAGCTAAAAAAATGACTACCTAAAATGACAAATCTAAATCGCCTTTTTTTTTTTCGATACCCTCTTTTTTTTAAAAAAAGTTGAACCTTCAAACGTCGATTTAAATTTCTCTTGCCGCTAGCCGCCGGGAATGGTTTTATTCGATTCTACAACTCATACTGCATCGGATAAAAAAAAAAATGACTACCTCAAATCTAAATCGCTTTTTTTTTCGAACCCTCTTAACGCTAACCGGAAACCCAAAGTTGAACCTTCAAACCTTCCGGGAAAACGTCGATTTAAGGCATTTCTCTTGCCGCTAGCCCGCCGGGAATGGTTTTATTCGATTCTACAACTCATACTGCATCGGATAAGCTAAAAAAATGACTACCTAAAATGACAAATCTAAATTTTTTTTTTTTTCGATACCCTCTTAACGCTAACCGGAAACTCAAAGTTGAACCTTCAAACGTCGATTTAAGGCATTTCTTTTCTTGCCGCCGGGAATGGTTTTTATTCGATTTTACAACTCATACTGATTCGGATAAGCTAAAAAAATGACTCTAAAATGACAAATCTAAATCGGATAACGCTAAAAAATCGGATAAGCTCAAAAAAAATGCTACTCTAAAATGGTTTTATTCTACAAAATTTTCGGAAATAAAAAAAAAATGACTACCTAAAAAACAAACAAATCTAAATTTTTTTTTTCGAACCCTCTTAACGCTAACCGGAAATTCAAAGTTGAACCTTCAAACGTCGATTTAAGGCATTTCTCTTGCCGCTAGCCGCCGGGAATGGTTTTATTCGATTCTACAACTCATACTGCATCGGATAAGCTAAAAAAAATGACTACCTAAAAAAATGACAAATTTAAATTTTTTTTTTTTTCGATACCCTCTTAACGCTAACCGGAAACCCAAAGTTGAACCTTCAAACGTCTATTTAAGGCATTTCTCTTGCCGCTAGCCCGCCGGGAATGGTTTTATTCGATTCTACAACTCATACTGCATCGGATAAAAAAAAAAAATGACTACCTGACAAAAAAAATCGCCTTTTTTTTTTTTTTTTCGATACCCTCTAACGCCGGAAACCCAAAGTTGAACCTTCAAACGTCGAAAAGGCATTTCTAAAGCTCGCCGGGAATGGTTTTATTCGATTCTACAACTCATACTGCATCGGATAAAAAAAAAATGACTACCTTAAATGACAAATCTAAATCGCTTTTTTTTTTCGATACCCTCTTAACGCTAACCGGAAACCCAAAGTTGAACCTTCAAACGTCGATTTAAAAATTTCTCTTGCCGCTAGCCCGCCGGGAATGGTTTTATTCGATTCTACAACTCATACTGCATCGGATAAGCTAAAAAAATGACTACCTAAAATGACAAATCTAAATCGCCTTTTTTTTTTTTCGATTCAAAAGTTGAACCTTCAAACGTCGATTTAAGGCATTTCTCTTGCCGCTAGCCCGCCGGGAATGGTTTTATTCGATTCTACAACTCATACTGCATCGGATAAGCTAAAAAAATGACTACCTAAAATGACAAATCTAAATCTTTTTTTTTTTTCGATACCCTCTTAACGCTAACCGGAAACTTCAAAGTTGAACCTTCAAACGTCGATTTAAGGCATTTTCTCTTGCCGCTAGCTCGCCGGGAATGGTTTTATTCGATTCTACAACTCATACTCGGATCGCTAAATAAGCTGAAAAAAAAATGACTACCTAAAATGACAAATCTAAATTTTTTTTTTTTTTCGATACCCTCTTAACGCTAACCGGAAAACCGGAAACAAACGTCGATTGAGGCATTTCTTCAAACGTCGATTTAAGGCATTTCTCTTGCCGCTAGCCCGCCGGGAATGGTTTTATTCGATTCTACAACTCATACTGCATCGGATAAAATAAAAAAATGACTACCTAAAATGACAAATCTTTCTTTTTTTTTTTTTCGATACCCTCTTAACGCTAACCGGAAAACTCAAAGTTGAACCTTCAAACGTCGATTTAAGGCATTTCTCTTGCCGCTAGCCCGCCGGGAATGGTTTTATTCGATTCTACAACTCATACTGCACGGATAAAAAAAAAAAATGACTACCTAAAATGACAAACAAATCTAAATCGCCTTTTTTTTTCGATACCCTCTTAACGCTAACCGGAAACCCAAAGTTGAACCTTCAAACGTCGATTTAAGGCATTTCTCTTGCCGCTAGCCCGCCGGGAATGGTTTTATTCGATTCTACAACTCATACTGCATCGGATAAGCTAAAAAAATGACTACCTAAAATGACAAATCGCTTTTTTTTTTTTTTCGAAACCCTCTTAACGCTAACCGGAAACTCAAAGTTGAACCTTCAAACGTCGATTTTTTTTTCGAAAGCTCGCCGGGAATGGTTTTATTCGATTCTACAAATACTGCATCGGATTTTAAAAAAAAAAATGACTAAAAAAATCAAATTAAATTTTTTTTTTTTACCCTTCTTAACGCTAACCGGAAACTTCAAAAGTTGAACCTTCAAACGTCGATTTAAGGCATTTCTCTTGCCGCTAGCCCGCCGGGAATGGTTTTATTCGATTCTACAACTCATACTGCATCGGATAAGCTAAAAAAAAATGACTACCTAAAATGACAAATCTAAATCTTTTTTTTTTTCGATACCCTCTTAACGCTAACCGGAAACCCAAAGTTGAACCTTCAAACGTCGATTTAAGGCATTTTCTCTTGCCGCTAGCCCGCCGGGAATGGTTTTTCGATTTACAACTCATCGGAGCTAAAACAACTCATGACAAACTAAATCGGATAAAAAAAAAATGACTACCTAAAATGACAAATCTAAATCGCTTTTTTTTTTTTTCGATACCCTCTTAACGCTAACCGGAAACCCAAAGTTGAACCTTCAAACGTCGATTTAAGGCATTTCTCTTGCCGCTAGCCCGCCGGGAATGGTTTTTTCGATTCTGCATCGGATAAGCAAAAAAAATGACTACCTAAAATTCAATTCTAAAACTTTTTTTTTACTGATATCGGATAAAAAAAAAATGACTTCAAACGTCGATTTAAAATGACAAATCTTTTTTTTTTTTTTTCGAAACCTCTAAATCGCTTTTTTTTTTTTTTTCGAACCCTCTTAACGCTAACCGAAAACAAAGTTGAACCTTCAAACGTCGATTTAAGGCATTTCTCTTGCCGCTAGCCCGCCGGGAATGGTTTTATTCGATTCTACAACTCATACGGATAAGCTAAATCGGATAAAAAAAAAAAATGACTACCTAAAATGACAAATCTAAATCGCTTTTTTTTTTTTTTTCGATACCTAACTTAACGCTAAAGTTGAACCTTCAAACGTCGATTTGAACCTTCAAACGTCGATTTAAGGCATTTCTCTTGCCGCTAGCCCGCCGGGAATGGTTTTATTCGATTCTACAACTCATACTGCATCGGATAAGCTAAAAAAAAAATGACTACCTAAAATGACAAATCTAAAATTTTTTTTTTTTCGATACCCTCTTAACGCTAACCGAAACCCAAAACTCAAACTCAAAGTTGAACCTTCAAACGTCGATTTAAGGCATTTCTCTTGCCGCTAGCCCGCCGGGAATGGTTTTATTCGATTCTACAACTCATACTGCATCGGATAAGCTAAAAAAATGACTACCTAAAATGACAAATCTAAATCAAATTTTTTTTTCGATACCCTCTTAACGCTAACCGGAAACCCAAAGTTGAACCTTCAAACGTCGATTTAAGGCATTTCTCTTGCCTCTAGCCCGCCGGGAATGGTTTTATTCGATTCTACAACTCATACTGCATCGGATAAGCTAAAAAAAATGGTTTAAAATGACAAATCTAAATCGCCTTTTTTTTTTTCGAACTCATAACTAAATCGGATAAGCCAAAAAATGACAAACCTAAAATGACAAATCTAAATCTTTTTTTTTTTTCGATACCCTCTTAACGCTAACCGGAAACTCAAAGTTGAACCTTCAAACGTCGATTTAAGGCATTTCTCTTGCCGCTAGCCCGCCGGGAATGGTTTTATTCGATTCTACAACTCATACTGCATCGGATAAAAAAAAAAAAAAATGACTACCTAAAATGACAAATCTTTTTTTTTTTTTCGATACCCTCTTAACTAAACGGAAACTCAAAGTTGAACCTTCAAACGTCGATTTAAGGCATTTCTCTTGCCGCTAGCCCGCCGGGAATGGTTTTTTATTCGATTCTACAACTCATACTGCATCGGATAAAAAAAAATGACTACCTAAAATGACAAATCTAAATCCTTTTTTTTTTTTTTCGATACCCTCTTAGCGCTAACCGGAAACCCAAAGTTGAACCTTCAAACGTCGATTTAAGGCATTTCTCTTGCCTCTTGCCGCCGGGAATGGGTTTATTCGATTTCGACAACTCAACTGCATCGGATAAGCTAAAAAAAAAAAAAAAAATACCTAAAATGACAAATCTAAATCTTTTTTTTTTTACCCTCTTAACGATAACCCCTCTTGAAACGCTAACCGAAACCTCAAAGTTGAACCTTCAAACGTCGATTTAAGGCATTTCTCTTGCCGCTAGCCCGCCGGGAATGGTTTTATTCGATTCTACAACTCATACTGCATCGGATAAGCTAAAAAAAAATGACTACCTAAAATGACAAATCTAAATCTTTTTTTTTTTTTTCGATACCCTCTTAACGCTAACCGGAAACCAAAGTTGAACCTTCAAACGTCGATTTAAGGCATTTCTCTTGCCGCTAGCCGCCGGGAATGGTTTTATTCGATTCTACAACTCATACTGCATCGGATAAGCTAAAAAAAAATGACTACCTAAAATGACAAATCTAAATCGCCTTTTTTTTTTTTTCGATACCCTCTTAACGCTAACCGGAAACTCAAACCCAAAGTTGAACCTTCAAACGTCGATTTAAGGCATTTCTCTTGCCGCTAGCCGCCGGGAATGGTTTTATTCGATTCTACAACTCATACTGCATCGGATAGCTAAAAAATCGATTAAAAATCTAAATCGCCTTTTTTTTCGATACCCTCTTAACGCTAGCCCTAAAAAATGAACTAAAAAATTTTTTTTTTTTCGATTCTTTAAAAAAAAAAAAATCGATTTTAAAAAAAAATGACTACCTTCAAACAAATCGATTTCGTTTTTTTTTTTTCGATACCCTCTTAACGCTAACCGGGAATGGTTTTGAACCTTCAAACGTCGATTTAAGGCATTTCTCTTGCCGGATAAAAAAAAATGGTTTTAAAAATTCTACAACTCATACTTTTTTCGGATAAAAAAATGACTACCTAAAATGACAAATCTAAATTTTTTTTTTTTTTTTCGAAAACTTAACGCTAACCGGAAATTCAAAATTTGAACTTCAAACGTCGATTTTGGCATTTTTCTTGCCGCTAGCCGGGAATGGTTTTATTCGATTCTACAACTCATACTGCATCGGATAAAAAAAAAAATGACTACCTAAAATGACAAATCTAAATCGCCTTTTTTTTCGATACCCTCTTAACGCTAACCGGAAACCCAAAGTTGAACCTTCAAACGTCGATTTTAAGGCATTTCTCTTGCCGCTAGCCGCCGGGAATGGTTTGGTTTTATTCGATTCTACAACTCATACTGCATCGGAAAAATGAAAAAAAATGAAAACCTAAAATGACAAATCTAAATTTTTTTTTTTTTTTTCGATACCCTAACTTAACGCGGAAAAAACTCAAAGTTGAACCTTCAAACGTCGATTTAAGGCATTTCTCTTGCCGCTAGCCCGCGGGAATTTTATTTTTCGATTCAACTCATACTGCATCGGATAAGCTAAAAAATGACTACCTAAAATGACAAATCTAAATCGCTTTTTGACTACCTAAAAATGACAAATCTAAATTTTTTTTTTTTTTTTCGATTTAACCCTCTTAACGCTAACCGGAAACTTTGAAACTTCAAACGTCGATTTATTTCATTGCCGCTAGCCGCCGGGAATGGATTTATTCGATTCTACAACTCATACTAAATCGGATAAGAAAAAAAAAATGACTTTCTAAAAATGACAAATCTTTTTTTTTTTTTTTTTTCGATAACGCTAACCGACTCAAAGTTGAACCTTCAAACGTCGATTTAAGGCATTTCTCTTGCCGCTAGCCCGCCGGGAATGGTTTTATTCGATTCTACAACTCATACTGCATCGGATAAGCTAAAAAATGACTACCTAAAATGACAAATCTAAATCTTTTTTTTTTTTTCGATACCCTCTTAACGCTAACCGGAAACTCAAAGTTGAACCTTCAAACGTCGATTTAAAGCATTTTTTCTTGCCGCCCGCCGGGAATGGTTTTATTCGATTCTACAACTCATACTGCATCGGATAAAAAAATGACTACCTAAAATGACAAATCTAAATCGCCTTTTTTTTTTTTTTTCGATACCCTCTTAACGCTAACCGGAAACTCAAAGTTGAACCTTCAAACGTCGATTTAAGGCATTTCTCTTGCCGCTAGCCCGCCGGGAATGGTTTTATTCGATTCTACAACTCATACTGCATCGGATAAAAAAAAAAAATGAACCTAAAATGACAAATCTAAATTTTTTTTTCGATACCCTCTTAACGCTAACCGGAAACCCAAAGTTGAACCTTCAAACGTCGATTTAAGGCATTTCTCTTGCCGCTAGCTCGCCGGGAATGGTTTTATTCGATTCTACAACTCATACTGCATCGGATAAGCTAAAAAATGACTACCTAAAATGAAAAAATCTAAATCGCCTTTTTTTCGATACCCTTTTAACGCTAACGGAAACCTTGAAAGTTGAAAACCTCAAACGTTGAACCTTCAAACGTCGATTTAAAGGCATTTTTCTTCTTGCCGCTAGCCCGCCGGGAATGGTTTTATTCGATTCTACAACTCATACTGCATCGGATAAAAAAAAATGACTACCTAAAATGACAAATCTAAATCGCCTTTTTTTTTCGATACCCTCTTAACGCTAACCGGAAACCCAAAGTTGAACCTTCAAACGTCGATTTAAGCATTTTTCTCTTGCCGCTAGCCCGCCGGGAATGGTTTTATTTGATTCTACAACTCATACTGCATCGGATAAGCTAAAAAATGACAAACTAAACCTAAAATGACTTCAAAATCTAAATCGAATTTTTTTATTTTTTTTTCGATTGACCCTAAAATGACAAATCTAAACTTTTTTTTTTTTCGAACCCTCTTAACAAAGTCAAAACCTTCAAACGTCGATTTAAGGCATTTCTCTTGCCGCTAGCCCGCCGGGAATGGTTTTATTCGATTCTACAACTCATAAAAATGCTAAAATCAAATAAAAAAAACCCTCTAAACTAACCTAAAAACAAATCTTTTTTTTTTTTTTTTTTTCGAACCCTCTTAAACGCTAGTTGAAAACTTCAAACGAACCTTCAAACGTCGAGCCCGCCGGGAATGGTTTTTTCTTGCCGCTAGCCCGCCGGGAATGGTTTTATTCGATTCTACAACTCATACTGCATCGGATAAGCTAAAAAAAAATGACTACCTAAAATGACAAATCTAAATTTTTTTTTTTTTTCGATACCCTCTTAACGCTAACCGGAAACTCAAAGTTGAACCTTCAAACGTCGATTTAAGGCATTTTCTTTCTCTTGCCGCTAGCTCGAATGGGGAATGGTTTTATTCGATTCTACAACTCAAATCGGATAAAAAAAAAATGACTACCTAAAAATAAATAAATTTTTTTTTTTTTTTTTCGATACCCTCTTAACGCTAACCGGAAACTCAAAGTTGAACCTTCAAACGTCGATTTAAGGCATTTTTCTTGCCGCTAGCTAGCCGGCGCCGGGAATTTTATTCGATTCTTCGATTCTCGGATAACTCATACTGCATCGGATGACAAATCTAAAAAAATTTTTTACCTAAAATGACAAATCTAAATCGCCGATTTTTTTTTTTTTCGATACCCTCTTAACGCTAACCGGAAACCCAAAGTTGAACCTTCAAACGTCGATTTAAGGCATTTCTCTTGCCGCTAGCCCGCCGGGAATGGTTTTATTCGATTCTACAACTCATACTGCATCGGATAAGCTAAAAAAATGACTACCTAAAATGACAAATCTAAATCGCCTTTTTTTTTTTTTCGATACCCTCTTAACGCTAACCGGAAACTTCAAACGTCGATTTTGAACCTTCAAACGTCGATTTGACAAAGGCTTTTTTTTTTTCTCTTGCCGCTAGCCCGCCGGGAATGGTTTTATTCGATTCTACAACTCATACTGCATCGGATAAGCTAAAAAATGACTACCTAAAATGACAAATCTAAATTTTTTTTTTTTTTACCCTCTTAACGCTAACCCTCTTAACGCTAACCAAACGTCGATTCAAAGTTGAACCTTCAAACGTCGATCGCTTTTTTTCTCTTGCCGCTAGGAATGAATGGGGATTGGATTTTATTCGATTCTACAACTCATACTGATCGGATAAAAAGCTAAAAAAAAATGAAACCTAAAATGACAAATTTTTTTTTTTTTTTTTTTCGATACCCTCTTAACGCTAACCGGAAACCCAAAGTTGAACCTTCAAACGTCGATTTAAGGCATTTCTCTTGCCGCTAGCCCGCCGGGAATGGTTTTATTCGATTCTACAACTCATACTGCATCGGATAAAAAAAAAAAAATGACTACCTAAAATGACAAATCTAAATCTTTTTTTTTTTTTCGATACCCTCTTAACGCTAACCGGAAACCCAAAGTTGAACCTTCAAACGTCGATTTAAGGCATTTCTCTTGCCGCTAGCCCGCCGGGAATGGTTTTATTCGATTTTTATTCGATTCTACAACTCATACTGCATCGGATAAGCTAAAAAACCTAAAAATGACCTTTAAATCGCCTTTTTTTTTTCGAAAACTAAATCTTAAAATGACAAATCTAAATTTTTTTTTTTCGATACCCTCTTAACGCTAACCGGAAACCCAAAGTTGAACCTTCAAACGTCGATTTAAGGCATTTCTCTTGCCGCTAGCTCGCCGGGAATGGTTTTATTCGATTCTACAACTCATACTGCATCGGATAAGCTAAAAAAATGACTACCTAAAATGACAAAAAATTTTTTTTTTTTTCTTTTTTTTTGACCTTCAAAATCTAAATTTTTTTTTTTTTAACCTCTTAACGCTAAACTCAAAGTTGAACCTTCAAACGTCGATTTAAGGCATTTCTCTTGCCGCTAGCCCGCCGGGAATGGTTTTATTCGATTCTACAACTCATACTGCATCGGATAAGCTAAAAAATGACTACCTAAAATGACAAATCTAAATTTTTTTTTTTTTTTTTTTCGATACCCTCTTAACGCTAACCGGAAACTCAAAGTTGAACCTTCAAACGTCGATTTAAGGCATTTCTCTTGCCGCTACCCGCCGCCGGGGGAATGGTTTTATTCGATTCTACAACTCATACTGCATCGGATAAGCTAAAAAAATGACTACCTAAAATGACAAAATCTAAATTTTTTTTTTTTCGATACCCCTAACTAACGAAAAAAGAAACCTTCAAACGTCGATTTCGATGAATTTCTCTTCAAACGAATCGTTTTATTCGATTTTCTCATACTGCCGATAAGCTAAAAAATTCGCTAAAATGACAAATCTAAAATGCCTTTTTTTTTTTTAAAATTCAAAAAACTTCAAACATACTAAATCGGATAAGTTTTATTCGAAAAATCTCGGATAACTAAAAAATGACAAATTTAAATCGCTTTTTTTTTTTTTTTCGATACCCTCTTAACGCTAACCGAAACCTCAAAGTTGAACCTTCAAACGTCGATTTAAGGCATTTCTCTTGCCGCTAAGCCCGCCGGGAATGGTTTTATTCGATTCTACAACTCATACTGCATCGGATAAAAAAAAATGACTACCTAAAATGACAAATCTAAATCGCTTTTTTTTTTCGATACCCTCTTAACGCTAACCGGAAACCCAAAGTTGAACCTTCAAACGTCGATTTAAGGCATTTCTCTTGCCGCTAGCCCGCCGGGAATGGTTTTATTCGATTCTACAACTCATACTGCATCGGATAAGCTAAAAAAAAACCTAAAATAAAACTCAAAATTTTTTTTTTTTTTTTCGATACCCTCTTAACGCTAACCGGAAACCCAAAGTTGAACCTTCAAACGTCGATTTAAGGCATTTTCTTTGCCGCTAGCCCGCCGAAAATTATTTTATTCAATTCTACAACTCATACTCATCGGATTTTTACTAAAAAAATGACAATAAATCGCTTTTTTTTTTTTTCGAACTTTAACCGGAAACTCAAAGTTGAACCTTCAAACGTCGATTTAAGGCATTTCTCTTGCCGCGCCCGCCGGGAATGGTTTTATTCGATTCTACAAACTGCATCGGATAAGCTAAAAAATGACTACCTAAAATGACAAATCTAAATCCTTTTTTTTTTTTTTTTCGATACCCTCTTAACGCTAACCGGAAACTCAAAGTTGAAACCTTCAAACGTCGATTTAAAATTTCTTGCCGCTAGCTCGCCGGGAATGGTTTTATTCGATTCTAAAAACTCATACTGCATCGGATAAGCTAAAAAATGACTACCTAAAATGACAAATCTAAATCGCTTTTTTTTTTTTCGATACCCTCTTAACGCTAACCGGAAACCCAAAGTTGAACCTTCAAACGTCGATTTAAGGCATTTCTCTTGCCGCTAGCCCGCCGGGAATGGTTTTATTCGATTCTACAACTCATACTGCATCGGATAAGCTAAAAAATGGACCTAAAATGACAAAAAAAATTTTTTTTTTTTTCGATACCCTCTTAACCTAAAAAACTCAAACAAATCTAAAACGTCGATTTTTTTTTTTCGATACCCTCTTAACGCTAACCGGAAACTCAAAGTTGAACCTTCAAACGTCGATTTAAGGCATTTCTCTTGCCGCTAGCCCGCCGGGAATGGTTTTATTCGATTCTACAACTCATACTGCATCGGATTTTTAAAAAAAATGACTACCTAAAATGACAAATCTAAATCGCCTTTTTTTTTTTCGATACCCTCTTAACGCTAACCGGAAACTCAAAGTTGAACCTTCAAACGTCGATTTAAGGCATTTCTCTTGCCGCTAGCCCGCCGGGAATGGTTTTATTCGATTCTACAACTCATACTGCATCGGATAAAAAAAAAAATGACTACCTAAAATGACAAATCTAAATCGCCTTTTTTTTTTTTTTTTTTCGATACCCTCTTAACGCTAACCGGAAACCCAAAGTTGAACCTTCAAACGTCGATTTAAGGCATTTTTCTTGCCGCTAGCACGCCGGGAATGGTTTTATTCGATTCTACAACTCATACTGCATCGGATAAAGCTAAAAAAAAAATGACTACCTAAAATGACAAATCTAAATTTTTTTTTTTTTTCGATACCCTCTTAACGCTAACCGGAAACCCAAAGTTGAACCTTCAAACGTCGATTTAAGGCATTTCTCTTGCCGCTAGCCCGCCGGGAATGGTTTTATTCGATTCTACAACTCATACTGCATCGGATAAGCTAAAAAAAAATGACTACCTAAAATGACAAATCTAAAATTTTTTTTTTTTTTCGATACCCTCTTAACGCTAACCGGAAACTCAAAGTTGAACCTTCAAACGTCGATTTAAGGCATTTCTCTTGCCGCTAGCCCGCCGGGAATGGTTTTATTCGATTCTACAACTCATACTGCATCGGATAAAAAAAAAATGACTACCTAAAATGACAAATCTAAATTTTTTTTTTTTTTTTTCGATACCCTCTTAACGCTAACCGGAAACTCAAAGTTGAACCTTCAAACGTCGATTTAAGGCATTTTTCTCTTGCCGCTAGCCGCCGGGAATGGTTTTATTCGATTCTACAACTCATACTGCATCGGATTTAAAAAAAAAATGACTACCTAAAATGACAAATCTAAATCGCTTTTTTTTTTTTCGATACCCTCTTAACGCTAACCGGAAACGTTGAACTTCAAACGTCAAAGTTGAACCTTCAAACGTCGATTTAAAATTTCTCTTGCCGCTAGCCCGCCGGGAATGGTTTTATTCGATTCTACAACTCATACTGCATCGGATAAGCTAAAAAAAAATGACTACCTAAAATGACAAATCTAAATCGCTTTTTTTTTTTTCGATACCCTCTTAACGCTAACCGGAAACCAAAGTTGAAACGTCAAAGTTGAACCTTCAAACGTCGATTTAAGGCATTTCTCTTGCCGCTAGCCCGCCGGGAATGGTTTTATTCGATTCTACAACTCATACTGCATCGGATAAGCTAAAAAAAAAATGACTACCTAAAATGACAAATCTAAATCGCCTTTTTTTTTTTTTTCGATACCCTCTTAACGCTAACCCCGATTTAAAAAACAAAGTTGAAACTTGAACGTAACTTCAAACGTCGATTCAAACGTCGATTTTTCATTTTCTTGCCGCTAGCCCGCCGGGAATGGTTTTATTCGATTCTACAACTCATACTGCATCGGATAAGCTAAAAAATGACTACCTAAAAAAAATCGCCTTTTTTTTTTGACTTAACCTAAAATGACAAATCTAAATCCGGGAATTTTTTTTTTCGATACCCTCTTAACAAAACCGGAAACCCTCAAAAAGTTGAACCTTCAAACGTCGATTTAAGGCATTTCTCTTGCCGCTAGCCGCCGGGAATGGTTTTATTCGATTCTACAACTCATACTGCATCGGATTTTTAAAAAAAATGACTACCTAAAATGACAAATCTAAATCGTTTTTTTTTTTTTCGATACCCTCTTAACGCTAACCGGAAACTCAAAGTTGAACCTTCAAACGTCGATTTAAGGCATTTCTCTTGAACCTTCGGGAAACGTCGATTCGATTTACAACTCATATTTCTCTTGACTACCTTTCGCCTTTTTTTTTTTCGATTCGATTCATACTGCATTTCTCGCCGCTAGCATCGGGCTAAAAATGAAAAAAAAAAAAAATGAAACCTTTTTTTAAATCGCCTTCTTTTTTTTTTTACCCTTAACTAACGCTAACCGGAACTCAAAAGTTGAACCTTCAAACGTCGATTTAAGGCATTTCTCTTGAACGCTTCAAACGTCGATTTAAGGCATTTACAACTCTACTGCATCGGATAGCCCGCCGGGAACAAATTTTTTTCGATTCTACAACTCATACTGCAAAAATAAGCTCGAAAAAAAATGACTACCTAAAATGACAAATCTAAATCTTTTTTTTTTTTTCGATACCCTCTTAACGCTAACCGGAAACTCAAACTTCAAACCTTCAAACGTCGATTTTCTCTTTTCTTTTCTCTTGCCGCTAGCCCGGGGAATGGTTTTATTCGATTCTACAACTCATACTAAAAATCGGATAAGACAAAAAAAAAATGACTACCTAAAATGACAAATCTAAATCGCCTTTTTTTTTTTTTTTTCGATACCCTCTTAACGCTAACCGGAAACTCAAAGTTGAACCTTCAAACGTCGATTTAAGGCATTTCTCTTGCCGCTAGCCGGGAATGGTTTTATTCGATTCTACAACTCATACTGCATCGGATAAGCTAAAAAATGACTACCTAAAATGACAAATCTAAATTTTTTTTTTTTTTTTTTTCGATACCCTTTTAACGCTAACCCTCTTAACGCTAGTTGAACCTTCAAACGTCGATTTCAAACGTCGATTTAAGGCATTTTTATTCGCCGCTAGCCCGCCGGGAATGGTTTTATTCGATTCTACAACTCATACTGCATCGGATAAGCTAAAAAATGACTACCAAACTAAAAAATGACAAATCTAAATCGCCTTTTTTTTTTCGATACCCTCTTAACGCTAACCGGAAACTCAAAGTTGAACCTTCAAACGTCGATTTAAGGCATTTCTCTTGCCGCTAGCCCGCCGGGAATGGTTTTATTCGATTCTACAACTCATACTGCATCGGATAAGCTAAAAAAAATGACTACCTAAAAAAATGACAAATCTAAATTTTTTTTTTTTCGATACCCTCTTAACGCTAACCGGAAACCCAAAGTTGAACCTTCAAACGTCGATTTAAGGCATTTCTCTTGCCGCTAGCCCGCCGGGAATGGTTTTATTCGATTCTACAACTCATACTGCATCGGATAAGCTAAAAAAAAAATGACTACCTAAAATGACAAATCTAAATCGCCTTTTTTTTTTTCGATACCCTCTTAACGCTAACCGGAAACTCAAAGTTGAACCTTCAAACGTCGATTTAAGGCATTTCTCTTGCCGCTAGCCGCCGGGAATGGTTTTATTCGATTCTACAACTCATACTGCATCGGATAAGCTAAAAAAATGACTACCTAAAATGACAAATCTAAATCGCCTTTTTTTTTTTCGATACCCTCTTAACGCTAACCGTAAACCAAAGTTGAACCTTCAAACGTCGATTTAAGGCATTTCTCTTGCCGCTAGCCCGCCGGGAATGGTTTTATTCGATTCTACAACTCATACTGCATCGGATAAGCTAAAAAATGACTACCTAAAATGACAAATCTAAAATCCTTTTTTTTTTTTTCGATACCCTCTTAACGCTAACCGGAAACCCAAAGTTGAACCTTCAAACGTCGATTTTCTTAACGCTAACCGGAAAGGCATTTCTCTTGCCGATTTTTTATTCGCCGGCTGGTTGTTTCGGATTCGCCTAAATTCTACAACAAATTCAACAATCGATACCCTCTAACGCTAAAAACTCAAAAATGAACCTTCTAAAAAAAAATTTAAAAAAATCTAAAAAGCTCGCCGGGAAAAATTCGATTCTAAAACTCAACTAATCGGATAAAAAAAATTTTACCTAAAATGACAAATCTAAATCGCTTTTTTTTTTTTTCGATACCCTCTTAACGCTAACCGGAAACCCAAAGTTGAACCTTCAAACGTCGATTTAAGGCATTTCTCTTGCCGCTAGCCCGCCGGGAATGGTTTTATTCGATTCTACAACTCATACTGCATCGGATAAAAAAAAAATGACTACCTAAAATGACAAATCTAAATCTTTTTTTTTTTTCGATACCCTCTTAACGCTAACCAAAGTTGAAACTCAAAGTTGAACCTTCAAACGTCGATTTAAGGCATTTCTCTTTGCCGCTAGCCCGCCGGGAATGGTTTTATTCGATTCTACAACTCATACTGCATCGGATAAAAAAAAAATGACTACCTAAAATGACAAATCTAAATCGCCTTTTTTTTCGATACCCCTCTTAACGCTTAACGCTAACCGAAACTTCAAAGTTGAACCTTCAAACGTCGATTTAAGGCATTTCTCTTGCCGCTAGCCCGCCGGGAATGGTTTTATTCGATTCTACAACTCATACTGCATCGGATAAGCTAAAAAAAAAAATGACTACCTAAAATGACAAATCTAAATCGCTTTTTTTTTTTTTCGATACCCTCTTAACGCTAACCGGAAACTCAAAGTTGAACCTTCAAACGTCGATTTAAGGCATTTCTCTTGCCGCTAGCCCGCCGGGAATGAATGGTTTTATTCGATTCTACAACTCATACTGCATCGGATAAGCTAAAAAAAAATGACTACCTAAAATGACAAATCTAAATTTTTTTTTTTTTTTTTTCGATACCCTCTTAACGCTAACCGGAAACCCAAAGTTGAACTTCAAACGTCGATTTAAGGCATTTCTCTTGCCGCTAGCTCGCCGGGAATGGTTTTATTCGATTCTACAAATCATACTGCATCGGATAAGCTAAAAAAATGACTACCTAAAATGACAAATCTAAATCGCCTTTTTTTTTCGATACCCTCTTAACGCTAACCGAAAAAAGTTGAACCTTCAAACGTCGAAGGCATTTTCTTGCCGCTAGCCTCGCCGGGAATTTTTTTTATTTTTTTTCGGATCGGAAAAAAAAAAAAAATGACTACCTTGACAAATCTAAATTTTTTTTTTTTCTCGAACCCGCTAACCGGAAACCCAAAGTTGAAAACGTTGAACCTTCAAACGTCGATTTAAGGCATTTCTCTTGCCGCTAGCCCGCCGGGAATTTTTTTTATTCGATTCTACAACTCATACTGCATCGGATAAGAAAAAAATGACTACCTAAAATGACAAATCTAAATCGTTTTTTTTTTTTTTTTTCGATACCCTCTTAACGCAAAACCGGAAATTCAAACTTCAAAGTTGAACCTTCAAACGTCGATTTAAGGCATTTCTCTTGCCGCTAGCCCGCCGGGAATGGTTTTATTCGATTCTACAACTCATACTGCATCGGATAAGCTAAAAAATGACTACCTAAAATGACAAATCTAAATTTTTTTTTTTTTTTTCGATACCCTCTTAACGCTAACCGGAAACCAAAGTTGAACCTTCAAACGTCGATTTAAGGCATTTCTCTTGCCGCTAGCCCGCCGGGAATGGTTTTTTCGATTCTACAACTCATACTGCATCGGATACTGCATCGGATAAGCTAAAAAAATGACTACCTAAAATGACAAATCTAAATCGTTTTTTTTTTTTTTCGACCCTCTTAACGCTAACCGGAAACTCAAAGTTGAACCTTCAAACGTCGATTTAAGGCATTTTCTTCTAGCCCGCCGGGAATGGTTTTATTCGATTCTACAACGCTGCATCGGAATGGTTTTTTTCGATTCTAAAAGTTGAAAAACTTCGATCGGAGCCCGCCGGGAATGGTTTTAATTCTAAAAAAAATGAAAAGCTAAAAAAAAAATCTAAAATCAAATTAAATTTTTTTTTTTCGATACCCTCTTAACGCTAACCGGAAACCTCAAAGTTGAACCTTCAAACGTCGATTTAAGGCATTTCTCTTGCCGCTAGCCCGCCGGGAATGGTTTTATTCGATTCTACAACTCATACTGCATCGGATAAGCTAAAAAATGACTACCTAAAATGACAAATCTAAATCGCCTTTTTTTTTTTTTTTCGATACCCTCTTAACGCTAACCGGAAACCCAAAGTTGAACCTTCAAACGTCGATTTAAGGCATTTCTCTTGCCGCTAGCCCGCCGGGAATGGTTTTATTCGATTCTACAACTCATACTGCATCGGATAAGCTAAAAAAAAATGACTACCTAAAATGACAAATCTAAATTTTTTTTTTTTTCGATACCCTCTTAACGCTAACCGGAAACTCAAAGTTGAACCTTCAAACGTCGATTTAAGGCATTTCTCTTGCCGCTAGCTCGCCGGGAATGGTTTTATTCGATTCTACAACTCATACTGCATCGGATAAAAAAAAATGACTACCTAAAATGACAAATCTAAATCGCTTTTTTTTTTTTCGATACCCTCTTAACGCTAACCGAAACCCAAAGTTGAACCTTCAAACGTCGATTTAAAATTTTCTGCCGCGCTGAGCCCGGGGAATTTTATTCGATTCTACAACTCATACTGCATCGGATAAGCTAAAAAATGACTACCTAAAATGACAAATCTAAATCGTTTTTTTTTTTTTTCGATACCCTCTTAACGCTAACCGGAAACTCAAAGTTGAACCTTCAAACGTCGATTTAAGGCATTTTTCTCTTGCCGCTAGCCGCCGGGAATGGTTTTATTCGAAAACTGATGCACTCAAATCTAAAAAAACAAAAAAATGACAAGTAAATTTAAAATGAAAAAAAATACCCTAAAATTTTTTTTTCGATACCCTCTTAACGCTAACCGGAAACTCCAAAGTTGAACCTTCAAACGTCGATTTAAGGCATTTCTCTTGCCGCTAGCCCGCCGGGAATTATTTTTATTCGATTCTACAACTCGGATGCATCGGATAAACTAAAAAAAAATGAACCTAAAATGACCTTTTTTTTTTTTCGATACCTCTTTTTTGAACCTTCAAACGTCGATTTAACTAGCCGCCGGGAATGGTTTTATTTTCAACGCATTAACGACTCGATTTTAAATTTTTTTTTTTTTTTCGAAACCGGAAACCTCAAAGTTGAACCTTCAAACGTCGATTTAAGGCATTTCTCTTGCCGCTAGCTCGCCGGGAATGGTTTTATTCGATTCTACAACTCATACTGCATCGGAGCTAAAAAATGACTACCTAAAATGACAAATCTAAATTTTTTTTTTTTTCGATACCCTCTTAACGCTAACCGGAAACTCAAAGTTGAACCTTCAAACGTCGATTTAAGGCATTTCTCTTGCCGCTAGCCCGCCGGGAATGGTTTTATTCGATTCTACAACAACTCATACTGCATCGGATAAGCTAAAAAAATGACTACCTAAAATGACAAATCTAAATCGCCTTTTTTTTCGATACCTCTTAACGCTAACCGGAAACCAAAGTTGAACTTCAAACGTCGATTTAAGGCATTTTCTCTTGCCGCTAGCCCGCCGGGAATGGTTTTATTCGATTTCAAACGTCGAAAAAAAAAGGCTAAAAATTTCTCTTGCCGCTTATTCGCCGGGAATGGTTTTATTCGATTCTACAACTCAAATCGGATAAAAAAAAAAAATGACTACCTAAAATGACAAATCTAAATTTTTTTTTTTTTTTCGATACCCTCTTAACGCTAACCGGAAACTCAAAGTTGAACCTTCAAACGTCGATTTAAGTCATTTCTCTTGCCGCTAGCCCGCCGGGAATGGTTTTATTCGATTCTACAACTCATACATCGGCATCGGATAAAAAAAAATGACTACCTAAAATGACAAATCTAAATTTTTTTTTTTTTTTTCGATACCCTCTTAACGCTAAACGGAAACCGGAAACCTTCAAACGTCGATAGAGGCATTTTCAAACGTCGATTTAAGGCATTCATTTCTCTTGCCGCTAGCCCGCCGGGAATGGTTTTATTCGATTCTACAACTCATAAAATCGGATAGCAAAAAAAAATGAAACCTAAAATGACGGAAATCTAAATCGCAAATCTTTTTTTTTCGATACCCTCTTAACGCTAACCGGAAACTCAAAGTTGAACCTTCAAACGTCGATTTAAGGCATTTCTCTTGCCGCTAGCCCGCCGGGAATGGTTTTATTCGATTCTACAACTCATACTGCATCGGATCTAAAAAAAAAAATCAAACTACCTAAAATGATTTAAAAAATCTAAATTTTTTTTTTTCGATACCCTCTTAACGCTAAAAAAAAAAACCGGAAACTCATCGCTTTTTTTTTTGAACCTTCAAACGTCGATTCAAACGTCATTTCTCTTGCCGCTAGCCCGCCGGGAATGGTTTTATTCGATTCTACAACTCATACTGCATCGGATCGGATAAAAAAAAAAAATGACTACCTAAAATGACAAATCTAAATCGCCTTTTTTTTTTTTTTTAACGCTAACCCTCTTAAGTTGCTTCAAACGTAACCGGAAACCCAAAGTTGAACCTTCAAACGTCGATTTAAGGCATTTCTCTTGCCGCTAGCCCGCCGGGAATGGTTTTATTCGATTCTACAACTCATACTGCATCGGATAAAAAAAAAAAAAATGACTACCTAAAATGACAAATCTAAATTTTTTTTTTTTTTTCGATACCCTCTTAACGCTAACCGGAAACCCAAAGTTGAACCTTCAAACGTCGATTTAAGGCATTTCTCTTGCCGCTAGCCCGCCGGGAATGGTTTTATTCGATTCTACAACTCATACTGCATCGGATAAGCTAAAAAAAATGACTAAAAATGACTAAAAATCGATACTTAAAATCGCTTTTTTTTTTTCGATACCCTCTTAACGCTAACCGGAAACCCAAAGTTGAACTTAACGCAAAAACGTCGATTTAAACGTCGATTTTTCTTGCCGCTAGCCCGCCGGGAATGGTTTTATTCGATTCTACAACTCATACTGCATCGGATAAGCTAAAAAATGACTACCTAAAATGACAAATCTAAATCGGATAAGCTAAAAAAATGACTACCTAAAATGACAAATCTAAATTTTTTTTTTTTTTTTTTTCGATACCCTCTTAACGCTAACCGGAAACCAAAGTTGAACCTTCAAACGTCGATTTAAGGCATTTCTCTTGCCGCTAGCCCGCCGGGAATGGTTTTATTCGATTCTACAACTCATACTGCATCGGATAAGCTAAAAAAAAATGACTACCTAAAATGACAAATCTAAATTTTTTTTTTTTTTTTCGATACCCTCTTAACGCTAACCGGAAACTCAAAGTTGAACCTTCAAACGTCGATTTAAGGCATTTCTCTTGCCGCTAGCCCGCCGGGAATGGTTTTATTCGATTCTACAACTCATACTGCATCGGATAAGCTAAAAAAAAATGACCAAAAAAAAATGACAAATCTAAATTTTTTTTTTTTTCGATACCCTCTTAACGCTAACCGGAAACCCAAAGTTGAACCTTCAAACGTCGATTTAAGGCATTTCTCTTCCGCTAGCCCGCGGGGAATTTTATTCGATTCTACAACTCATACTGCATCGGATAAGCTAAAAAAATGACTAACCTAAAATGACAAAAATCGCCTTTTTTTTTTTCGATACCCTCTTAAAATCGTTGAACCTTTTTTTTTTCGAAACCCTCTTAACGCTAACCGGAACCTTCAAAGTTGAACCTTCAAACGTCGATTTAAGGCATTTCTCTTGCCGCTAGCCCGCCGGGAATGGTTTTATTCGATTCTACAACTCATACTGCATCGGATAAAAAAAAATGACTACCTAAAATGACAAATCTAAATCGCTTTTTTTTTTTTTCGATACCCTCTTAACGCTAACCGGAAACTCAAAGTTGAACATTCAAACGTCGATTTAAGGCATTTCTCTTGCCGCTAGCCCGCCGGGAATGGTTTTATTCGATTCTACAACTCATACTGCATCGGATAAGCTAAAAAAAATGACTACCTAAAATGACAAATCTAAATTTTTTTTTTTTTTCGATACCCTCTTAACGCTAACCGGAAACCCAAAGTTGAACCTTCAAACGTCGATTTAAGGCATTTTTCTCTTGCCGCTAGCCCGCCGGGAATGGTTTTATTCGATTCTACAACTCATACTGCATCGGATAAAAAAAAAAATGACTACCTAAAATGACAAATCTAAATCGCTTTTTTTTTTCGATACCCTCTTAACGCTAACCGGAAACTCAAAAACCTTCAAACGTCGATTTAAGGCATTTCTCTTGCCGCTAAAATGGTTTTATTCGATTCTACAACTCATACTGCGTCGGATAAGCTAAAAAAATGACTACCTAAAATGACAAATCTAAATCGCTTTTTTTTTTTCGATACCCTCTTAACGCTAACCGGAAACTCAAAGTTGAACCTTCAAACGTCGATTTAAGGCATTTCTCTTGCCGCTAGCCCGCCGGGAATGGTTTTATTCGATTCTACAACTCATACTGCATCGGATAAGCTAAAAAAAATGACTACCTAAAATGACAAATCTAAATCGCCTTTTTTTTTTTTTTCGATACCCTCTTAACGCTAACCGGAAACCCAAAGTTGAACCTTCAAACGTCGATTTAAGGCATTTCTCTTGCCGCTAGCCCGCCGGGAATGGTTTTATTCGATTCTACAACTCATACTGCATCGGATAAGCTAAATGACTACCTAAAATGACAAATCTAAATTTTTTTTTTTTTTTTTCGATACCCTCTTAACGCTAACCGAAACCTCAAAGTTGAACCTTCAAACGTCGATTTAAGGCATTTCTCTTGCCGCTAGCCCGCCGGGAATGGTTTTATTCGATTCTACAACTCATACTGCATCGGATAAGCTAAAAAAAACCTAAAAAAATCTAAATCGCCTTTTTTTTTTTTTTTTACCCCTAAAATGAAACCAAAAATTAACCTTTTTTTTTTTTTTCGATACCCTCTTAACGCTAACCGGAAACTCAAAGTTGAACCTTCAAACGTCGATTTAAGGCTTTTTTTTTCTCTTGCTAACCGGGGAATGGTTTCAAACGTCGATTTTAGCCCGCCGGGAATGGTTTTATTCGATTCTACAACTCATACTGCATCGGATAAAAAAAATGACTACCTAAAATGACAAATCTAAATTTTTTTTTTTTTTTCGATACCCTCTTAACGCTAACCGGAAACCCAAAGTTGAACCTTCAAACGTCGATTTAAGGCATTTCTCTTGCCGCTAGCCCGCCGCCGGGAATGGTTTTTTTATTCGATTCTACAACTCATACTGCATCGGATAAGCTAAAAAAAAATGACTACCTAAAATGACAAATCTAAATTTTTTTTTTTTTTTCGATACCCTCTTAACGCTAACCGGAAACTCAAAGTTGAACCTTCAAACGTCGATTTAAGGCATTTTTTTAGCCGCCGGGAATGGTTTTATTCGATTTACAACTCATACTGCATCGGATAAGCTAAAAAATGACTACCTAAAATGACAAATCTAAACTTTTTTTTTTCGATAAACGTAAAAAATTGAACCTTCAAACGTCGATTTAAAATTTCTCTTGCCGCTAGCTCGCCGGGAATTTTTTTTTTCTTTTCTACAACTCATACTGCATCGGAAAAGCTAAAAAATGAACCTAAAATGACAAATCTAAATTTTTTTTTTTTTTTCGATACCCTCTTAACGCTAACCGAAACTCAAAGTTGAACCTTCAAACGTCGATTTAAGGCATTTTCTTGCCGCTAGCCCGCCGGGAATGGTTTTAAAATTCTACAACTCATACTGCATCGGATAAAAAAAATGACTACCTAAAATGACAAATCTAAATTTTTTTTTTTTTTCGATACCCTCTTAACGCTAACCGGAAACCCAAAGTTGAACCTTCAAACGTCGATTTAAGGCATTTCTCTTGCCGCTAGCTCGCCGGGAATGGTTTTATTCGATTCTACAACTCATACTGCATCGGATAAGCTAAAAAAAAATGACTACCTAAAATGACAAATCTAAATCTTTTTTTTTTTCGATACCCTCTTAACGCTAACCGGAAACTCAAAGTTGAACCTTCAAACGTCGATTTAAGGCAAAGCTCGCCGGGAATGGTTTTTTATTCGATTCTACAACTCATACTGCATCGGATAAGCTAAAAAATGACTACCTAAAATGACAAATCTAAATCGCTTTTTTTTTTCGAATGGTTTTTTGAACCTTCAAATTCGATTTAAGGCATTTCTCTTGCCGCTAGCTCGCCGGGAATGGTTTTATTCGATTCTACAACTCATAAAATCGGACTTTAAAAAAAAATGACTACCTAAAATGACAAATCTAAATCGCTTTTTTTTTTTCGATACCCTCTTAACGCTAACCGGAAACCCAAAGTTGAACCTTCAAACGTCGATTTAAGGCATTTCTCTTGCCGCTAGCCCGCCGGGAATGGTTTTATTCGATTCGATTCAACAACTCATCTGCATCGGATAAGCTAAAAAAATGACTACCTAAAATGACAAATCTAAATCGGATAAGCGGAAAAAAAATGACTACCTAAAATGACAAATCTAAATTTTTTTTTTTTTCGATACCCTCTTAACGCTAACCGGAAAAGTTGAAAACGTCGATTTAAGGCATTTCTCTTCAAACGCCGGGAATGGTTTTATTCGATTTTTCATACTGCATCGGATAAGCTAAAAAAAAATGACTACCTAAAATGACAAATGGCCTTTTTTTTTTTTTTTTTTTCGATTCTACAACTAAAAAAAACTTTTTTTCGGAAAAGCTCGAAAAAAATGACTAACCTAAAAAAAATGACAAATCTAAATCGCCTTTTTTTTTTCGATACCCTCTTAACGCTAACCGGAAACCCAAAGTTGAACCTTCAAACGTCGATTTAAGGCATTTTGCCGCCGCTAGCCGCCGGGAATGGTTTTATTCGATTCTACAACTCATACTGCATCGGATAAGCTAAAAAAATGACTACCTAAAATGACAAATCTAAATCGCCTTTTTTTTTCGATACCCTCTTAACGCTAACCGGAAACCCAAAGTTGAACCTTCAAACGTCGATTTAAGGCATTTCTCTTGCCGCTAGCCCGCCGGGAATGGTTTTATTCGATTCTACAACTCATACTGCATCGGATAAGCTAAAAAAATGACTACCTAAAATGACAAATCTAAATCGCTTTTTTTTTTTCGATACCCTCTTAACGCTAACAAAGTTGAACCTTCAAACGTCGATTTAAGGCATTTCTCTTGCCGCTAGCTCGCCGGGAATGGTTTTATTCGATTCTACAACTCATACTGCATCGGATAAGCTAAAAAAAATGACCTAAATGACAAATCAAAATCGCCTTTTTTTTTTCGACCCCTTAACGCTAACCGGAAACCCAAAGTTGAACCTTCAAACGTCGATTTAAGGCATTTCTCTTGCCGCTCGCCGGGAATGGTTTTATTCGATTCTACAACTCATACTGCATCGGATAAAAAAAAAAATGACTACCTAAAATGACAAATCTAAAAATAACGCTAACCGGAAAAAAATGAACCTTCAAACAAATTTAAATTTTCTCTTTTAGCCCGCCGGGAATTTTTATTCGATTCTACAACTCATACTGCATCGGATAAGCTAAAAAAAAAATGACTACCTAAAAACAAATCTAAATTTTTTTTTTTTCGACCCCTAACGCTAACCGGAAACTCAAGTTGAACCTTCAAACGTCGATTTAAGGCATTTCTCTTGCCGCTAGCCCGCCGGGAATGGTTTTATTCGATTCAATCATACTGCATCGGATAATAAAAAACTGCATCGGATAAGCTCGAAAAAAATGACTACCTGAAAAATGACAAATCTAAATCGCCTTTTTTTTTCGATACCCTCTTAACGCTAACCGGACGTTTCAAAGTTGAACCTTCAAACGTCGATTTAAGGCATTTCTCTTGCCGCTAGCCCGCCGGGAATGGTTTTATTCGATTCTACAACTCATACTGCATCGGATAAAAAAAAAAATGACTACCTAAAATGACAAATCTAAATCGCTTTTTTTTCGATACCCTCTTAACGCTAACCGGAAACTCAAAGTTGAACCTTCAAACGTCGATTTAAGGCATTTCTCTTGCCGCTAGCCCGCCGGGAATGGTTTTATTCGATTCTACAACTCATACTGCATCGGATAAAAAAAAAATGACTACCTAAAATGACAAATCTAAATTTTTTTTTTTTTCGATACCCTCTTAACGCTAACCGAAAACCAAAGTTGAACCTTCAAACGTCGATTTAAGGCATTTCTCTTGCCGCTAGCCCGCCGGGAATGGTTTTATTCGATTCTCATACTGCATCGGATAAGCTAAACTACAACTCATACTGCATCGGATAAAAAAAAAAATGACTACCTAAAATGACAAATCTAAATTTTTTTTTTTCGATACCCTCTTAACGCTAACCGGAAACCCAAAGTTGAACCTTCAAACGTCGATTTAAGGCATTTCTCTTGCCGCTAGCCCGCCGGGAATGGTTTTATTCGATTCTACAACTCATACTGCATCGGATAAGCTAAAAAAAAATGACTACCTAAAATGACAATCGCCTTTTTTTTTTTCGATACCCTCTTAACGCTAACCGGAAACTCAAAGTTGAACCTTCAAACGTCGATTTAAGGCATTTCTCTTGCCGCTAGCCCGCGGGGATGGTTTTATTTTATTTCTACAACAACTCATATCGGATAATCGGATAAAAAAAAAAATGACCTAAAATGACAAATCTAAATCGCCTTTTTTTGACAAATCTAAATCGCCTTTTTTTTTCGATAACTCTTAACGCTAAGTTGAAAACTTCAAACGTCAAATTTCGGCATTTCTCTTGCCGCTAGCTCGCCGGGAATGCCGGGAATGGTTTTATTCGATTCTACAACTCATACTGCATCGGATAAAAAAAAAATGACTACCTAAAATGACAAATCTAAATTTTTTTTTTTTTTCGATACCCTCTTAACGCTAACCGGAAAACTCAAAGTTGAACCTTCAAACGTCGATTTAAGGCATTTCTCTTGCCGCTAGCCCGCCGGGAATGGTTTTATTCGATTCTACAACTCAACTGCATCGGATGCATCGGATAAGCTAAAAAATGACTACCTAAAATGACAAATCTAAATCGCCTTTTTTTTTCGATACCCTCTTAACGCTAACCGGAAACCCAAAGTTGAACCTTCAAACGTCGATTTAAGGCATTTCTCTTGCCGCTAGCCCGCCGGGAATGGTTTTATTCGATTCTACAACTCATACTGCATCGGATTAGCTAAAAAAATGACTACCTAAAATGACAAATCTAAATCGCCTTTTTTTTTCGATACCCTCTTAACGCTAACCGGAAAACAAAGTTGAACCTTCAAACGTCGATTTAAGGCATTTTTCTTGCATTTCGCCGGGAATGGTTTTATTCGATTCTACAACTCGCTGGGGATGGTTAAAAATGACGATTAACAACAAATCTAACTGGATCGGAAAAAAAAAAAAACCTAAAATGACAAACGTCGACAAATTTTTAAATTTTTTTTTTTTTTAACCTTAACGCTAAAACTCAAAAAGTTGAACCTTCAAACGTCGATTTAAGGCATTTCTCTTGCCGCTAGCCCGCCGGGAATGGTTTTATTCGATTCTACAACTCATACTGCATCGGATAAACTAAAAAAATGACTACATAAAATGACAAATCTAAATCGCCTTTTTTTTTCGATACCCTCTTAACGCTAACCGGAAACCAAAGTTGAACCTTCAAACGTCGATTTAAGGCATTTCTCTTGCCGCTAGCCCGCCGGGAATGGTTTTATTCGATTCTACAACTCATACTGCATCGGATAAGCTAAAAAAATGACTACCTAAAATGACAAATCTAAATTTTTTTTTTTTTTTTTTTCGATACCCTCTTAACGCTAACCGGAAAACCCAAAGTTTGAACAAACGTCGATTTCGATTTACCTTGGCATTTTTTCGGGAAGCCCGCCGGGAATGGTTTTATTCGATTCTACAGCCCGCCGGGAATGGTTTTATTCATCGGATAAGCTAAAAAATGATAAATGAAAAAAAAATGACTACCTAAAATGACGCCTTTTCGCCTTTTTTCGATAAGCCCGCCGAAACTCAAATGAACCTTCAAACGTCGATTTCGATTCTAAAACTCAACTGCATCGGACAACTCTTTTAAAAAATGACTACCTAAAATGACAAATCTAAATTTTTTTTTTTTTCGAACCCTCTTAACGCTAACCGGAAACCCAAAGTTGAACCTTCAAACGTCGATTTAAGGCATTTCTCTTGCCGCTAAAAAAAAAAATGGTTTTATTCGATTCTACAACTCATACTGCATCGGATTAAAAAAAATGACTACCTAAAATGACAAATCTAAATCCTTTTTTTTTTCGATACCCTCTTAACGCTAACCGGAAACTCAAAGTTGAACCTTCAAACGTCGATTTAAGGCATTTCTCTTGCCGCTAGCCCGCCGGGAATGGTTTTATTCGATTCTACAACTCATACTGCATCGGATAAGCTAAAAAATGACTACCTAAAATGACAAATCTAAATCGCCTTTTTTTTTCGATACCCTCTTAACGCTAACCGGAAACTCAAAGTTGAACCTTCAAACGTCCTCTTAACGCTAAACGCCTTTTTTTGAACCCTCTTAAAACGTTGAACCTTCAAACGTCGATTTAAGGCATTTTCTTGCCGCTAGCCCGCCGGGAATGGTTTTATTCGATTCTACAACTCATACTGCATCGGATAAGCTAAAAAAAAAATGACTACCTAAAATGACAAATCTAAATCTTTTTTTTTTTTTCGATACCCTCTTAACGCTAACCGGAAACTCAAAGTTGAACCTTCAAACGTCGATTTAAGGCATTTCTCTTGCCGCTAGCCCGCCGGGAATGGTTTTATTCGATTCTACAACTCATACTGCATCGGATAAGCTAAAAAAATGACTACCTAAAATGACAAATCTAAATTTTTTTTTTTCGATACCCTCTTAACGCTAACCGGAAACTCAAAGTTGAACCTTCAAACGTCGATTTAAGGCATTTCTCTTGCCGCTAGCCCGCCGGGAATGGTTTTATTCGATTCTGCATCGGATAAGCTAAAAAACTCATACTGCATCGGATAAGCTAAAAAAATGACTAAAAAAAATGACAAATCTAAATCGCTTTTTTTTTTTCGATACCCTCTTAACGCTAACCGGAAACCAAACGTTGAACCAAACGTCGATCAAAGCATGAACCTTCAAACGTCGATTTGGTTTTATTCGATTTACAACTCTTGCCATCGGCCCTAAAAATGGGGAATGGTTTTATTCGATTCTACAACTCATACTGCATCGGAAAAGCTAAAAAATTTACCTAAAATGACAAATCTAAATTTTTTTTTTTTTTTTTCGATACCCTCTTAACGCTAACCGGAAACCAAAGTTGAACCTTCAAACGTCGATTTAATTTTTCTTGCCGCCGCTAGCTAGGGAATGGGAATGGTTTTATTCTACAACTCATACTGCATCGGATAAAAAAAAAAATGACTACCTAAAATGACAAATCTAAATCGCGCCTTTTTTTTTCGATACCCTCTTAACGCTAACCGGAAACCCAAAGTTGAACCTTCAAACGTCGATTTAAGGCATTTCTCTTGCCGCTAGCTAGCCCGAATGGTTTTATTTTATTCGATCATACAACTCATATCGGATAAAAAAAAAAATGACTACCTAAAAAAAATCTAAATCGCCTTTTTTTTTACCCTCTTAAAATAACAAATCTAAAGTTGAACCTTTTTTTTTTTTTTCGAACCCTCTTAACGCTAACCGGAAAACCTCAAAGTTGAACCTTCAAACGTCGATTTAAGCTTTTTTTTTCTCTTGCCGCTCGCCGGGAATGGTTTTATTCGATTCTACAACTCATACTGCATCGGATAAAAAAAAAAAATGACTACCTAAAATGACAAATCTAAATCCTTTTTTTTTCGATTGAACCTTCAAACGTCGATTTAAGGCATTTTTTTAACGCTAAACGGAAAACTAAAAAAATCAAAGTTGAACCTTCAAACGTCGATTGAACTTCAAACGTCATTTCTCTTGCCGCTAGCCCGCCGGGAATGGTTTTATTCGATTCTACAACTCATACTGCATCGGATAAAAAAAAAAAATGACTACCTAAAATGACAAATCTAAATCGCCTTTTTTTTTTTCGATACCCTCTTAACGCTAACCGGAAACTCAAAGTTGAACCTTCAAACGTCGATTTAAGGCATTTTTTTTTTCGATACAACCCTGCATCGGATAAACGACTACCTAAAATGACAAACCGGAAACTAACCGGAAAAGTTGAACCTTCAAACGTCGATTTAAGGCATTTCTCTTGCCGCTAGCCCGCCGGGAATGGTTTTATTCGATTCTACAACTCATACTGCATCGGATAAGCTAAAAAATGACTACCTAAAATGACAAATCTAAATTTTTTTTTTTTTTTTCGATACCCTCTTAACGCTAACCGGAAACCCAAAGTTGAACCTTCAAACGTCGATTTAAGGCATTTTCTCTTGCCGCTTTTGGTTTTATTCGATTCTACAACTCATACTGCATCGGATAAGCTAAAAAAAAATGACTACCTAAAAAAAATTTTTTTTTTTTTTCGATACCCTCTTAACAAACTTCAAACGTCGATTTAAGGCATTTCTCGCTAAAATTTTTTTTTTTCGATACCTCTTAACGCTAACTAAAAACAAATCAAATCGCTTTTTTTTTTTTTTACCCTTGAACCTTCAAACGTCGATTTAAGGCATTTCTCTTGCCGCTAGCCCGCCGGGAATGGTTTTATTCGATTCTACAACTCATACTGCATCGGGCTAAAAAAATGAATAAAATGACAAATCTAAATCGCCTTTTTTTTTTATTCGAAATTCAAACAACTCAAAACTGCATCGGAAAGCTAAAAAATGACTACCTAAAATGACAAATCTAAATCGCCTTTTTTTTTTTTTCGATACCCTCTTAACGCTAACCGGATTTCAAAGTTGAACCTTCAAACGTCGATTTAAGGCATTTCTCTTGCCGCTAGCCCGCCGGGAATGGTTTTATTCGATTCTACAACTCATACTGCATCGGATTTAAAAAAAAATGACTACCTAAAATGACAAATCTAAATCTTTTTTTTTTTTTTCGATACCCTCTTAACGCTAACCGGAAACTCAAAGTTGAACCTTCAAACGTCGATTTAAGGCATTTCTCTTGCCGCTAGCCCGCCGGGAATGGTTTTATTCGATTCTACAACTCATACTGCATCGGATAAGCTAAAAAAAAAATGACTACCTAAAATGACAAATCTAAATCTTTTTTTTTTTTTTTTCGATACCCTCTTAACGCTAACCGGAAACCCAAACCTTCAAACGTTCAAACGTCGATTTAAGGCATTTCTCTTGCCGCTAGAATGGGAATGGTTTTTTATTCTACAACTCATACTGCATCGGATAAGCTAAAAAATGACTACCTAAAATGACAAATCTAAATCGCCTTTTTTTTTTCGATACCCTCTTAACGCTAACCGGAAACTCAAAGTTGAACCTTCAAACGTCGATTTCGGCATTTCTCTTGCCGCTAAATGGTTTTATTCGATTCTACAACTCATACTGCATCGGATAAGCTAAAAAAAATGAAAAAAATGACAAATTAAATCAAATTTTTTTTTTTCGAACCCTTTAACGCTAACCGGAAACCTTCAAAGTTGAACCTTCAAACGTCGATTTAAGAAAAATTTCTCTAAAAAAATAGCAAAAAAAATGGTTTTATTCGATTCTACAAACTGCATCGGATAAGCTAAAAAAAAAAAACCTAAAAAACAAATCTAAATTTTTTTTTTCGATACCCTCTTAACGCTAACCGGAAACCCAAAGTTGAACCTTCAAACGTCGATTTAAGGCATTTCTCTTGCCGCTAGCCCGCCGGGAATGGTTTTATTCGATTCTACAACTCATACTGCATCGGATAAAAAAAAAATGACTACCGGATGACAAATCTCGCCTTTTTTTTCGATACCCTCTTAAATGAAAAAAAACCTTCAAACGTCGATTTCGGCTTTTTTTTCGCTAGCCCGCCGGGAATGGTTTTATTCGATTCTACAACTCCTCATCGGAAAAAATCCAAATAACTTCAAACGTCGATTCAAACGAAAAAAAGCCGGGAATGGTTTTATTTTTTTTTCGCTAAAAAAAAATGAAACCTCTTAAACGCGTTTTTTTTTTTCGATACCCTCGAAACGCTAAACCGGAAACAAAAAACCTTCAAACGTCGATTTAAGGCATTTCTCTTGCGAAAGCTCGCCGGGAATGGTTTTAATCGATTCTACAACTCATACTGCATCGGATAAAAAAAAAAAAAATGACTACCTAAAATGACAAATCTAAATCGCCTTTTTTTTTTCGATACCCTCTTAACGCTAACCGGAAACTCAAAGTTGAACCTTCAAACGTCGATTTAAGGCATTTCTCTTGCCGCTAGCCCGCCGGGAATGGTTTTATTCGATTCTACAACTCATACTGCATCGGATAAGCTAAAAAAATGACTACCTAAAATGACAAATCTAAATCGCTTTTTTTTTTTCGATACCCTCTTAACGCTAACCGGAAACCCAAAGTTGAACCTTCAAACGTCGATTTAAGGCATTTCTCTTGCCGCTAGCCCGCCGGGAATGGTTTTATTCGATTCACAACTACAACTCATAAAAAAAAAATCGGATAAATGACAAAAAAAATCGCCTTTTTTGACTACCTAAAATGACAAATCTAAATCGCCTTTTTTTTTTCGATACCCTCTTAACGCTAACCGGAAACCCAAAGTTGAACCTTCAAACGTCGATTTAAGGCATTTCTCTTGCCGCTAGCCCGCCGGGAATGGTTTTATTCGATTCTACAACTCATACTGCATCGGATAAGCTAAAAAAAATGACTACCTAAATGACAAAATGACAAATCTAAATTTTTTTTTTTTTCGATACCCTCTTAACGCTAACCGGAAACTCAAAGTTGAACCTTCAAACGTCGATTTAAGGCATTTCTCTTGCCGCTAGCCCGCCGGGAATGGTTTTATTCGATTCTACAACTCATACTGCATCGGATAAGCTAAAAAATGACTACCTAAAATGACAAATCTAAATTTTTTTTTTTTTTTTTCGATACCCTCTTAACGCTAACCGGAAACCAAAGTTGAACCTTCAAACGTCGATTTAAGGCATTTCTCTTGCCGCTAGCCCGCCGGGAATGGTTTTATTCGATTCTACAACTCATACTGCATCGGATAAAAAAAAAAAAATGACTACCTAAAATGACAAATCTAAATTTTTTTTTTTTTTCGATACCCTCTTAACGCTAACGGAAACCCAAGTTGAACCTTCAAACGTCGATTTAAGGCATTTCTCTTGCCGCTAGCTCGCCGGGAATGGTTTTATTCGATTTACAAACTGCATCGGATAAAAAAAAAAATGACTACCTAAAATGACAAATCTAAATCGCTTTTTTTTTTCGATAACCTCTTAACGCTAACCGGAAACCCAAAGTTGAACCTTCAAACGTCGATTTAAGGCATTTCTCTTGCCGCTAGCCCGCCGGGAATGGTTTTATTCGATTCTACAACTCATACTGCATCGGATAAGCTAAAAAAAATGACTACCTAAAATGACAAATCTAAATTTTTTTTTTTTTCGATACCCTCTTAACGCTAACCGGAAACCCAAAGTTGAACCTTCAAACGTCGATTTAAGGCATTTCTCTTGCCGCTAGCCCGCCGGGAATGGTTTTATTCGATTCTACAACTCATACTGCATCGGATAAGATAAAAAAAAAAATGACTACCTAAAATGACAAATCTAAATCGCCTTTTTTTTTTTTTTTTCGAATGGTTTTATTCGATTCTACAACTTAAACTGCATCGGATAAGCTAAAAAAAAACCTAAAAACAAATTTTTTTTTCGATACCCTCTTAACGCTAACCGGAAACCCAAAGTTGAACCTTCAAACGTCGATTTAAGGCATTTCTCTTGCCGCTAGCCCGCCGGGAATGGTTTTATTCGATTCTACAACTCATACTGCATCGGATAATAAGCTAAAAAATGACTACCTAAAATGACAAATCTAAATTAAATTTTTTTTTTTTTCGATACCCTCTTAACGCTAACCGGAAACTCAAAGTTGAACCTTCAAACGTCGATTTAAGGCATTTCTCTTGCCGCTAGCCCGCCGGGAATGGTTTTATTCGATTCTACAACAACTCATATCGGATCGGATAAGCTAAAAAATGACTACCTAAAATGACAAATCTAAATCGCCGGGAATGGTTTTTTTTTTTTTCGATAACCCTCTTAACGCTAACCGGAAACTCAAAGTTGAACCTTCAAACGTCGATTTAAGGCATTTCTCTTGCCGCTAGCCCGCCGGGAATGGTTTTATTCGATTCTACAACTCATACTGCATCGGATCGATGCTAATCGGATAAAATAAAAAAATGACTACCTAAAAATGACAAATCTAAATTTTTTTTTTTTTTTTTCGATACCCTCTTAACGCTAACCGGAAACTCAAAGTTGAACCTTCAAACGTCGATTTAAGGCATTTCTCTTGCCGCTAGCCCGCCGGGAATGGTTTTATTCGATTCTACAACTCATACTGCATCGGATAAGCTAAAAAAAAAATGACTACCTAAAATGACAAATCTAAATTTTTTTTTTTTTTTTCGATACCCTCTTAACGCTAACCGGAAACTCAAAGTTGAACTTCAAACGTCAAACGTCGATTTAAGGCATTTCTCTTGCCGCTAGCCCGCCGGGAATGGTTTTATTCGATTCTACAACTCATACTGCATCGGATAAAATTCTAAAAAAAAATGACTACCTAAAATGACAAATCTAAATTTTTTTTTTTTCGATACCCTCTTAACGCTAACCGGAAACTCAAAGTTGAACCTTCAAACGTCGATTTAAGGCATTTCTCTTTGCCGCTAGCCCGCCGGGAATGGTTTTATTCGATTCTACAACTCATACTGCATCGGATAAGCTAAAAAAAAAAAATGACTAAAAAAATGACAAAAAAATCTTTTTTTTTTTTTCGATACCCTCTAAAACGAAACCGGAAACCCAAAGTTGAACCTTCAAACGTCGATTTAAGGCATTTCTCTTGCTAGCTCGCCCGGAATGGTTTTATTTACTGCATTACCTAAAATAAAATGACAAATCTTTTTTTTTTTTTTTTTTCGATACCCTCTTAACGCTAACCGGAAACCCAAAGTTGAACCTTCAAACGTCGATTTAAGGCATTTCTCTTGCCGCTAGCCCGCCGGGAATGGTTTTATTCGATTCTACAACTCATACATCGGATGCATCGGATAAAAAAAAATGACTACCTAAAATGACAAATCTAAATTTTTTTTTTTCGATACCCTCTTAACGCTAACCGGAAACCCAAAGTTGAACCTTCAAACGTCGATTTAAGGCATTTCTCTTGCCGCTAGCCCGCCGGGAATGGTTTTATTCGATTCTACAACTCATACTGCATCGGATAAGCTAAAAAATGACTACCTAAAATGAAAAATCTAAATCGCCTTTTTTTTCGATACCCTCTTTCGATTTAAGGCATTTTTTTTTTTCGATACCCTCTTAACGCTAACCGGAAACACAAAGTTGAAACTTCAAACGTCGATTTAAGGCATTTCTCTTGCCGCTAGCCCGCCGGGAATGGTTTTATTCGATTCTACAACTCATACTGCATCGGATAAGCTAAAAAAATGACTACCTAAAATGACAAATCTAAATTTTTTTTTTTTTTTTTCGATACCCTCTTAACGCTAACCGGAAACTTCAAAGTTGAACCTTCAAACGTCGATTTAAGGCATTTCTCTTGCCGCTAGCCCGCCGGGAATGGTTTTATTCGATTCTACAACTCATACTGCATCGGATAAAAAAAAAAAAATGACTACTAAAAAAACAACAAATCTAAATCGCTTTTTTTTTTCGACCCTCTTAACGCTAACCGGAAACTCAAAGTTGAACCTTCAAACGTCGATTTAAGGCATTTCTCTTGCCGCTAGCTCGCCGGGAATGGTTTTATTCGATTCTACAACTCATACTGCATCGGATAAGCTAAAAAATGACTACCTAAAATGACAAATCTAAATTTTTTTTTTTTTTCGATACCCTCTTAACGCTAACCGGAAACTCAAAGTTGAACCTTCAAACGTCGATTTAAGGCATTTTCTCTTGCCGCTAGCCCGCCGGGAATGGTTTTATTCGATTCTACAACTCATACTGCATCGGATAAGCTAAAAAATGACTACCTAAAATGAAAAATGACTTTTTTTACCTAAAATGACAAATCTAAATCGCCTTTTTTTTTTTCGATACCCTCTTAACGCTAACCGGAAACTCAAAGTTGAACCTTCAAACGTCGATTTAAGGCATTTCTCTTGCCGCTAGCCCGCCGGGAATGGTTTTATTCGATTCTACAACTCATACTGCATCGGATAAGCTAAAAAATGACTACCTAAAATGACAAATCTAAATCTTTTTTTTTTTTTCGATACCCTCTTAACGCTAACCGGAAACCCAAAGTTGAACCTTCAAACGTCGATTTAAGGCATTTCTCTTGCCGCTAGCCCGCCGGGAATGGTTTTATTCGATTCTACAACTCATACTGCATCGGCTAAAAAATGACTACCTAAAATGAAAAATGCTTTTTTTTTTCGAAAATAACTAAAAATCTAAACCTTCAAACGTCCTTTTTTTTTCGATACCCTTTTAACGCTAACCGGAAACTCAAAGTTGAACCTTCAAACGTCGATTTAAGGCATTTCTCTTGCCGCTAGCTCGCCGGGAATGGTTTTATTCGATTCTACAACTCATACTGCATCGGATAAGCTAAAAAAATGACTACATAAAATGACAAATCTAAATCGCCTTTTTTTTTCGATACCCTCTTAACGCTAACCGGAAACCCAAAGTTGAACCTTCAAACGTCGATTTAAGGCATTTCTCTTGCCGCTAGCCCGCCGGGAATGGTTTTATTCGATTCTACAACTCATACTGCATCGGATAAACTAAAAAAATGACTACATAAAATGACAAATCTAAATCGCCTTTTTTTTTCGATACCCTCTTAACGCTAACCGGAAACCCAAAGTTGAACCTTCAAACGTCGATTTCAAACGTCTAGCTCGCCGGGAAAGGCATTTCTCTTGCCGCTAGCCCGCCGGGAATGGTTTTATTCGATTCTACAACTCATACTGCATCGGATAAAAAAAAAAAAATGACTACCTAAAATGACAAATCTAAATCTTTTTTTTTTTTTCGATACCCTCTTAACGCTAACGGCAAACCAAAGTTGAACCTTCAAACGTCGATTTAAGGCATTTCTCTTGCCGCTAGCCCGCCGGGAATGGTTTTATTCGATTCTACAACTCATACTGCATCGGATAAGCTAAAAAAAAAAATGACTACCTAAAATGACAAATCTAAATCGCCTTTTTTTTTTTTCGATACCCTCTTAACGCTAACCGGAAACCCAAAGTTGAACCTTCAAACGTCGATTTAAGGCATTTCTCTTGCCGCTAGCCCGCCGCCGGGAATGGTTTTATTCGATTCTACAACTCATACTGCATCGGATAAGCTAGCTCGGAAAAAAAATGACTACCTAAAATGACAAATCTAAATCGCCTTTTTTTTTACCCGATACCCTCTTAACGCTAACCGGAAAAAAAGTTGAACCTTCAAACGTCGATTTAAGGCATTTCTCTTGCCGCTAGCCCGCCGGGAATGGTTTTATTCGATTCTACAACTCATACTGCATCGGATAATGACAAAAAAAAAATGACTACCTAAAATGACAAATCTAAATCGCCTTTTTTTTTTCGATACCCTCTTAACGCTAACCGGAAACTCAAAGTTGAACCTTCAAACGTCGATTTAAGGCATTTCTCTTGCCGCTAGCCCGCCGGGAATGGTTTTATTCGATTCTACAACTCATACTGCATCGGATAAGCTAAAAAAAAATGACTACCTAAAAAATGACAAATCTAAATCAAATTTTTTTTTCGAACCCTCTTAACGCCCTTTTTTCTAACCGGAAACTCAAAGTTGAACCTTCAAACGTCGATTTAAGGCATTTCTCTTGCCGCTAGCCCGCCGGGAATGGTTTTATTCGATTCTACAACTCATACTGCATCGGATAAAAAAAAAAATGACTACCTAAAATGACAAATCTAAATCCTTTTTTTTTTTTTTTTCGAAAAATTGAACCTTCAAACGTCGATTTAAGGCAAAATGACAAATTTAAATTCGATTCTACAACTCATACTGCATTTTTTTTTTAAAAAAAAACCCTACCTGACAACAAAAACGCTAACCGGAAACTCAAAGTTGAACCTTCAAACGTCGATTTAAGGCATTTCTCTTGCCGCTAGCCCGCCGGGAATGGTTTTATTCGATTCTACAACTCATACTGCATCGGATAATTAAAAAAAATGACTACCTAAAATGACAAATCTAAATCGCCTTTTTTTTTCGATACCCTCTTAACGCTAACCGGAAACTCAAAGTTGAACCTTCAAACGTCGATTTAAGCATTTTTCTCTTGCCGCTAGCCCGCCGGGAATGGTTTTATTCGATTCTACAACTCATACTGCATCGGATAAGCTAAAAAATGACTACCTAAAATGACAAATCTAAATCGCCTTTTTTTTTTTTCGATACCCTCTTAACGCTAACCGAAACTCAAAGTTGAAACTTCAAAGTTGATTTCAAACGTCATTTCTCTTGCCGCTAGCCGCCGGGAATGGTTTTATTCGATTCTACAACTATACTGCATCGGATAAGCTAAAAAAATGACTACCTAAAAAAATGCCTTTTTTTCGATACCCTTAACGCTAACCCAAAAACCTTCGCCTTTTTTTTTTTTTCGATACCCTCTTAACGCTAACCGGAAACTCAAAGTTGAACCTTCAAACGTCGAAAAGGCATTTCTCTTGCCGCTAGCCCGCCGGGAATGGTTTTATTCGATTCTACAACTCATACTGCATCGGATAAAAAAAAAATGACTACCTAAAATGACAAATCTAAATTTTTTTTTTTTTTTTCGATACCCTCTTAACGCTAACCGGAAACCCAAAGTTGAACCTTCAAACGTCGATTTAAGGCATTTCTCTTGCCGCTAGCCCGCCGGGAATGGTTTTATTCGATTCTACAACTCATACTGCATCGGATAAAAAAAAAAAAAATGACTACCTAAAATGACAAATCTCTAAATTTTTTTTTTCGATACCCTCTTAACGCTAACCGGAAACTCAAAGTTGAACCTTCAAACGTCGATTTAAGGCATTTCTCTTGCCGCTAGCTCGCCGGGAATGGTTATTCGATTCTACAACTCGATTCTACAACTCATACTGGATCGGATAAAAAAATGACTACCTAAAATGACAAATCTAAATCGTTTTTTTTTTTCGATACCCTCTTAACGCTAACCGGAAACCCAAAGTTGAACCTTCAAACGTCGATTTAAGGCATTTCTCTTGCCGCTAGCCCGCCGGGAATGGTTTTATTCGATTCTACAACTCATACTGCATCGGATAAGCTAAAAAAATGACTACCTAAAATGACAAATCTAAATCGCCTTTTTTTTTTTTCGATTTTTTAACCGAAACTCAAAGTTGAACCTTCAAACGTCGATTTAAGGGCATTTCTCTTGCCGCTTCGCCGGGAAATTCGATTCTACAACTCATACTGCATCGGAAACCTAAAATGACAAATCTAAATCCTTTTTTTTTTTGAACCCCTTCAAACGTCGAACCTTCAAACGTCGATTTAATTTTTCTCTTGCCGCTAGCCCGCCGGGAATGGTTTTATTCGATTCTACAACTCATACTGCATCGGATAAGCTAAAAAAATGACTACCTAAAATGACAAATCTAAATCGTTTTTTTTTTTTTTTTCGATACCCTCTTAACGCTAACCGCAAACCCAAAGTTGAACCTTCAAACGTCGATTTAAGGCATTTCTCTTGCCGCTAGCCCGCCGGGAATGGTTTTATTCGATTCTACAACTCATACTGCATCGGATAAGCTAAAAAAAAATGACTACCTAAAATGACAAATCTAAATTTTTTTTTTTTTTTTTTTTTTCGATACCCTCTTAACGCTAACCGGAAACTTCAAAGTTGAACCTTCAAACGTCGATTTAAGGCATTTCTCTTGCCGCTAGCCCGCCGGGAATGGTTTTATTCGATTCTACAACTCATACTGCATCGGATAAGCTAAAAAAATGACTACCTAAAATGACAAATCTAAATTTTTTTTTTTTTTTCGATACCCTCTTAACGCTAACCGGAAACCCAAAGTTGAACCTTCAAACGTCGATTTAAGGCATTTCTCTTGCCGCTAGCCCGCCGGGAATGGTTTTATTTTTATTCGATTCTACAACTCATACTGCATCGGATAAGCTAACCGGAAACCCAAAAAAATGACTACCTAAAATGACAAATCTAAATCGCCTTTTTTTTTCGATACCCTCTTAACGCTAACCGGAAACCCAAAGTTGAACCTTCAAACGTCGATTTAAGGCATTTCTCTTGCGCTAGCCCGCCGGGAATGGTTTTATTCGATTCTACAACTCATACTGCATCGGATAAGCTAAAAAAATGACTACCTAAAATGACAAATCTAAATCGCTTTTTTTTTTTCGATACCCTCTTAACGCTAACCGGAAACCCAAAGTTGAACCTTCAAACGTCGATTTAAGGCATTTCTCTTGCCGCTAGCCCGCCGGGAATGGTTTTATTCGATTCTACAACTCATACTGCATCGGATAAGCTAAAAAAATGACTAAATAAAATGACAAATCTAAAAATCTGAACCTTCAAAATAAGCCTTTTTTTTTTCGATACCCTCTAAAAAAACGCTAAACTTTTTTTTTCGAACCCTCTTAACGCCGGAAAAAGTTGAACCTTCAAACGTCGATTTAAGGCATTTCTCTTGCCGCTAGCCCGCCGGGAATGTTTTTATTCGATTCTACAACTCATACTGCATCGGATAAGCTAAAAAAATGACTACCTAAAATGACAAATCGATTTTTTTTTTTTTTTCGATACCCTCTTAACGCTAACCTAAAACATTTCTCAAAGTTGAATGGTTTTATTCGATTTCAAACGTCGATTTGACCTAAAGGCTAAATCGCCTTTTTTTTTCTCTTGCCTAACCGGAAGCCCGCCGGGAATGATTTTTATTCGATTCTACAACTCATACTGCATCGGATAAGCTAAAAAATGACTACCTAAAATGACAAATCTAAATCGCCTTTTTTTTTTTTCGATACCCTCTTAACGCTAACCGGAAACTCAAAAGTTGAACTTCAAACGTCGATTTAAGGCATTTTCTTGCCGCTAGCTAGCCGGGAATGGTTTTATTCGATTCTACAACTCATACTGCATCGGATAAGCTAAAAAAAAAATGACTACCTAAAATGACAAATCTAAATCGCTTTTTTTTTTTTTCGATACCCTCTTAACGCTAAAACCCAAAGTTGAACCTTCAAACGTCGATTTAAGGCATTTCTCTTGCCGCTAGCCCGCCGGGAATGGTTTTATTCGATTCTACAACTCATACTGCATCGGATAAGCTAAAAAAAATGACTACCTAAAATGACAAATCTAAATTTTTTTTTTTTTCGATACCCTCTTAACGCTAACCGGAAACCCAAAGTTGAACCTTCAAACGTCGATTTAAGGCATTTCTCTTGCCGCTAGCCCGCCGGGAATGGTTTTATTCGATTCTACAACTCATACTGCATCGGTTAAGCTAAAAAAATGACTACCTAAAATGACAAATCTAAATCGCGTTTTTTTTTTTTCGATATCCTCTTAACGCTAACCGGAAACCCAAAGTTGAACCTTCAAACGTCGATTTAAGGCATTTCTCTTGCCGCTAGCCCGCCGGGAATGGTTTTATTCGATTCTACAACTCATACTGCATCGGATAAGCTAA
>CAHIKZ030000804.1:72500-82500 GCA_903632075.3 Acanthosepion pharaonis
ATTCCGCGTCTGTGAGCGCGTGGACCTGTAAGATTCCGCGTCTGTGAGCGCGTGGACCTGAAAGATCCTGCGTCTGTGAGCGCGTGGACCTGAAAAGATCCTGCGTCTGTGAGCGCGTGGACGTATAAGCGATGCGCGTTCTCGCGTCTGAGCGCGTGGACGTATGGGGATGCGCGTTTGTGAGCGCGTGGACGTATAAGGATGCGCATTTAGAGCACGTGGACGTATAAGGATGCGCATTTGTGAGCACGTGGACGTATAAGGATGCGCATTTGTGAGCACGTGGACGTATAAGGATGCGTGTGTGTCGACGTATCACAGTGTGCGTGTGTGTCGACGTATCACAGTGTGCGTGTGTGTCGACGTATCACAGTGTGCGTGTGTGTCGACGTATCACAGTTTGCGTGTGTGTCGACGTATCACAGTTTGCGTGCTCGTCGACGTATCGGCGTGTGTCGATATGTGTGTGTATGTACAGGGACGTGTGCGTGTGTGTCGACGTATGTCAGTGTGCGTGTTTGTCGACGTATGTGTGCGTGTTTGGACGTATCAAGTTTGCGTGTGTGTGTGTGTGTGTGTGTGTGTGTGTGTGTACGGGGACGTAAAAGGTGTGTGTGTGTGTGTGTGTGTGTGTGTGTGTGTGTGTGTGTGGGACGTACGGGGACGTAAAAGTGTGTGTGTGTGTGTGTGTGTGTGTGTGTGTGTGTGTGTGTGTGTACGGGGACGTAAAAGAGTGTGTGTGTGTGTGTGTGTGTGTGTGTGTGTGTGTGTGTGTGCACGGGGACGTAAAGGAGTGTGTGTGTGTGTGTGTGTGTGTGTGTGTGTGTGTGTGTGTGTGCAGGGGACTGTGTACAGGGACGTAAAGTGTGTGTGTGTGTGTCTGTGTACGGGGACGTAAAAGAGTGTGTGTGTGTGTGTGTGTACGGGGACGTAAAAAGTGTGTGTGTGTGTGTCTGTGTGTGTGTGGGGACGTAAAAGAGTGTGTGTGTGTGTGTGTCTGTGTGGGGACGTAAAAGTGTCTGTGTGTGTGTGTGTGTCTGTGTACGGGGGACGTAAAAGAGTGTGTGTGTGTGTGTGTGTGTGTGTGGGACGTAAAGGGAGTGTGTGTGTGTGTGTGTGTCTGTGTACGGGGACGTAAAAGAGTGTGTGTGTGTGTGTGTCTGTGTACGGGGACGTAAAAGAGTGTGTGTGTGTGTGTGTGTGTGTGTGTACGTGGACTTAAAAGAGTGTGTGTGAGTTTGTACGTACGTGGACGTAAAAGAGTGTGTGTGTGGTAATGTACGTTGACGTAAAAGAGTGTGTGTGAGTGTGTACGTACGTGGACGTAAAAGAGTGTGTGTGTGTGTGTACGTACGTGGACGTAAGAGAGAGAGAGTGTTTGTGTCCGTACGTGGACGTAAGAGAGAGAGAGTGTGTGTGTACGTACGTGGACGTGGGAGAGAGAGAGAGTGTGTGTGTACGTACGTGGATGTAAGAGAGAGAGTGTGTGTACGTACGTGGACGTAAGAGAGAGAGAGTGTGTGTGTACGTACGTGGACGTAAGAGAGAGAGAGTGTGTGTGTACGTACGTGGACGTAAGAGAGAGAGAGTGTGTGTACGTACGTGGACGTAAGAGAGAGAGAGTGTGTGTGTACGTACGTGGACGTAAGAGAGAGAGAGTGTGTGTGTACGTACGTGGACGTGAGAGAGTGTGTGTGTGTGTGTGAATATGCGGAATTGGGAGAGAGAATTTCCCTTTCTATGTGCATGTGAGAGTGAGAGAATGTGTGTTTGCGTGTATATGTGAGAAATAAATATTGCGTGTTTGTGTTTGGACGTGAGAGAGTTTTTTTTTTTTTTTATTCATTTGACCAAGGCGATAATGCCACTAGGACGCAAGCTGTCATAGAGACTGATATTGGACGAGCCTTTTGTGTGAACAAATGAGGAAAACGACAAATTAACTGATTCAGGAAGAAATGTGGTTATTGACGTTTCATTTAAATTTTTGGAGGCGATAAATGCCACGGAAGCATGATATCGGGCGGGTTTTTTCACAGGCGTTTAAAAACAAATTCTACAAGAAAATTACGGTCGGTTGCATATATCCATTTCAAGAGAAAAACAAGAAAAGACATTCTTGCCATTCTAATAGCAGGCATAACTTCAAGAATTCGTGGCATGAGGAAAATTTACCATTACATTATTTGTAGAACAAATAGAAGTGAAGTTGCGTTGATGAGAAAGTAGCTCAAGTCAAGATGCCAGGTCAAGATAGGGTATATTTCAGATCCTTTAAATTTTGTCAAAAATCTGGATAAATATAGTAGGGGCAACTAAACAGATAAGGCAACAGCATTCAATATACGGACAAATTGTAGATTAATAAATGTGTAATATCTATTCTAACGAGAAAACATGTCACAGCACAAACTAAATTTTTCTCACAGTAGACGATCAATTGCCTTATTGTCATCATTCCACTTTACACGAATTTACCCATCGCTGTTCAACATTTCTCTGTTGGGTAGGGGATTGCACTACATATATTCTGAGAAAAGGTGACAAAAGTGGAGGAGTGCTTTAGCTAAGTAGAGGCAGAGAAGATTATTATTTATTCGCAATGATGTGACGTAAATCAGATTTTAGGCGATTGTGTCACAGATCGATTTATAGATGTGGCTATTTTGTTATCGGGGTTGTTACTTGAAGTGTTTGCAAACACTTCCAGATTTTTTGCTTGCAATATTTTCTACATTTGTGCGTGATTTATTGCAACACTTCAAATGCATATGTGTTGATGTTAAAAAGAAAATTAGTTGCTACCACCGCGATAGAAAAATTAGCAATATTAACAGCTCCGGCACGTTTGCAAGACCCTCGAACGAAACGAGTTGAAAGCAAACTCGCGAAATTCAAAGAATTAGTGAGCAAGTAAAAAAAATGCGAATCAAAGAGAAAAAAAATACATGCGTCCATTGAAGAAAAGGATTTTCTGTGTCAGCAGAAGGGAGGTGTAAGGGATTTTGTGGTCTGAATGCGTGGAAGAAAAATCATTTTCCAATTGCAAAGAATACTGCATTAAGAAAACCGCCTATGGGCCTAGTCGATATATTCACAGTTATATAAATATGATGCAAAACATCATTTTAGTTCATACTAGCAGCATGGACCGGCGTGGCCCGTGCTCGATTCAAAAATCGTACGACTCATACAGCAATCGCTATCACTTAAATTATTTTTGCCCTTCCTTGCCTTTAAAGGAGTGCCCTTTGCCGTGCTAATGTTGCTACATGCCTTCTTGCCTATCTCAAACTGCGAATTTTTTCTAAGCTCTATAGTAAACATTAAATCTGTTACGAAAAAAGAACTAAACAAAATGAACACAAAATGATCAGCTTTAAAAAAGGACTCGTAACTGGAAAAACCGAATTAAAAAAATGTTAACAACAAATAATTTTTCACACCCAACCCAGTTCTGCGGAATCAGAATCAACGTTGAGTTTAAGCAAGCGAATGAGCCAATTGGAGTAAAGTGCCATGCAGATTTAATTTTTTCCCACTTGTGACGAATGCAGCTATCGATTTTTTTTGCATGCTAGCATGCTAGTTAACATTCGTGTCAGTCAGCTGTTGGCTCTCACACTGGCCAATAGAATATTCCTGCCTATTTGTGGCAGCCACCTATACGCTCTCAGTAATAAATGGCCGCAAACTACATCAAAACTGCCGTAGAAGCATGAAAAATCGATTATTTCCACTATCGATGGGAGTTGAGAAATGCAAAGTCGGTCTTGGCCTTCGCGCTAACTTGGAGCATGTGCATGTAAATTTTGGTGCAAATCCGTCGAAAATTGAAGCCGTGCATTCGTTACACACACGCGCGCGCGCGCACACACACACACACACAGCCTTTTATAGATAGAGATATTTATTCTTATAGAATAAATTGAAGAATTGAGAAACGGGAAAATGCCATGTGCTCATCCTGCCTTGATTTCCTACGTCGAAAGCGCTCTCATGGCTGAGAAAAACACTCGTGTTCTATAGATATCCCATTCCGTGACCCACGCTGACTATAGGTTAATACCTGCCCAATAACGTTTATATGCAAATAGGCAGCGTCACCTACTCTAAGTAGGTCTTCTCCCAACAGTCTATTGTGGAAGAGGAAGCAAATCTTGGTGCTTACAGCAGCACATCCAACCAACACGGAGTCGTTTATCGGACTGTCTCGATTCTCTGTTACATACTATCAAAAACACGGAAAAGACGGTTGAAATACTATGTAATGTCAATCCGTAGTAATTTAGGGTATTGCATGCTGGACGGTTTCATCACAGATGAAAAGAAAACTTTAGCAACTCAAATTTGGTTCTAGAGAAAAAGTCTAACAATATTATGGAGCAAGCATGCAAGAATTGATTAAATTTCGATTAAAATGTAAACAAAAATATTTGCTTAGAATCAGAAAGTAACAGTTGAAATGTCTGGAAATAATGTCGAAAAGCCATGATACTCACAGAATATATTGAAGATGGAAAGAGAGTAACGAATCTAGAGCGATCAGATAAATGGAGTTCAAACAGAGATTGGGAAACAGAAAACAGTCAAAAATAATCAGAGAATAGGAAATTAGAGACCTATGGAGGCCCACACCCTGAATGGACACGTCACATAAAAGTTATAATTCACAGATATTAATCGATAACATTTGACCCAATAAATTTTCATGAAGCATAAAGAAAAATCGGATACATTGACGAAATATTGAAAGAAATCCTGTTCAACTCTAGATAACCAATTTATTGTCATGTAATATTTTATAATTAAATAAGTAAGATCTACCTCGGGTACGTCCTTCGTAGAAATTATGTTCTATATGTAGAATATTTGCCTAACAATTTCAAGGTTATATTGGCGAACACGATTTATTTCTCCTGTTGAATTAATTTATCCTCTAAATATTCACATTTATTAGGTTAAATTCAAAAATAAATATATCCGGATCATCATTTTCATGACTACCCAAATTTCTTATGTTTTTCTTCTCTCAGAAACGGGCATTTGCCGTTCTGTCATTTTTCTATACAACTTAGTTACATCGATTCATCGATGTTTTCCCTTGTTTCACTTGTTCTGTGTCGCCTTCTCTAGAGAAAGTTTCTTCAGATGTTCGAGAAAATTCAAATCTCTCGAAGTTTCTAATATGATTTCCTTAGTTTCCGTATTATTTTAAACGTCCTCGTTATTCAAATATTTTTCCAATGCTTTCTTACTCTTTGAAAGAACATCTGTATTTTTTCAAGTCCCTTCATCTGTGAAGAGATTGCCCCACACTGTCACATAGAAAATTAGATATTACATAGCAGTCCAGTAATGTTTCTTAAAACATCTTCCTATGAATATTAAGATATTGTAAAATTTCTAATGTTGGACCATTGATGAGGCTGGTTATGCGGAAAGCGAATTTTCCAAAGAGACGGTAGAGAGCTTCAAATTCTGTAAGTGATTTTTTTCCTTAAATTTCTAATACCATTATTTCTTGAGGCCATAACATGCTAATCAAGGTGTCGCGCTAATATGCAACTGATATTATGAAATATCAGTAACGAAAATTGATAATAGATTAAACTTAGAATTTATTTTAATTTAACGTAAGAACAGGTAAATAAAAAAATGAATAAAAAAAACAAAAGCTGCATTTGAATACCAGAAAAAAAGGTATTTGAAAGAATTGAAAGTAAATCAGACAAGTAAAATTGTATTTTAGACCAAGAAAATATTTAAATAATCCGGTGTTGTTAATATAAACAAATGAATAATCTTAATATTGTCTACAGACATCAAATTCTCATCTATAAGTAAAGAGCACAACGTGAAACGTGTAATTTACGCTAAGAATACCATGGAAAGAAATTCCTCAACTATAATCTGTTGTAATTAATATAGATGATGATCTGGCGAGATTTTGCAACTGTAACAGTGAGAAACTTAGAAGACGGTAGCAGTGGAAGTAGTAAAATTTTAGATATTATGCAAGCAGTAAAATAGGATAAACAAATAATATAAATACGGAATAATTGTACAACATCTTTCGAGTTGTATTCGCAAAAATATATAAAGAGTATATCCATTTACACTATTTACATTTTTCAGACTGCTGTCCTCATCTTTGTTGCCATATTTACGGTGTTTCGATTGTTGCATTTTCCGGCCTTCTTCAGGTGATTGGAATTTCGAACCGAACCCTTTATTTCGTCAACCGGGTGAAATTGTTCTAGTTCCACATGCCATGTCTCATCCTGATATCTCAGTATTAATTATTTCCCTTTTAACTTAACTCTTCCAACTTTTGTTCACGTCTACTGAGTTCTGAATATGGCAGCAATGATAGACAGAATATGTCCAAGTAATCAAAACAACTTTAAATTCAAGTGTAAACTTTGCCAAAAATAGCCTTCACATAGAATGGCTTCCGTTCTCCGATATTACTCCAAAAGAAATCATGTAAACCTTAAAAATGTATCCAAGAACGGAAAACATTATACAAAAAAAAAATTTTCAAAGCAATATACACTGCAAGTGTTAAATCTAACAGTAGATTTGTTAACCATATTAGCGTATCGACGTATAATAAACGTTTTAGAATGGCAAAGAGCCAATATTAACATGAACATTTCTAAATAATTAATTGAAGTTCATAATATATTGCATTCCTCAAATATATATCGGAGCCGGATAAATTGATAAATAAAACAATATGCGGGACTTCATTTGCAAAAATAAATATGATATGCCCAAATGGAATTATCGGTGTTCCTAATAAGGATAAATAGTGTAACCAGGTGTGAATCGACAGAATGTTGCTGAGAATAACAGAGAAGGAAAATGCGAGCAACAAAAACGTTTCATGGTAAATGAAAACAAAAAAGGACACTTATAATATTAGAAAGAGAACATTTCTAGACAACACAACAGAGAGACCAAAGACACAGAGATACAGAGAGAGAGAGAGAGAGACCAGAGATACCAGAGATAGACCAAAGACACAGAGAGAGATACAGAGAGAGAGAGAGATACAGAGAGAGAGAGACCAAAGACACAGAGAGAGAGAGAGAGAGAGAGAGAGGAGAGTGGGGTGGGAGAGGGAGAGAGTGAGAGAGACAGAGAGGGAGAGAGTGAGAGAGAGAGACCAAAGAAACACAGAGAGAGAGAGAGAGACCAAAGACACAGATAGAGAGAGAGAAAACACAGATAGAGAGAGAAGAGAGAGAGAGAAAGAGAGAGAGAGAGAGAGAGAAAAGAGAAAAGAGAGAGAGAGAGAGAGAAAAGAGAAAGAGAGAGAGAGAGAAAGAGAGAAAGAGAGAGAGAGAGAGAGAAAGAGAGAAAGAGAGAGAGAGAGAGAGAGAGAGAGAGAGACCAAAAACAGAGAGAGAGAGAGAGAGAGACCAAAAACACAGAGAAAGAGAGAGACCAAAAACACAGAGAGAGAGAGAGACCAAAAACACAGAGAGAGAGAGAGACCAAAAAACACAGAGAGAGAGAGAGAGAGACCAAAAACACAGAGAGAGAGAGAGAGAAGAAAAAAACACAGAGAGAGAGAGAGAAAAGAGAGAAAGAGAGAGAAAGAGAGAGAGAAAGAGAAAGAGAGAGAAAAAAAGAGAAAGAGAGAGAGAAAGAAAGAAAAGAGAGAGAGAAAGAAAAAGAAAGAGAGAGAGAGAAAGAAAAAGAAAGAGAGAGAGAGAAAGAAAAAGATTAAGAGAGAGAGAGAAAGAAAAAGAAAGAGACAAAGAAAGTGAGAGAAAGAAAGAGAGAGAAAGAAAGAGACAGAGAGAGAGAGAGAGAGAGAGAGAGAGAGAGAAGAGAGAGAGAGAGAGACCAAAAACACAGAGAGAGAGAGAGAGACCAAAAACACAGATAGAGAGAGAGAGAGACCAAAAACACAGAGAGAGAGAGAGAGACCAAAAACACAGAGAGAGAGAGAGAGAGACCAAAAAACACAGAGAGAGAGAGAGAGACCAAAAACACAGAGAGAGAGAGAGAGACCAAAAAAACACAGAGAGAGAGAGAGACCAAAAACAAGAGAGAGAGAGAGAGACAACCAAAAACAGAGAGAGAGAGAGAGAGAGAGAGAGACCAAAACACAGAGAGAGAGAGAGAGAGAGACCAAAACAACACAAGAGAGAGAGAGAGAGAGAGAGAAAAAAACACAGAGAGGGAGAGAGAGAGAGAAAAACACACACACAGAGAGAGAGAGAGAGAGAAAAAAACACACACACAGAGAGAGAGAGAGAGAGAAAAAACACACACAGAGAGAGAGAGAGAGAGACCAAAACACACACACAGAGAGAGAGAGAGACCAAAAACACAGATAGAGAGAGAGACCAAAAACACAGATAGAGAGAGAGACCAAAAACACAGATAGAGAGAGAGACCAAAAACACAGATAGAGAGAGAGACCAAAAACACAGATAGAGAGAGAGACCAAAAACACAGATAGAGAGAGAGACCAAAAAACAGAGAGAGAGAGAGAGAGACAAAACACAGATAGAGAGAGAGACCAAAAACACAGATAGAGAGAGAGACCAAAAAACAGATAGAGAGAGAGACCAAAAACATAGAGAGAGAGAGAGAGACCAAAAACACAGATAGAGAGAGAGAGAGACCAAAAACACAGATAGAGAGAGAGAGAGAGACCAAAACACAGAGAGAGAGAGACCAAAAAAACAGAGAGAGAGAGACCAAAAAAACACAGAGAGAGAGAGACCAAAAAACACAGAGAGAGAGAGACCAAAAACACAGAGAGAGAGAGACCAAAACACAGAGAGAGAGAGACAAAAAAACACAGAGAGAGAGAGACCAAAAAAACAGAGAGAGAGAGACAAAAAAACACAGAGAGAGAGAGACCAAAAACAGAGAGAGAGAGACCAAAAACACAGAGAGAGAGACCAAAAACACAGAGAGAGAGAGACCAAAAACACAGAGAGAGAGAGACCAAAAACACAGAGAGAGAGAGACCAAAAACACAGATAGAGAGAGACCAAAAACACAGATAGAGAGAGACCAAAAACACAGATAGAGAGAGACCAAAAACACAGATAGAGAGAGACCAAAAACACAGATAGAGAGAGACCAAAAACACAGATAGAGAGAGACCAAAAAACACAGATAGAGAGAGACCAAAAAACAGAGAGAGAGAGAGAGAGAGACCCAAAACAGAGAGAGAGAGAGACCAAAACACAGAGAGAGAGAGAGAGAGAGACCAAAAAAACACAGAGAGAGAGAGAGAGAGAGACCCAAACACAGAAAGAGAGAGAGAGAGAGAGACCCAAAACACAGAGAGAGAGAGAGAGAGAGACCCAAAACACAGAGAGAGAGAGAGAGAGAGACCCAAAACACAGAGAGAGAGAGAGAGAGAGAGACCAAAAACACAGAGAGAGAGAGAGAGAGAGATAGAAAAAAACAGAGAGAGAGAGAGAGAGAGAGACCAAAAACAGAGAGAGAGAGAGAGAGAGAGAGATATAAAAACACAGAGAGAGAGAGAGAGAGACACCCAAACACAGAGAGAGAGAGAGAGAGAGACACCCAAAACACAGAGAGAGAGAGAGAGAGAGAGACCCAAACACAGAGAGAGAGAGAGAGAGAGAGACAAAACACACAGAGAGAGAGAGAGAGAGAGACCAAAACACACAGAGAGAGAGAGAGAGAGAGAGAACAAAACAGAGAGAGAGAGAGAGAGAGAACGGATAGAAAAAACACAGAGAGAGAGAGAGAGAGAGAACGGATAGAAAAAACACAGAGAGAGAGAGAGAGAGAACAAAAAACAGAGAGAGAGAGAGAACGGATAGAAAAAACACAGAGAGAGAGAGAGAGACCAAAAACAAGGAGAGAGAGAGAGAGAGACCAAAACAAGGAGAGAGAGAGAGAGAGACCAAAACAAGGAGAGAGAGAGAGAGAGACCAAAAACAAGGAGAGAGAGAGAGAGAGACCAAAAACAAGGAGAGAGAGAGAGAGAGAC
>CAHIKZ030000804.1:87500-365000 GCA_903632075.3 Acanthosepion pharaonis
ATCTCTATGAAGTATATTGCAACACATTTATATGAATCCTCAAATTATAAATTAAATCGTATCGCGTTTTTTTTTTTAATGTGAACATTTCCAAGGCACCCCCCAAAAAAAAAACAAAAAAAAAATAAACGAAATGAATTTATTAAACAAAGTAACTAATAGTAACTAAATAATATCAAAACAAAATGTTCTTAGCAACTGGAAGAATTTAGAGAACGCTATATTCATACTGTTAACTGAAAATTACCTCAGGTTCTGTCACATGTGGAGATATTGTTTTTATTGTTGTATTGACGGATTCAACCATTTTCTTTTGATTTCTTGATACTGTTGTGTACGTTTGCTTGGGAGATTAGTAATTCTCTTAAGTTAATATAGGGAAAAAGCGTGGGCGTAGATTAATATTTGGATAAAATTCAATGTCGATACTCTCCAGGATTTTTCTTCTAGTTATTTTCTTCATTTTTTTTTTAACAATATTGTCTTTTTCTACAAGTTAACTGCGAAATTTTTCATAAAGAAAAATATAACTTGATTAAATATAAAACAGATGTTTAAGTTCGTTGTTTAATTTGTATGGCTCTACTCATGACAGCAGTGATCTCAGGATTACAGGATCTCTTCTGAGTGTCTATATTTTACTAATTAATATAAATTAGTTTTTACATTCAAGGTCTAATTAATCAAATTCAGATTAAATGTTGAAATATTTCATCTTGCTTTTGCCGTGCAGGACGAAAATTTTTCTTGACATCTGTGTAATGTATTCAACATACAATAGCAATCTTGCCCAATCTCCCCGCCACCCCCCCAAAAAAAAACAAAAGAAAAAAAAGCAGGCTTCAATGGGAGATTAAGTGAAAAAAAATACGGAAATCAAGATGCAACTGAGGGCGACTTGGAAACAAGCTGGTTAGAATTAGTGATGCAAGAAATATAATTCTAGTAATCAAATAATTTATTGATGAATCTGAAATGGATAACTTATAACAGAATCTCAAACGATACAATTATTGAAAGAACTGACAAAGAAATGAGATGAAGCAATTTAAATTTGAAACGTTAGAAAGTAACACTTCAATGGCTGCAGAAAGTATTTGTCAAAATGTGGTGTCTAATTAAAATGCTTTCGTCTTGACTGGTTGTCTGCACGACGAGACTGCCTCCTCACGAATGAGAAAAAGCAGTACTTTTAGTGATCTCTCTCTCCTAGACTCACGCTGAATATTAGCTTATATGTACCCGGTATTGTTCGTATGAATATTTTGCCAGCATCCCCTAGTGTAGGTAGAATGTCATCTCTAGACAGCCAATTGTGGGAAGGAACGTAACTCCTGGAGCTTACTGCGACACACTCAACAAATTGTGGGTCTTGTCGAGTTATCTTGTAATTATCTCATGTATTATTATCTATTGTTACATAAAGACAATAATAAACTCAAAATAATGCATTTAAGACGTAAACAGCGAGTATGTCTATGAAGAAAAATGTTCAGCTAGTTGGGAAGGGAGTATTAATACTCTTGTTTTCTAGCCCTCGCTTTGTGACCAGTCTTTATGTGAGCAACAATGAGGTCTTAGAAAGGATGCAAACAAGGAGGAGGCTTATGCTTATCATCAGGAAGAGGCAGCTGAAGTTCGTGGGACACATAATGAGGAATGAGGGCCTGGAGAACCTGATACTCACGGGTCGAATAGAGGGAAAGAGAGGCAAGGGCCTTAAGCAAGTGGACGAGAGAATGTGCTCTCGGGGAAGTGGAAGAGGAAAGAAACTTGTTAGGATCTGCATGGGATAGAGGGAGGTGGAGAGCCATGATCGCCTACGTCCTGAAAGGACATGGCACATAGAAAGAAAGAAAGAACTATATTAATTTTGAATCAGGTTGCCTTTAATTTTCACTTGATTAAAACCGAGTGTACAGTACGAGCATCCTGAAAGCGAATTCAGGTTCACATTCCCCCTTTGGTGGCGGTTATTAACTCATTTTCACAGAGAGGCATAATCTAACACAAATATATTTGATGATGGGGCTGCTTTTGGTCAATACAAAAATGAACTAGACCTCGCGACAGTTATCAACCCAGGCGTCGGTATTACTCTCTTTTAGGCATTGAGAAACTTGGTGGTGCAGGGTTGCAATCTCCGAAAGAGGCACTTTCTCCCTTGTAAAATGAAAATATTGCTTATTGATCCCGGCCGAATCAATCTTATTGTACACACAAAGGATCAAGGTCTTTTTGAATATATTTCATGTCAATGCAAATGAAAAAAAAAAATCAGTGTAAAATACAAGCAACGAGGTAAAAGGAGTTCAACATGGACAAGCTATTGATAACATGTTTGATGCTCGATGACTATGAACGTGTAAACAAATTCCTTAATATAATAGGCAATAACAAATCCCTGAAATAAAATACATCAAGCTGAGAAGAGAAAAATGAAAAAAAAAAAAATATTGTCTATACGCCGGAGACATATTTTCACCACAAAATAGAATACAAAAAGCAGCTGGAATATCTTGACAATTTATCTTTATCACGAACCAATCCTGTAAGAACCACACACATTAGCAGCAATGTTTTATCCCCGTTAAAAATATTCACTTAAAACATTCAACAAAGTATACATGCATGCGTATATATTAAATCACATAAATGTGAAGTATAATTATTTTGCCGATAAGATAAGTAAAACTTAATATTGACCTTGTTGGAGAAATACTAGTTAAAATATTGGATATAGGATAAAGAGTTTTTATTCTACATTCAACACCCTCACTTGATAAGACACCGGAAGTGTTGAACCAAAATGGCTACTTTTGTAGTGATTTTATAACATATTTATTTTATAATTTTCGACGAATAAATTATAATTTCTCTACTCTGTATTTAGCACTATTTTAAGAATATTATTTTTTGGTTATTGGAATTTATTCAGTATAAACCAATACTATAATGGGATTTGTGTATATATATATATATATATATATATATATATATATATATATAGATAGATAGATAGATAGATAGAGATGGATGGATAGATGCATAATGATAAACTGTGTGTCTCAAAAAATATACATCGATATTTCTTAAAGTTTATAAGCTCCTGTATAAATAATATATAGACACATGTCTACAAGAATTAATATTAGTTTCAGATATAGAAATAGATTTGCCTGTATAGAATATAGGCATTCTGTTGTACGTGTTTGTGTTATACGTGCATGCACATAAACAAATATGATGTACTCCTTTTCGCAATATTCGATTGATAACCGGCAAATAGGCGCGGTGCAAAATGAACGAATATCACCTCCAAATCCTCTGACTGAGATGTAAAGAGAAAATCGAATAACCATTTGTTTGTGATGTTTGACAAGTAAATGAAAACGCGGGCAGATATGAGCAAAAAATTACTCTCATATATATATATATATATATATATATATATATATATATATATCAGTATAAGCAATTCACAGACGGTCAAAGGCACATCAATGGAAGAAATACCGATAAAAAATACATTAAAAAGCAAAATGCCACTAAAAAAAAAAAAAAAAAAAAAAAAAAAACGAAAAATAAATCATGAGAAAAAATATGGTAGATTAATCCAGAGAAAATGATTGGATGAGATGGACAAAACTAAAGGAAATATAGATGAACAACTGTATTCATTCAATGTGGAAAAATGATCCTTACTTGTGAATGACAACGCGCCCTAACAAAAACACACAGTTGGCATGAAATATATATCCACATAAACCAATAGATAATACATAAATACATGGCAATATATGCTGTGTGTGTATAAAATGTATATAATAAAGACTGGATATAAGTTTACATTTTCATACAGGCTTATTTGTACACATGTTTATGACTAATGTAGATTAGACATCGGTACAGAAATATACTTACATTTTGTATTTTATCGAAAATCAGACCAATTATCTTCTCACTATGTTTGTCTTAAAATGTTAGATGTTCGAATTTCTATGTTATTTTTCAGAAGAAAAAAAATGAAAGAATCGCATGCTGACGTATTTGCCTATACTCCGTAAAATGACTTATCCCCAAGTGTTTATTCACATTCGATGTGTTTCTTTCGGAAAACTGATAAATATTTGTTAAAATAATATTCATGCTTAAGTTAACTGAAATTTCGCTGAGTTCATTTAAAAACGAGCACCGAACAAGATCAAACAATAAGCATTCATATTAATTTGAATAACAATTCCTTTATCCTGCTACGTAATTAGCTGAATATAGATCTCAAACTGTCATTGTATATTTGCTCCATCTAATTTTAAGGTTTAGATCAAATGTATTAACAAATTTGAAAATAAGTATTTAACTTAAATTAAATAATTTATTTTAGCAAACTTCGGACAGTGACAATCATAACATCAGTATGTACATAAAAGTTTGTTTTATTTTATATTTAAAATAATCATTTGTATACTGATTTAGCGGTATGTATTTTCGTATCATATGTAAGTTTATGTTTCGGTTTTATTTATAAAATTTATTGTGGTCAATTGATGATCAAAATTAAAAGAAATGGATACATCTTTTACTGTTTGTAAGTAACAATGAATGATTGTGTCTATGGTTCTGTTCATTTTTCTCCTTTGTTTGAAATATTTGCAGAGAGCCTTTTTGCCGCATTTCTATTTTTCCACTACAAACCTCCCAGACCTATATACGTAGGCACGTTCAATCTCGTAAACAAATAGAAATAGTCAAAATCAATTACAGAATCAATTAGAAGTACAATGAAAAGTTATATATGAAGAGTTATGGAAATATAATTGGACAGAATTCAATTACGCAACGTTTGTTTAGTTTTTTGTATGTCTGAATAAGAGTCCTTACATTCGAACTGTTTTTTGCGTGTGTTCACAAATCACTTTGGATTTTGAAAGTGCAGCACAAATATTTGTTATGATTCATGGCTCTAAATACATTCATATTCCATTATTTCAGAGTAAGTATACCTAACACCTAAAAAAGAACGTTAGTCAGTAAATTACTGGATCTTAGTTTATTTCAAACCAATCAGATATTTTAAAATTAACTGCTTGATATTATAAAAAAAGAGTAGCAATAATTAATGTACAGAAGAAATTTCAAATTTTATCTACCTAAAGTATTTTGAGTATCTTACTTATTATAAAACGCAGATATTGTGTGTGTGTGTGTGTGTGTGTGTGTGTAACGTTTATATATTGGATCGGATTTCCTACTGTGACGTCGTCCCTGGTCGCAGCGCCAACTGTGACGTCCTATCCTGGTCTACCACGGCACCAACTGTGACGTCCTCGCCGCGGCGCCAGCTGTTCGCTCCTCCGTCCGGGTGTCGCCGCTCCAAACGTGACGTCCGCCTGTCGCGTCTGTCGTGTTGTCTCGTCCTGTGACGACCAACTGGCTTGGTATCGGTCGCGGCACCCAAATATGACGTTCTAACCTCTTCGTGATTCGGGTGGGAATCTGGTTAGATTTGATATCAGCCTCATCGTTCCAATTCGCTTCCAACGCCTGGTTACCAAAGTAACTGCCTTGATCTCCAGTCTGCCCATCCACGTTGTGAATTGATCTTAGGCAGACGAGATCAGTCAGTAGTTGGGGCTGTAATGCAAATCTGGTTCAACGGGGGTGACACCACAAAATATGCATAAAAGAAAATAAAATGAAAACTCAAAAGTTCAATGTATCAAAGAAAAAGATAAACATTATGTCTAGTTGTTCGATACATAGGACTCCCGGTCCGTTCTATGGATTGTGACACGTTGTTTTCCGTTAGGCGAGTTTTAACGCTTCAAGTTGTTTGTTCTTTAAGAAATTGGTTTTTCAGTGTGTCTACGGACGAAAGTGGAAAAAAAAACTTATTTTGGTGGTCTGGATCTAAGTCGCTCTTAAAAATAATTGTTCTTGGATTGAAGAGGAGTCCGGAATGTGCGTGAATCTTTCAAGTCAGCTATCTGCGAGGCGGAACCAACTTCCACTGCGAGCTTCGAACTCTCTGCTGCAACTCCACTCTGATGAACTGAACTCCTTTCTGCTCGCTGCGGCTTCGCTTATATGGACGCCGACCAAAACCGGGGTGGGTTTGTCGGCGTCGGGTGTTCCTCGATACTTCTAAATACATATCCACCTCTTATTTCTGGTTAGGAATTTTCCACTCTTTTCCATTTTTGGGAGTCTTTTCTTACTCCCACCTTCTCACCATACTTCAGAGGGGCGTGAGCTGCCCTCCCCACTTCTTCGTAGCAGCTTCTCATACCTATCCTCTGGATGGGCGGCGACAGCCTCCTTCGTGCGTCACGTGATCACCACTCGACCAATGATGTCTTAGTCGGGCGTGGACGAATCCGCGGCTTTGTTTCAGGAAAAAAAATACCTTGCTTAACTAAAAAAAAAAAAAAAAAAATATCTTTTCTTTTCCTTCCTCTTAATCACAGTTATCATTTTCTCTAGCCGCAAACAGGGTAATACGAACGACAGTGGTCATAACTCTTGTTCTACACCTGGGCTTCGTCAGTCATCTTATCGCTAATTATCAGAATGGGTGGTCTTTTTAACACGGCTAGACGTCGCCGCGAAAAGAAAGATTTCTAAGTTCCCATTCATTTCCTTTCGGTACATATTTCTGATAACACAATTTTATTATCGCAGGCTAAAGATGTTCCGTCGAAAGAAATCGGTCAGTAGTCACATCGTGTGCGGCTTTTGACACAATTAATTTTTCATATCTATCCAAAGCCCTTTAGTCCACCTGTTTTTCGTCACTTATCGAAATAACATTTTCATTTGGATTTTTCTTTGGCCAGTTGGTCTGTGGTTGATAATCAGATGCCTTCCCGTACCAGCAGTTTGTTCACGCATCCCAGATAACACAGCCGTCGCCAAAACACACCCGATTCCTTTATCCACTCAGAATTTCCCTGTCATTGTAATGACACTCTTTCGCCATTTGTTACTTATCAAAATATCCTTTATGCATTGTCTCTTAGCCGCGGTGTTCTGCTTATCATCCACGTTTTGGGTCTCGCCTCTCTTTTGCCTTCTTTACTTTCTTTTCTTTTTCTGGCTCGGTAAATGGTGCCACACTACATTTTTCAACCGATTTCAACAAAACTTCACAGGACTACATAAAATTACCTTGTGGTGGATCTAAAAGCACCAAAAATGGGAAAAATACAATTGTTTTTGCACAAAATCAATTTGAAAACACGATTAAGAGACATCGTGAAAATGGAAGGGGGACAACTCACATTGGGTTGTTTGTGTGTGTGGGTTCCTTTAAATATGGGAGCGGATTTCCTATATTTTTCAGCCGATAAAACAAAAATTCACTTGGGTGGGAGCAGGTAGTGTTTCTTGTTCTCTTGCACACTTTTTTCTTTATTTTTAATATTCAGAATGCTTTAAAAATTCCATTTACAAGACAATTGTTTATAATAAAATTCTATTCAATCGAGAGACTCATAACGATTGAAAACAATGTTTTTGTTCGAGTTTGACCAAAAAAAAAAAAAATAATTAAGACATGCGTGTCCGTCAACCTTAAACAATAATCTAACGATCTCTACTGATTGTACGAATACAAACCTCGGATAAATTCTTTATCTTTAGGGAAAGATAATGAAATCTAAACATACACAAGTCCTAACTAAAAATAATAACCGGAAACTACTTTAAATACACATGGTAACCATTTTTTTTACTGTATTTAATAAGTAAAAATCATAAATTGTAAAAGATTATTATTACAGGAAGGCTACTAAATGAATAAGATTTGTTAGATCATAATTAATAAACGCAAATAAAGTTAATATTTTTTGTATTAGAAACAACGAGTGGAAAATATATGCAAATCAGAATTCTAATTATGAATCACCACAAGCAAAATATGCAATTTTTTTTACTGTATTCAATAAGTAAAAACCATAAATTGTAAAACTAAAAGATTACAGAAAGTCTACCTACATTTTTCAACCGATTTCAACAAAACTTCACTTTTTTTTTTTTTTTGGCATGTAGTGTTTCTTATTGTCTTGCACACTTTTTCAACCTTAAACAATAATCTTTGTCAATTTTATTTTTCAGTCTTTATGATGGTGGATACTTGATCTATCTCTTACTGTTACATCCCCGGGCAACGCCGGGGCTCTACTATATAATATATATATATATATATATATATATATATATGTATATATAAATAAATTCAAATAAGGAACCAGTAAATATCTTCACATGGATGCCCGAGAAGTACGTCACTAAGAGCAAGGGGATATTAAAGCTGCTATCACCACTGTGTTTTCGGAAACTGTTGATAGATTCGCATCACAATTTAGGATGCCACACGATTTAAAATATAACAGATACGTGCGACAGTATAAAGCAAAAACTGCATAAAAAATAAACAACGCAGATGTCAAGGAAATTATTCCCGAAAAAAGCAATATAAAATGTTTAACGTGTCAGAAAATCCACTACTGATTGTAAAATGATAGTCGATTGACCAACATGAAATTTAACTTTTATTACGCTTCCATCTAATTAAAAGTCATTTAAGTTTGAATAAGCTTGATTTCCATGTGGTTTGAATGTTTAGCTGAATACCAACATCTATAGATTATTTAATGCGGATATATGAATATATTGTAAGCAAATTTTATTCATTTTATTTGGTGATAAATTTTTAAATGAAGTCTTTCTAATTAATCTATACCTGAGAAGAGAATATGTAGATTCAGGCCCTTTTTCAATGGTATTTGTGCGTAAGTGAATATAACGAAACTTAATGGAATTAAAACTCCACTCTCCGATTAACAATTTCATTACCCCATCCGTATATGGAAATGTCTCGTCTGTTTGCATGTGCCCTGTATTAGCGAGGTGAATGCGAAGTTATTTTCCCACCAATCCACGTATTATGCTTGGCGCCCACACTATATTGAGGCCGATGAGAAAGGATCTACCTACCTATATTGTTCTGTAACTTACTGATTTAGGTGATCGTACGGGAACTGGTTTTTCAACGTAATGTAGATGCAATCTGTGATCTCTGTACCTTCCATCAATTGATGATGGTGATCCAGAAACCGAGCTTATAATTTATAATAAGCCATTACGTATTCACAAAACCTTCAATTACGATTATATCTATACTCATTACTATTGTAATCGACCAGTATGTCCCACTTAATAGCCTGCTGTATGTTCATTTCAACCACCCTTTTGCTCTATTAGGAGTATGTGACACAAGGTGGAGTAGGATTGATACTAGACATGCACAAATGCATTCTGGGATACAGAGTTATCTGAAAGAATTTTTGTCGTTAAAATGAAGGAAATGCCTTTGAACACAGCCATCAGAAGAAATTGAGAAGTTCTAATATGGACAAAGTCCAGGGTCAATATAAATCCTCAAAAAATATTATCATGGTAGATCTGAATGCCAAAATAGGCAATGAGAGTGATAATGCAATAATCAGATAATTCCGAAAAGTCGTAATAAATCTGGAGAAAATTGAGTCCAATAGTGTACGGCGAATGACCAGGTAGAAGCTAACACCATATTCCAATTACATCCAGGTGAAGCCTAAGAATTGAAAAGAAAAAAAACATATCAAGTATATAAATATCAAGAGATTCAGGAATGCAGTTGCACACTTCAAAATCTACAAAAAATTGAAAGCGATCACCTCCCAGTGATATGTTAACTTAGAATAAACTACAGAAATTAAAGAGTCCTAAGGCAACTCAAACTTCTATGCAACAGACTCCTGAACGAACAAAATCTAAACGATGAATATATGGAAGGTTTGAAAAGTAGATACGAGGGACAAATGGAAAAGGGGGAGACCCTTAAAATAGCTTTAGTAATATCAGAAAACGAGATTATCGAAAGGAAATTAGACAAAGAAGAAAAAATGAATGGCGAGCAGATGAAATCCTCAAAATGATGAAAAGGTTTGGTTTGTTGTGTTTTACGGCATACCAACCTCAATGGGTTATTTAATATCGAAAATGATTTTATTTCTAGTAAAATTTTGTTTAATCAAAAATCTATTTCTGGTAATAATTTTTTTCCTTCAAAATATATTGCTGGTAATATTTCTTTTTCTCGAAAATGCATTGCTAGTAATGAGCCATATAACAAATCTAAGTTCGAATGAATATAGCCGAATCGTACCTGAGATAGGGCAAGAACAGTGCGGGTTCGTCAAAGACACTGGAACAAGGAATGTGATATTTATACTCAGAATGTTATCAGAAGAAGCAATAGAAATGCAGAAGTGCGTGTACCTATGGTTTATAGATTACAAAGATGCTTTTGATAAACTACACCACAAATATATGTTGCAATTGTTTAGCAAGCATGAGATATTTCGGAAGAATATTAGAATAAGCAAATACCTACAGTCAACAAAACGTCCTCCTGCCGATAGGAAATGAGTTCAGCAGATATACAACACTGGAAACGGGTGTAAATTCTAGAATTATGTTACTCTAAAAATATTGTTAATCCCCTTGCAAAAAATGTGTTTATATATATATATATATATATTTACAAGCCGGAATGTCTTTCGCGGGTTAAAGGATTTGGGAAATATGTATATAAGAAACACCTACCCAACAATTAGGCAACATCTCTCACATCGCAGATATAATGTAAGGTCCACGTTCCGTGTACAGGTTGATGGAGCTAACATCATAAACTGGTCGAGATTAACTGAAGAAATATGGGAATGACTAAAATGTTAAGCAAATATAGGTTCACGGTTTGTGTTGTCATGTAATCGTCACACCCACTTCATTAGCCAAGAATCTTAGTACAATGCCCTTGAGTATGACGAGAAAATATTTGCTTATATATTCATGAATATGCTTTGAAGTATTTTCAATATATATGGAACGTTAAACGATAAATTTGTATGCGCGTTGATAATATATATATATATATGTTGTGTGTGTGTGTGTGTGTGAGAATTTAAAAATATATTCATATATAATAGTTGCCTTTTAATCTCATTAAGTAATAAAAAAAAATCTTAAGGAAACATGAAAAGCAAAAAGATACATGCTGAAAATCATAAAACAGTTGTATCTTTTAGACACACGAGGAAGGAGGTGGTAAGAACACAGACATCACTTGGCATTATTATTTCCTGTGAGTATCACATTCTCTAAGCTCTCTTTTCTCATTAAATGCCATCTGATACTTTGTGATGTTAAATATAAATATCATTTTCTCTAAATCTTCGTCAGTTCAGTCTATTGTATCCGCTGCATCTTTCTATAGAACCGAATTTATGTTGCTTCAAATCTCTTTTCCATCTGTGAGGAGAATATCCGGATTTCACTTCCATATAGGAGAATCAATATTACATAATTCATTACTGTTTTTTAACACTATTTACATTGTTCGGCCGCTTTTTATTATGTCGAACGACTTTTTGGATTCGTTAATAGTTTGCTCTGCTTTTGGAAGGCATGTTTCGCTATCCAGTGTATTTTTGGATTTTGCTGCAACAGTTTCATTTCTGTTAAAACACTTCCTAGCTATTATTTTTCTGTACTTTGATTGTAGTATACGCAATTTGTAATTTACATGTTCAGCTGTTTCATTCTGACAACCATACATTCCTTCAGTATCTGTCTATATTTCTGAGATGAGGTATTATTTACACTATTTACATTGTTCGGACTATTCTAGCCAATATGAGCACTGGTAAAAATGGTTGCTGAAGACATTAAGATTATAAGTCCCAGAAATTCATACACAGATGTCCTGAAGGACAAATGGCACAGCACAGTGGATAAAGGCGTTGGTTAATTTCCAGTGACAGGACTAAATGAGTTGTGAGTTCAATGCCTGGTTATGCCGGTGGAGAACTTGGAGAGGTGAATTAATAACTGATAACTGGCATCCGTGCCACTAGTGCAAAGGCCGAAGCGTTGTGATAAATATGGCAACAAAGTATACATTCATTCTTTCAATTGATGTTTAATCCATTCTTCGCGTTTTCTTCATTATCTTTTTCATACATAAGCAAATATACCCCGAAGTGGTTAAGCACCTTACATCCTATGATCTGCTCTCTGACAAGCAATATGGTTTTCGTTTTGCCCGTTGTACAGCTGATGTGCTTACGGCCATCACTGAAATTGCTTACCAAGCCTTTCATAATAACGGAGAAGCTCGAGCCGTGGCTCTAGATATTTCTAAAGCGTTTGATAGGGTTTGGGATGCCGGCCTTCTACGCAAGCTTCAGGGTTATGGAATTTCAGGTCGATTGTTTGACTTAATACAATCATTCCTGTCAAACCGTGTATTGAAGGTCGTTCTCAACTGATTCTCCTCCAGCTACTATTCCACGAACGCAGGTGTTCCCCAAGGCCCCATCCTAGGTCCCACTCTGTTCCTTATCTTCATCAACAATCTTACTGACGTCATAGATTCCCAAGTAGACAACACTACAATTAACACCTGCCTCAAAAACAAATCTAGTTTCGTTGACAAAACTAACCTGGCCATTCGTCTCGAAAAGGACATTCAATCGGCTGGGAATTGGGACAGGAAATGGCTGGTTAACTATAACACCTCAGAAACAAAACAGCTCTATCACTCATCACAGAGAACCATTCCTCCCCGCCCAATTAGAATGTCTGACGCTCAACTTCTTGAGAGTTCCTCTTTGCGACTACTCTGCGTCAAATTGGCTGCTGACCTGAGATGGAACAAATACATTGAGTCAATAGCTTCGTCCACCGCATGGAAAGTTAGCTCCCTGTGTCGCGCCAGGAAATTTTTTCTCGCTGGAGTCTATCCTTCAAATCTACAAGTCAACCATTCTCCCTTGCATGGAGTATTGCTGCCATATATGGCCCGGTTCCCCTTCTGTTTGTCTCAACGGTCTTGATAAGATCCAGAGACGGATATGCAATGCAATTGGGGAATCTTGTTTGCATTCGCTCTCTCACAGACGTGCCGTCGCCTCTCTCAGTCTTTTTTTACAAATACTTTCATGGTAACTGCTCCGATGAGCTGCTTTCGCAGGTTCCCATACTTCATGACTAAGTGTTCTACTAGGCTGGCATCCCGCTCACACTCTTTCACTGTCAAAACTGTTAAATGTAGCCGTCTCTTCTACTTCAATAACTTCATGTCTCTCACCTCTCGCCCGTGGAATTCCCTCGCCTTTTCCTGTTTCCTTGAGAGCTATAATCTCCAACTATTCAAATTTAATGTCAATCGACGTCTCCAGTTGCCTTGATCTATCCCCTATCCTTCTCGTCATCCTTTCCTCTATCACTACTATTTGCTCTCACTCCAATTCTCTGTAACCCCTTGCGTACTTGTGGCTTCCCGCCTTGCTTGGAATAAACGCTTAAAAAAAAAAAAAAAAAAATGTTGGAAATTTCTCGACACTGTTTTCGGTAAAAAAAAAAAAAAAAAAAAAAATGAATAACTTTACGTTTTTATAAGTACATGCGAAAGACTGTCTTCGTATTAGTGCGTATGTGTAAGTCTGAATACCGGAGTGATAATTTCTTGAGCAGATAAAATAACGATTAGAAATCTGATGTTTGTAATGATGGCCAGTTATTGACCATATCTCGCATGTAATTTTAATGCCAATATTAATGAGAAAACATTAATTTGCATGATGAAAAACTGTTCACCTGAACATATCCAATATTTCAAGACATTCCTGATTTCCTGTAAAAAAATCATTGTAATATAATTCACAATCTTTTTTCTTCTGTACATAATCGCCGTTCGCTTTTTATCATAATGTTCCACTCAAACCATTCCTTATCACACATTAAGTGCAGTACTTGTAGCAATCGGGACAATATTTCTACTGCTTTACATAGAAGAAAAACAAATGATTCCAAATTAATTACATGGGTCAACATCAACTTTGAGGAAAAGAAACATGTGGATTGAAAAAAAAGTTGGTAGCGTTATCTTTAAGAGAATTTCAATGACATATTTGATATCTATACACAGTTGCATTAAAACAAAATAAGGCGTATTTTTGTCAAACATTTATTTTTTTGAGGCAGATTCATGATTTTCACCTCCCAGAATTTCTTAACTTTCTGTATTACGAACTGTTCTAAGTGCTTTTTGCAGGCTTTTAGAAAATTGAATGATTTTCCATTAAGCGAATCGAGACCTCGAAATGTGGTGATTCGAATGATCAAACTGTTGAATTCAGCATGTATAGCAGGATATACCAGCCAAGCGCTACCAATTTCTGCTTCGTCTGCAAAAAGATCTAAGGTTTGACGTCGTTTTGAAAGTAAGGGGTAACTTGTGAGGACAGAATTCAAAGCACAGTCATAATTGATCTAGCGTGGTAATCTTGCTGACCATGGCGAAAGCACAAGGTACGGTGATATGAAATATTAAAGTGTTTCTTTGTCAAATTTAAATCACATGTTAAAACACAAGATAAGGAAAAAGTTATGAACTGTAGTTTCAAAATAATAATTTGTCTTGGAATTCAGATAAGTTCCACATACATTTTTGGTTTCACCCCAAGCAAGGCGCAAGCCATCCGTCCATCATATGCGACGCGCGTCAGTTTCTTTGCTTCAGAACAACCCTCCCTGTCAGATAAGAAAATTTCATTAGAGAAGGAGTATGCGTACCCTTATACACCGAGATAGGGTTCGACTTAAAGATTTTTCTATTAGCAAGTGGACAATTGATCGCTTACTTCGATATTTATTGCAAATGTATCGTAATTTACAAATATTGTTTTCACTTAGACCACACTATGTGAGCGACCAAGCCCTGTAAGAACATTGTAAAAGTAATATGCAACCGATAACATATTTGTATTGTAATGTAGAACGTAATGTTTGTACTGACAAATGACGGAATGAATATTTCAACGCTGTCCTTACTGGGTTACAATTGAATATAACCTAAACGAATATTACAGAAGCCAATAAGTTTATTGCTGTTATTTAAACACATACTATCTCCGTGTGAGTCTTTATGACAAACCGTTTACACGAGTTGGCCTTCGATTTCAAATATATTGTAGAATTAGATTATATACAATTTGTGCGTTGTCAAAACCAAATGAGGATTTATTTATATCATGGTGAGCTACATTTCACCAATAAAACATATTTACGAACTTTAGTCGAGAACAAGTGAAGTACATATTCCCTTGTAATACAATACCTTGGTCTGTGGAGTTTACATTAGGTAATGTTTTGTTAAATTTGGTCATTTAAATCCCATTTGTATGTAGGTTAATTTTAAACAGAAACCCGAATTAAAAAAAAGTATCTATTGCATGCTACATTCGTAAATATATAAAGATGAACAGAGACGAGATGAAAACTCAGAATTGCAAGAGAAACTCTCATACGAGATATGATCAAAAAGTATCGGGACTATTGCTATGATAACGAAAATCAATACGCAGATTGAAGACGCTTGGCACAGGTTGTCGCGCATACTGATTAATTTATAAACTTATTGGTCCCTTCCGTTGTTTATAGTGGCGTTGAAATGGAAAGTGAGTATAGTGTGGTCGCCCCACTGCACCCACTGATGTTCCGTAAATTATCGTGTTTTGTGTAGCAGTTTCTGGCCAAACGCAACGATGCCCCGAGCCTGGTAACAACCATATTCTCCAGATCTCGTCACTTTGCGACTCCTTCCTTTTCAGAAAAACAAATCCCACTTGAAAAGAACAAGATTTCACGACGTCTGTAAAGGGATCCAAGAGTATGCAACAAGTCAGCTGGTAGCTATCCCAAAAAGGAAGTTCCAGGAGAGCTTCCATCAATGGGAAACGACGCTGAATAAAGTGTGTGGGTTCAGACAAGTAATTCTTCAAAGGAAATTAAATGCCGAATTGCTGTGTATTGAAGGTTTCTTTTTTATAACACCAGCCCCGATAATTTTTGCGCTCTGAGAACCACAGAGAATTCTACTAAAAGCAATGTTACTACTTGTATACATAAAAAGAACGTTGTTTCATGATATCAAATAATTCTGAAAAGTAGAATCGTTACAGTATATCAGTCACATATACGCACATATTTTTATTTATTTTTTTTTGACAATGCTGATTTTTACATGGAAAAATAAGTGCTTTCTAGGAGTTATTCTGAGAAACTTCACTATGTCTGCGACTATCTTTTGTAATACTAACACACGTAACAGTACTGTCTGATGGTGACAAGTTTCAACTCTAGTGCAAGTATGTGTAATGCCATAAGGACATAAATTAGTAATTTTCCAATTAGAGAACGTTGACAGCAATTGTTTGTGCTTACAAATGTTTGGATTGTTATTTTGTGCATTTGCCTAGAATGATGAAGGCAATTCTTTGGTAACTTCGATCGAATGAAAGTTTCTAAGTCGACTCGTATAACAACAAGATCAACACAATTAAATAACATCAGTAGCAGATCCTATGGCGACCATAGTAGAGATGGGAGAAAAATGTGGCCACAGATATATCGACACTAGAGAATCGTTTACATGACTGAGGATAAAGGACAGCGCTGGCTTTCGCCAAATTTCCAATCACACCGCCACAAAAACATAAATATCGTTATTTCATGAGAGGACCACATGAAACTTCCAGTTCTGTTTGGTAGTTGTCCTTTCATAAAAATACTTCTGCCTTTATACAGGTGATGATTGCTTGCGTCTAGCGACGTAAAACGAGTAAGAAGCATTTTCAGTAATATAGCGATACACGATGAAGCATATCTTTTGTTCCATTGTGCATAGTGCCATAATTTACACATCTGCAATTTTGCTGCTTGTGGAGGGGTATTTGAAAAGCACTGTGTCAAAAGTGAACATTGATTCAACTCTTCTGCTGCCGTTCAGACAACAAGTTGATATATTTATCCGAAAGGATAATGTTCAACCACATGATTCGCGTTTTCTTATTATGCTCTATAAAATGTTCCACAACATCACTGGCCGTTATCATTGGCCATATATTTCCATCATACGAGCGAGTTCGTATAAGAGAGGGAAGGCATAGTATTGAGCGAATTCATACGAGACATCATTCGATGACACTTAACGCATTAATCTATCCAACCTTCAATACTTATTTTTGCACCGACAGTTGCTATAATTTTAAATTTTTTAATGGCACATTCACTCTTTATGCGAAAACTTATTTTGGCTTAGGGAAAAATGGACAGTATTTTTGTTTTATTTTTGATATTTCTATAAATAATCTCAATGATTGCAGGAATATCATAATTCTGTTTCTTGTAATATTTTCGAATATTTATTTAGGCTGTCTCTCTTGAAAAAATGTGTCTTCTGGGGTCAAGATTAATTCATTTAATTAGAAAATATTTTACCGTATATTGGGTTTGCCATGCATGACATCATGGTGATTCTTATCGTTTCATAAATAAGTGATCTATTCATAGTCGTGATATAGTAAACCCTTCAATTCAGGATTTTCCATAATGTCAAGGTTTTCTTCCAGAAGGTTTGTAAAATTGTATTTACTTTATTTTCATTATCAGCTCCATTGTTCTTGCCACTGATTTTGCAAGCTTTCCGTCATGATTTTTGGTCAATATATGTGATTTGGAAATGTTTGCAGGAACTACCCTTAATGCCTGTTTAGTACTATTGTCTGCTATATCATTTTCTTTACTGCCTACATTGCCTAGGAATCCAGATGAACAGAATTTTCTTAAATAGAAATGGTATGGATTTTTTCCAATATTTTAGCTATCAAAGGATTTTTCAGCCTTTTGTTTTTGATAGATATTAAAATTGAATCAAAAAAGATGATAAACTTGGAAGATTGTTTGTCTGAGCTCTTTCGAGGTCTATATCTATTTCTCTGGCTTCTGCACTAAATATGTAGTCTCCATTTGGGGGGACGTTTTTTAATTATTACATTATAAAAAATAACTGTACATCCTATTCTATAGCTGTGCTTGGAAGCATCAGCATAGGTCTGCACAGTCTGGATAATGTTGTCTGATGTGCCTTATGAAAAGTGACTGGGTTTTTACTGCGTTTTGAGCTCTAAGTTGAGGAGCACTTTGAGCTGCCTCGTTTTCTAAGGTGGGATTTTAGGTAGGGTGGATTTGCAAAGATTTTAATGGGTATTTTGGAAACATCTACGTTCTCTTGATTCTAAATGTGTTGTATTGCTTTCTCATTCATATTGAATAAAGTTTTAAAATTACCGTTAAGTGTGCAGGTATTTTCCGGATTGTCTGCGTATGATTAAGTTTCGGGCAGTATTGAAAGATTTAACATTTCTTCTGCATTTTAAAAGAGCCTCACTAAAGAAAGTATACGCATGTAACCGTTACATTTAGTGGGTATACTATTTTGAACAGATTTTGTTTGAGTGAGAGACCATTAATATCTACCAGACTAAAGCTTGTATGCCTTAATGAAAATTTCCCTGCAGACAAGAATCGAACTTTATTCCCTGTAATCTAGGAGACGACCTTGGCTAATTGTGTCTTACTTTGCAGTCATGTTTTCTCGTGTTTACGTCGTAAAGCACACCAGGGTTCAATGTAGTTTCAAATCTTGGAATAGACGATATTTTCTATTTCTGTCTACATTCATATTAAAATCCTCAAGTTTTAGGCAGTTAGACATTAATTTACCTATTTAAAAAATAATTATGTCCATTCAAACATGTGTCGCCTCAAAACATAACGTCCGACGTAATTTTAGATAATGAATATTCTTGCATGTATTGTCTGTTAATGCAGGGTCAATAGTATTTGTTATGATTTAGATACATTAATGTGAAGTACTGCTACTTGCTACGCTATTTCAATAGTACTTGTGATGTTTACACTTACTCGTACTCTTCACAATTCGCCAGCAGCAGCAGCAGAAGCAGTAGCTGAGAGAGCAGCCAGTTGACATTATACGGTTCGATTTTATGGTATTCGCTTCGGCGTTGTTCTTTAAGGTCTGTGTTCGTGTGTACGCAAACAGGCGCACATGCGTGTGAGTGTAGTCAAGTGCCGTGGGAGACAACAGACAATGTTCACTTTGCGTGTGTGTGTGTGGCATTCTGCGTGTTGAGCGAGCGGGCAAGAATAGAGAATGTTTGGCTGGCGGAGAGGCGTTATTGTCGAGTCTTTGCTGTTCTTTTATTTTTCTATTTTCTTCGTGTAGTTTTCAAGGCCTTGTCTGCTTTATTGTGTTTCTATATTTACATTTAATTATTTATTGATGCGCTGTAAGGGAGTGTCATTAAAAAGAAAATTATCACTGTATGTGAATGTCGATGAAAAAAAAAAAAAAAAAAAAGAAGCATGCTGCCCCAATTCATTGTTGTTCTTTATGGCGTGAACAAAAACACTGCCATTTTTAAAGGTTTAATCCTCCACCCTGGTAAAGGTGCTTACATGATAAGACATTTCCACTGAGCTTTTTTTTCCTGAGCTACGGTTATTTCTTCCAGTTTATTAACCATATCCTCTTTTTTATATGTTGAAAAATCTACCACACAGTTATTCTTGTACATTATGTACATTATTATTCCATGTTTGATGGATGTCATTTATCAGTTATCAAACATAGCACGTGGAATTAGAACAGTCTACCCCAGTGAGCGAAATAAAGGGTTCGGTTCGACATTCCAACCACCTGAAGAAGGCCGGAGCGTACAACGACCGAAACTTTGTGATAGATATGGCGAATATATAGTCCGAATAATGTAAATAATGTACATAAGACCTCATCTCAGAAATATAGACAGACTCAGTTATTTTTATATTTGTTACAAAGGAGTATTTGAATGAAAGTACATATATATCCTGTACTTCCATGTAAATATATAATAAAATATATATTATGCTGTATTTTAAAATATCCAGACAAAATATTAGTAATTATTGTGTCAAGTAGTGTCCGTGTAGTTACAGAGTCAAAAATAAAAATTACGAAAGACTCCGTTTAACATGTTACGGGATAGATGTCCATGTGCTGTAATTGTTGGCGACTCACAAGACATCGTGCTATCAGTGTTCGAATTCGGGTGTTGTTTATTACACTCGTTTTTTAGCATAATCCTTTGGAAACATGAATATATCTGTTAAATAATATAGCCGACAGTGTTCTTCAGTCGTAGTTGACAACGAGAAGAGGAACAGAGAATACACGCTCATATCTCCCAGAGGCTCGAGAATTTCTTCAACAGAATTACTTATGAAGACGACCAGAGAAGAATCCAAAATGGTCTGGATAAATGCTTTAGACATGAATTTAATGTATTCAAGGCTCGCCAAGTACAAAAATTAAATATATTGAAAGATCAGAAGGTGACGCACAAGGTCCATCACCCACCAGTGAAAACAGTAGTCAACATCAGCTGAGTGCCTCTGAGGAGTCAGTATTGAATAAAGGTCTCGACTTCGCCACAACCATCAGACGAGTGCCATACTTGGGCATCATAACCAGAGTCGAGGAAGTGGCCTTGAACATCCCTCAGGCTCAGGCGGTTGAACTGAGATGGAAAGTGAGACAGACCATGGAGAGAGCAAAGCCGCCCAGGTCTAATATAACAAAACTGGAGAGACTGGCGATTGGATCCCTACAGAGGAACGAAAACATACTACCGGCCTGACAAAGGTAATGCGACTGTAGTGATGAAATCAGATTATACAAGAAAGCTGGAAAACCTCATTTGCAACGGTAGCTACAGCAAAGTAAAAAATGATCCTACTATGAAAGGATGACTTCGGACCTAAGACGTATAGGCAGTTATCGCAGCGTTACACCAAGCTACCTCACATATACGGTCTACCTAAGATTCACAAAGACAGTATTCCGCTCAGGCAGATTGTTAGTTGCCATGGCTCTGTGTGCTACCCTCTGAGTCGCTTCCTTGTAGATATAATTGACCCATTGATCGGAAAGTCTCCTTCATATGTCCGAAACTCCGCCCACTTCGTGGAAATAAAGGATCTGCGGTACACATAACATCAGGACAACCTTCAAAAGCTTGACGACATTTCGCAGATATCTCTCTCGAGTAACCCCCCCCCAATAGAGGAGAACATGATTAAAGACTGTGTGTACGATATCCCGTGCAGCTGCGGAAAGGAAAATAAAGGAGAGACAGGCCGCCCCATCAAGGTAAGGCTTCAAAACACCAGAAAGCTGTAACACGATGGGAAGTAGAAACATCAGGCGTGGCTGACCACATATGGAGAGAGAAGGGATAGCACCGCCGTCTGTGGGATCAGGTTGAGATCATTGACAAGGAACACCATTGGAAAATTCGTAAACTTAAGAAATCAGCACATATGCTAGGCCACAAAAATATCCTGAGCCGACCAAGCATAAAAATAAATACAATATGGGAACCAGTAATAAGGAGTGCCAGAGAAAAGTGATAATAACAACAAAGTTGCAATATGACTTCTGGTAAAAACATGCAATGATAACAGCAAAAATTGCAATATGAGCACTGGTAAAAATGGTTGCTGAAGACATTAGGTTTATAATACCCAGAAATTCAAGCACAGATGTCCTCAAGGACACATGGCACATGGCACAGGGGATAAAGGCGTTGCTTAGATCCAGTGACAGAACCCAAAGAGTGTGAGTTCAATACTCGGATAAGGCTTTCAGAGGGAAAATTGACATCCATTAAACATGTCACGTGGAACTAGAACAGTATACCCCAGTGAGCGAAATAAAGGGTTCAGTTCGAAACGTTGTAATAAATATGGCGACAAAGATGAGGACAATAGTTCGAATAATGTAAATAATGAACAATTCTGAATCCCACACAAGCGGTGCGCAAGTGTAATAGCGCCAGAAAATAAGTATTATTCGGTAAAAGAAAAAAGCCCGAACTATCAAAGAATCATAGAATCATTGAAAATATGACACGAACTCAAAAGGCTAATTGGATTTTCGAAAGATCCATTCGAAAAGCTACACAGAGTACCAAGAAAATGGACTGTTATGTAATATCAATTCTTTTATCTAAAGAGTCTCTTCACAGATGAAGAGAAAACTGGAGGCAACAGTTTCCCATAGACGAAGTTATAAACAACGAATAGGTCTTGAAAAAGGAAACCTATTAATTTGACATTCAGAATGAGAAAAAAAGACATTTGCAACAATATTGAATATATATGAGGAAGGAGAGTTTTAAGAATTTGATACTCACATGGCAAGTAGAAGACAGTTAACCCTGCCTTATTCGCTTGTGTGAATGGGTAACTGAAATCTTGACAAAGGGACAATGGTTGCTAAAGCCTACACTGGATAGGATGTTACTGGGTCCCGTGCTCAAACACTTTCCAAAAGAAAACGACACGGAGAAGTTGTAATTTCGCCGGTTATGATTTTCTGCACTAGATTTTTTGAAGTCTGTCCAAACTAATAAAATATTAAATCAATTCAAAATTAATAGTACTAGACATTCAAATATAGCAGATTTCACTGCCGGCTGGTAACCCTGAAACTATCAAAACTTAAGCCGGTTATCGCTTTCCTTCAAAATGATCTCACAAGGTGACTTTATACTATGCTAGACAATAACTTAATACTTTGATGATCCACAGGTCGTTAAAATTAATACACTAAAGCAGGGTATCCAGTTTGTGTTATCATAAATAATGTTATGTGGTTCTACAGAAAAAAATACGAAAATAAATATTACGAAACGTTTTCTTTATTTACTAGTATAACCGCTCTTCAGCTCGAATTGTCCACAAAGATTTCAATCGAAAGAAAATGTAAGGGTGCCATTGATAAAAAAATATTAATAAAGAATACATTTTAAACATTGAAAGAAACATCCAGTAACATTAAATGTACTTTTTAAAATATAAATACAATTTAGTTTTTGAAGAATCTATTCCTTGTCGAAATATATGTTATACTGCGAAGGGGCATCTTGGAATGGTATAATGGTTAACAAGCTTGTCTCACTCAAACTGTTACGATTGAATAGTGAGTTTGATCCTCACTGGGTTCTCCAAACTCTCGGCCGTGTTCCACATTTAAGCTAGGCTTAGAAAATAATTTTGGGGCACCTCGACATAGTGTAATGTTTAGAAAGCTTGTCTTGCTAGATCAGTTACGATTGAGCAGTGAGTTCGATCCTAACTGGGTACCCACACTTTCGGTCGTGCCACATATAAGCAGCGCTTAGAGAATGATTTGGGTGCATCTAGGTGGTGTGATAGCAAGCTTGTCTCGCTAGAACAATTACGACTGAGTAGTCAGTTCGATCCTCACTGGGTGCCCTGGGTGGTCTTGTGCCACATATAAGCTACGCTTGGAAAATCACTATATGTTATAATGCAAATATTGTTGTTATAGTTTGGGGTGGACATTTTCAGAAAATTAGTAACGGTTTATTTACGCAATGAAAACGGAACGAGAAAGTGTTCAACTATTGAGGTGCCTAAAAGTGGAAATTCGATAAAGTTTGTCAGATATACTGCTAGTATAATGCGTCCAGTCTTCATAGGAGATCAGATAGCAGTTGATGAGTCGTGGTAATCTAAGCAGGGTAAAAAATTATAAAAGTACCATTCTAACAGTGCCTCATGAACTATTCAAGAATAGTATGAATTTGTACCTTCAATTCATAACTGCTTCTTGTCCTAGCAATTATTTTATTTTTTCTTAACTAGTGATTATACAGTATCTTCATTGGACAATCTATATTTCTGTCCCTAAACTACATGTGCAATAGTCCACTGGGTGCCGCATGGTCCAGGGTATATGGCTCACGTCTCACTGCACATGTATTGATGTCTACGCCTCACTATTGTTGTATCAATCTATTTATATCCTTCGGAAGAATCGACGTATCAGGCTCATTTCTGTCTATGCCTTTAGTTCTTTTCTATTGTATTGATATATGTGACTTCTATCCATCTTAATTTATCTATTTCTTTGTTCCGAGATCGACCATTCCGATTTCTGTCTATATATACATAGATCATTCGCCCGCCATTTGTTCGAACATATATCGATGTCCATATATCGATCAGTTTCTGTGTCCATGTATCTATACACTCATGATTTATCTATCTCAAGGTCCATCGTTCCTTTAATCGATTCTGTTAATCGATATATATTTTAACCGTCAGGTTCTTTATTTGTCGATTAATTCGTAAGATATTTAATTTAATATATTATTATTAAAGTATTTATTTTATAAAATCTTATAAAAAAAAAGTATATTACAATTTAGTTGCGTAGCAAATTTATTTGCATTGTTTTATTCTTAGGATCAAAAATCTTACAAGAGAATCTCAAATTAGATTTCTGGTTATGTTGAAATTAATTTGTGAAGGTCATCTGAAATATTTCAAGTTTTAAAGAACGTATCATTTTTGTTACAGTTTCATTTTCGAAGATGTTCGAAGGTGTAATTAAGAAAAATAACAGAAAATAAAATTATCTATATATTATTTTAAGCGACATAGAAACCTTTAAAGTGTACTAAAACAGTTATTTAATTATTGTAATAATCTCATTCGTTTCGTTCCAATAGACTTATTCTATTAAATCTCTAATAAAAAGTTTCCAGATAATGACAAGAAAAATTCCAGACATCAGAATACAAATAATACCTCGATTTTTTTGTCACGCCCTTTCTAGAAAACAACAATAGAACCCTATAGTATATTACAATGAATCATATGTAAATATCTCGAATTTTAATTATATTTAATATCAATGCTATACAGATATTTAATTATTAGTTTTCGACAATGATTTTTTTGCATGTTGTAATATAAAGTCATAATTCATATGCGAAGAATATAATTCGAATTATTAGCAATGAAAAAGGCATTTACGAAACCACATTTATTTATTCTAAAGCACTTGGAATTCTGGATTTGAAGATTTATGATTGTGCTGAATTAAATGTGCTTTCGATATCTTAAGTATTACACTAATGTATTAATCTACTCATCTCAGATGATGAAAGAGTAGATTTTGCCCTCATTGTCATACAGAGAAAAAAGTGTATAATAACGCGTAAAAAAAAAAAAAAAAAAAAAAAAAAAATGACAAGCAAGTGCACAGACGCGCACACACACATATATATATATATATATATATATATATATATATATATATATATATTGCTGAGGTAACTATGATAATTACAATCCAAAAAAGCTCCGGGGCCACAGAAGTTCCGGCTGGCCGAAGGTAATAAAAATGCTTGTATAAATTCAATAAATGTTACGTCTGAGATATTTATTTGCGTATTTTCACTAGTAATATACAAGATAATATTACACTAAATAAATTAACTCGCCACTGATGCTGCAATCGAAACTCCCGGCATAATATACAAATTTTGAATTTATATTTTTGAGGAAGAAATATCAAACATATTCTGTTAGACAAATCAAAGGTTATGTGAGGAAATATACATTAGCTAATATTACTGAAATTTTCTTGTTTTATTTAATATGATGTAATAGATGAATACTATTGTAACCATTGAGTTTTCAACAATTGTAAAACAGATTAAAAATATGCATAAAACACGATATTTACTAAAAGAATCGGTAATATTTTCCAGAGGAAATGAAAGAATATGCTTCAATGGAAAATATTTACACTACCATTGAGTACGTTCTTGAGGACTCAATAAACCATTTTATATTTGAATTTATATTTGATTTTATGTATGTTGAAAGTTCTATTTCAAAGCATAATTAAATCAACTTGAATAAAATACAAAAATACATTAGAAACATAAACTTACATTAATGTTTCAAAAACATTTAAGTATGACACATTGTTTTAAGTATATATTATTCTTACCTAAATTTGAATGTAATATTCATAATTACGATTCAATCCAAACAATGCAGGTAAAAGGAAAAGAGTGAGGATGAAAGAGAAATCGCAAAATACGCAACAAGCGGGCAAAGTGAAGACGAGCAGCGTCAGGCAGGTAGGCAATGGCAAGCAAGACGGCCGGCGTCAGGCAGGCAGGCAATGGCAAGCGAGACGGGCAGCGTCAGGCAGGCAGGCAATGGCAAGCGAGACGGGCAGCGTCAGGCAGGCAAGCAATGGCAAGCAAGACAGACAACGTCAGGCAGGTAGGCAATGGCAAATAAGACCCACTTCACTGTAGGCATGTGTAACTGCAGGAAACTACTGGTATTTATCATCAAGACATTTTATTTATGGATTTAAGTTATATCATACAAATTGACTTTCTAGTTTATCAAAAAGAATCGGAGAAATCCACTATTATATAAACTATATTGTATGTTTGAGAAACTATGCAAAACTCCCGAAGAGAGGCTCATTGAGCCTTGTCGATTAACGTTTTTCCGCTTACAGGAAGTTGAATATACAGAATTTGGAAATCTACTAGCGAGGTTCTCTTCACTGTGGCGTTTCTAGATAATTTTACTCGACAGAATCTATTTTAAGTATTTCTAAGTGTAACTTTCGTCCATGTATTGAATATTGCTATCACATCTCTCCTGATGATTCTAAGGTATGTGAGAGATATATTCTTGATAAAATATAGATAAGAATCTGCAGTGTTACTGATGCTTTCGCAAGCATCTCTGAATCAGTCAATTTCTCACCGCCGTAAGGTAGCTTCACTCTACTTTTTTTTTTATAAAAATTTTCATGGTATTTTTACATATGAGATTTCCTCTTATGTCGACGATAGCAATTTTAGCTTAGTTGTAGATTGGCAGCAAGTTATATTTTTACATTTGAAACGGATAGAAGTTATTGAAGTTCTGTGCTAATAGTTGCTTTCGCACTTCTTGTTTGTGGAGCTCTCCCGTTTTTATTTGATCATTAAAACTATAAATGCAATGTCAGTTGTCTTTTTAATTCCTCTTCTTTTATTGTTAGGTACCTCCACGAAATCGCTAAAAAAAAAAAAAAAAAAAAAAAAAAAAGAAAGAAGAGCATAGCTTGTTGAAAAAGACGCCAAACTTTCCGAAAACAAAATTTTATCGTCTAAATGCTTATGTTATTATTAAGAGGAAAGACAAAAGTTTTATTTTATTTTTATTTTTTCTTCTTTTTAGAACATTTTAAATTTTGATTGAAAAACCTTGTTTCTCTTTGTATCATCGGAACTAGTAAAATAACAGACAATTTTCAGCACGTTTTTTTTTTTTGGTATGACACATACTAATTTGGAAAATCTTGCAAAAATAAAAATCATTTTCGTATGTTAATGAAACTTTCAGGAACTATTCATAGATGATCGAAATTATTATAAAGATATTTTTTTTTTGAAATCATGGCAGAAATATTTTTTTTATATTTATTATCCCCCGTAACTAATTTTATGAAAACGCTGGAAATTCGATCGCATCGGGTTTAGTAATTACAAAAGCACAAGGATTTGAGGAATGCAAATCATGTTTTTTTTCTTTTGTTTTTAATTAGAAACCCCCTACCGGAAAAACAGCTCTGAATTATAACATACAAAACTCAATAAAACAGACATTCTTTAATTTCCAATGCTTTTATTTACATTTATTTGTTTTTATGACTATTGACAATATTTTCTGAAAGCAACAAATTCTTTTGATGAAAAATGAATTTTTAATACAATTATTTGTTAATTATAATAGATTTTTACATTTAAGTTGTTAAAATATTATAAAATTAGTTAAAAGCCGCATCGGGTTTCCTAAGTCTCCGTATGAGGTCATTTTTAGCGCGTTGTAAATTGCATCATTTTGACTAATCAGAAGATTCGCAGGAATTTTGCGTTTATATTCAGGCTGTAATTATAAAGTACGGAAGACCAACCAGAATACAATTAAGTTGCGTTATTTGAGTTAAGCATTGTTCTCAGCTGTTAAGGACTTTACTTTTTCGAAACACGTATGGAGAAGTTAATTTGATTTTTCAATTTCAACTGAGAAGTTACCTAAAAGTATCGGTATCATCTTATGAAATTTATATGATCTTATTTTTATATTAATCTCAGTTATGACATTTTTCCATAAATGAAATATCAAAATTAATAAAATGAATGGAAATCCAAATAACACAGTAAAATGTAATAAATTTACATAAAATTATAGTATTTTATGTACACTTCTGATAAAATTTCATAAGAAAGGTACCTATAAATTAATTAGATACCTTTCTTAGGAAATATGAAATTTAATGTCACTCTTAACAGTCTTATTTTAATTTCTTTATAATATATTTTCCATAAAGCATCATAAACGTAAAGGTGAAAGACAAGTACAAAAAAAAAAAAAATAGACCGCTGAAAGTTTTCGTTAAAAAATAACGAGGTAAATAATTTGTTCACTTAAATGTAAATTATTTCACTTTTCTCCTTCCGTAGAACAAATTAGCCTCATGGAATTCGTAAATATGTCATTCATAACCTGTCAAGAGACGCGAAAGTTTATGACCTGCTTTGTTTTATTTTCAAATTACATCTTTTTGGCACAAAAGCTAAGTTAAGTTTGGTTCAAAATATTTTAAATAAACATTATAATTTCTGATTTTCTTAAAATAAGTTTTGAAAAAATGATAATTGATATTTAAAAGAATTTCAAAGTGAGATTTCCAGTTTTTTTTTAAATGGAAAAAAATGATCAATTTTGCTGACTCAAAAAAAACTAGATTTTTAACGAAAATTTCGGACGTGCTAGGAACGATTAAAAAATGGAAAAAAATACCCCAAAATATTTGATCTTTCCTTTTAGTAATAACAAACATTTAGACGATAAAATTTTGTTTTCGTCAAGTTTGGCATCTTTTTCATCATGCTATACTCTTTTTTTAGCGATCTCGTGGAGGTACCTAATTTAAGTAAATGCTCTGTTTATAATAACCAGTATTAAACAACATTTATCTGCCTGAATGTCCGAGAAATCTTCGCAGAAAATATTTGTCCACAGGCAGGATTCGAACCTGTATCCTATACAGAACCTTCATTTAGCTTGACGTGCCTTTAACCGATTTGGCCACATTAAGCAAGGTCGAATTTATAGTATTTGAACTTCAATTTTCTATGAATCTATCACGTACATTTATATCTGCTCATGGCGTATCAAATGTAAACAAATGACGTCACACATCATGAAATGGAGAAAGTTCGACAATCATTTTAAGATATTTTTATATTTGTACATTCTTTTTATAGATACAAATATTGGCCAAACCTAACCTTGCTAAACGAACGCTCCTCTGTGGCCAAATCGGTTAAAGGCACGTCAAGCTAAGTGACGGTTCCGTATAGGATACAGGTTCGAATCATGTCGGAGGACGAATATTTTCTGTGAAAACTTCTCGGACATTCAGACCGGTAAATGTTGTTTAATACTGTCTATTATAAACAGAACATTGACTTAAATATTTGTATCTATAAAAAAAATGTATAAACATAAAATGTCTTAAAAACATAGTCGGACTTTGTCCATTTCATATATATATATATATATATATATATATATATATATATATATACACACATGTGTGTGTGTGTGTGGTTGTGCGACGTTCGTATAACGTCATACGTCCGAAATTTTCTTTATTCAAATCATTTCATATTTGCTTTTCTTGTTTTTCCCGAGCGCTTCTATTTAATTTTGAGGCCAACACTGAGTATCCAGCAGTTGTGGTTTTGCATCTGTTTAACATTTAAATGAAATAATTTAAAGAATTTATTTTCCTTCATGCCGTTATATCTTGTTAAAATACACGTCATTATTCGATATATGTTCCAATGACATAAGGTCCAGTGGATAAAAAACTTTGGTTGAAGTAATCCAGGAAACTTGGCCCAAAGAGTTGTGAGTCCAATACCTGGCCACAGCAGTGGTGAACAAAAGCTTGTAGAGTTGAGTTACTAAAGGAAAAAATAGATGAAACTGAGATGTCAAGAAAAGAGATACATAGTAGAACTAGGACAATCTACCCCAGTGGACTGAATAAATATGTCGGTTCGAAATTTCTATGTATGTCACCTGAAGAAGGCTGAAGCTTGCAACGGACGAAACGTCTTGAATATGACGACGATAAGAACATTCCGAAAAATGTAAATAACGTAAATATGTTTCTTTTTATTTACTCTAGTGATATTCCTTGTGTACAAGCTACGAGAGCCTCTCGAGGTAGATGGTTGCATAAGAAAAAGGAAATCACATGAAACAAAGGATCAATTTCTTATCTACTTCAATTTCGAAAATCTTATCTGTACTATTTCTCGTTAGATTTTCCCCTTTTGTTTTGTAGTCCCGGGTAGTCTGTTCATAGTAATTTCTACGGAGATCATCATTCCTTTAGATAATTAGCTCCTCAATGTGCACCCAAATCTTGAGGCCTTGTACCAGTCTAATTTGAACTTAGTAAATTGCTACAGTGATTTATAATTGATGGAAACGTCAGCTTCAATTTTAATCTCATGTCCTTCAAGATACCCCCAATAGTTGGTGGACATTGGTATCACATTCTTACAGTCAGTGGGGATGAAAACTCATTAAACGCGCATGGCAATGAAAGAACTAAAATTTAACAGAAATACTCAAATCATTCTGTCGTGTACCAAGCAATATTAATATACCGAATAACTTCTAGTCGTTTGAAGACAGGCATAGTGATTAAACTAGACACGTTAATCTCTTCAAAATTCTAGCGAATTCCTCACATAATGATCCAACTTTTGGTTTTGTACCAGACTAGGAAAACCTTCCTAAAAAATTATTCTCTAGATTTGATTCTTTTTCTACCAACTTCTTGTGTTCATCCCGCCATTTCTAATTCATTTTTCTCTCTTTTCCTCAATTCTTTACAGATTTTTTCCATCAATTTATTAGCAAGTTCTGTTCTTTAAACTTTATATTTTACTTTCACTTTTCTTGTCACATCCTCCCAACTAGAAATTCTACTTTTTTTTTAAAACTTCATTCTCATCTAGACTATTAGATGTGAATTCTTTCTACAACTGTTAATCTTTCATTGTCTATTGACTAATTTAATACTTAAACGATTTTCCCTTCTTAATTTGTTTCTTACAGAGAATGTAGTTTTAATTGGTTCTTCACCTCTACTTTTTATTCAACCCGATTTTCCTGCTTTGTTCTATTTTGTTATGCGCTTACTTTTACGCCCTATTACATAAAAGTTAAGACAACTTGCTTATTTCGGTCAGCGCTTTCACGAATCGAGTTTAGGCAACATTATGTTCAACTTTTGCTTCTTCGTTAATGACGGCCCGTTTAACGAGCTCATTATGCTGAAACGTTCGGAAAGTTAAACTGCAGTTCTGTTCTTTTTAAATGAAATATATATATATATATATATATATATATATATATATATACTCACACACATATATATTTGTCGAACTCTATTCATCTTTCATTTTTACAACTTAGGTACTGCATGTTATATTCTGTAGTCTTTCCGAGAAGAACGTTTGCATTATTCTGACGATTCCATAGGCTAGCTGAAGAGTTTTTTTTTTAAGTTTTTGTCATTTTATCAATACTTCCTGGTAGACAATGGCTAATCTTGGGAATTTTCTCTAAGTATTATAGAAAAGTCCTATTTTCAGCCATACCGCGAAATGCAAGCTCAAGAATTTTGATGTTTAAACATTTGTTTATATTTAATTTATAGAATTAACTATTGAAGTCTAACGAACAGAACACATGAAAAAAAAAAAAAAAAAAAAAAAAAAGGACAGAACAGGACTAATCTTATATATAAGATACAGTGTCTGTGGGTATGTGTGCCCAAGCAAATCCTCTGCTCCCACCTGTTCGATTCCAGTGTTTCATAGCTCTTTCAAAAAGAGCACTAGAAAAGTTAAGCACTGGGAAAGATTTTCGTTGAGCTTAGATTCAGGGTTGCCAGATAATGCGATATATATATATATATATATATATATATATATATATATATATATTGCAGTGGACGTTTTATTATAAACTAGCTTAAAACAGCCTTAGAGAGAGGCATTTAAGCTTGCTTCTGTGGAGGACGTGATTTGGCTATCGTCACAATAGCCAGGGAATAATAGATGCGATAGGCATCAAACTGCAGAAGGACTCAAAATTGTTCGCTGCCTTTAACTATTGACTTAAGGTTTAAGGTTACTTTTTAAAAGTTCAATGATAATTCTTTGGCTGACACTTAATTTAAAGACGATTTGATCTACGTAGATCCTTATTTTCCCTACAAACAATTTTTATTTTATGGGTGACATAACAGTGGATAATATACGAATAAAATTAATATAGTGAAAAGATGGGAAAATAGAAATTAGAATTAGTTATACATACAACATTTGAAGATAGCTAAATAAATAAAAAATATATTATGGAATCTATATGAATACATGCGAAATTCGGAGATAAAAAGCCCCAGCTCTAGTTTGTAGTAATTTTTATTTATTTGACTGCCCACTGAATCAAGGTCAGTTTTTTAACGTGAGGTCCCCAGTGTCTTCACACGGTCCTCTGGTCTTAGCTGGTCATAGTTGGTCTTGGCTGGTCAAAACTGGTCAGAGCACGTCCAATCTAGTTATAGCCGTGATACTGTTGCAGGCCCGGTAGGGTGCAGTGCTGGTTTATTACTAAGTGGCCTTGTGCCAGACACCACACTAAACTACCGAGTCTACAAGCAAAGTAAAAAAAGATAAATGCGTGAATGAACAACGAAGTGATGTGGCTAGTCCACACGTGCATAAATTAAATATATTAAGATAGCCGGCACAGAATGACAAAAAAGACTGGATTAACACAAGAGTAGTTTTTTTATTAAATGCAGGAAAACAAGTAACTCATCTCATGGTAGAGATCAATGAAAAATTGTTCCGCGCCAAAATAGAAAGCAAGATGGCTAAAGGCGGGAAAAGTTCTTGAAGAAAGTTCCAGAAAAGTCAATCTACCAGAATATTATACATACAAAGAAAAATACTCACTGCGTGTTTTTGTTAGTGTGAATAAAATGTTATGTATATTTTTTTGTGTTTTTTCTTTTGTGTTCAGGTTCAAAGTAGGGTCTCAGAGTTCGGTCAGGTTTTGATTTAACTGTTGAGAATTTTAACGGGATGCTGTGGACGTCTAGCCAAAAGGACGAAGAGCTAGTTGCGGTCAGTCGCATCGTCTATGAGAAGTTAATCATGGCGAGTCCAGAAGGGCGAAGAATTAATATTTGGTGTTGCATCGTCTCGAAGAAGGATTTGTGCGACGAGCCAAAAGGGTCGAAGAATTAATATTTGTGGTCGCATCGTAAGATATCCTTCGTCTGTCAACCTTAAATATTGACATGGATAAAATGAGTCTGCTTAGGTCCGAGTCTGGATCACAACAAACTTTTTTGAAACAACAGTTTGTCCGTGACGTCACAGAAATTTCGCGGGAAGATTTCAAAAATCTAATTTGCATAAACAGGAATAGCAGGTCGTTTGACTGCCGACCAAACCAGTTTACTACTGTATTAGACTGAAAGAGACAGGAAGGGGTGTCAAACGCGCGCGCGCGCACGCGAGTGTGGAAGAAAGGGAGGAAACTCGCGCGCGCGTAGAATGTTGTAGATGGAATAATACATTATTCCATAATACTACGACGGATCACTGCGCCCGGTAAGTATCAATGTGTACAAACTACTCGAGATAGCAATTTACACGCTCTAATTTATAGTTATTTACGCACTAAAACCTCAATATCTGTATTATATATTATCTACTTCTAGGCGATATCATTCTTCCCGCTTAACTAATTTGCATATTTCATTAATTACCTGTCTTTCGTTGATGACATTTTATTCAAGAAATCTTTTGCTTTTCCTATAAAAATAATTCTGCTTAGGAATATCATCTTATATAGTGCAGAAAAGTGTTTGAAATTTGCACTTTACTTGGCCTTCAACAAGTTGGCTTCCATTTATAAAACTTAACTATAAAAAGCCAATTTATGAATGAAATGTTTCTTTAAAATTTTTGTTTCAAAGATATCAAATAAATATATCTTACTTTGCGAAGCAGGCTATTATTAAATAAATGCAATAATTTTTTTTGAAATAATGATTACTGGACGTTCTGATGAGCAGCCTTTTAACATGACCAACCTAAAATATTTTCCTACGACAGAAATCAAAAGTTTTACGACGTGAGTGCAATTTCCAAAGATTAATGCAAATCACATAAAATTAGTATTACCAATGGAGAGAGATCCAAAATTAAGGATAAAAATAATGAGTTTGTCTATACGTAAGTTCATATGTAGACACGGATAATTTACTCATCCGACATTATGAACGAACATTTAATAACCAACATCTGATTTGACAGATACTCAAGATATATAAACACATCAGATTTAGAAATATTGTAGTAAACTAAATTAAGCGCAAATTGTAACTGCAACATTGTTGAGCAGTGGAACTTGCATTTCCGTTTCTTTCAAGTGAAATCGATGCAGCTATTGTTACAATAGCTGAATCGATTTTGTTATATTGTTTGCTATAATTTCAAGAGATATGACCTTTGGTGAGGCCATTTTTTTTACATCTCTCTCAACCATGCCAATAAATATGCTCTTCATACTGATGATCTTATATAGCAATGTTCGTTGTTCTAATTGCGTTTTCCAAAGACCATTTTCAAAACTATCCCAAATTAGAATTTTTAATAGTTTTCCATCTGTTGTGCTCGGGAATATTCTAAAGACCACATAATTCGACTATATATATATATATATATATATAGCGCCAAAAACTATCGCATAAATAGTGCCCTTGAATGTTTGGGTGAGCAGCTTTTTAACATGACCAACCTAAGATAATTTACTACGACAGAAATTTAAAGTTTTACGACAGGAGTGTAATTTCCAAAGGTCAATGCAAATCACAAACTTAGTAGACAGGGAAAAATTTACTCATAAATATTGAACTATATTTATAGGAAATTCAAAACAATTATCGAATAAAAGATCAGTAATGAAGGACAGTTAATTAATGAAATAAACTTAAAAAAAAAATCAATATGCAAATGATAATTTACTCATAAAACATTATGCGATAGGCATCAATAAATGACTCAAAGTTGATCGCTGCATTATTGAGTTAAGTTTTATGCTTACCTTTGAAAATATAGTAAATAGTAGTAAGCTATTTCCAAAATTCAATGCAAATAACAAAGCTTATATTACCAATGGAGAGAGATGCAAAAATTAAGGATAATAACAAAAACCTATTGCGTTACAATATTACAACAACACCGCCTTCAGTTAAGTTGTAACTTGAGAGAGACCCTTTGGGCCTTGTATAGAGTAAAAATGAATAAAATAATTTCCTAAGAACGAAATTTCATCTGAGTACAGCTGCAAAGATGCAAGAGATCTGGGATTATTTTGATGGAAGATAACTTACCGAATGTCCAATTCCACATATTTTCCTTATCTTCTCACCAAAAAGCAATCTTTGGTTTGGTTGATGCTTAGCGATATATAAATACATTTGGGTAATTTAATGTCAAAATTTAAATAATTAGAACAATTGTATGCATTCAGTTGAATATATTTTGAAAGCAACTGTAAACCTTCAAATGCAAATAAAATGTATCGTTTGCCATTTTGCATTAAATACCTATCCTCGGTAATTTTTATAGTAAAATACATTGCTGGTATTTCTACTATAATTTTTTTTTTTATATTTTCATAGTTTTTTTTAGGTGTTCTCTATTCGCTCATAGCTGGGAAACTAACATGTGATACCAGCTTCGGTGAGGATGGACCTGGGATCAACAGCTATTACAACATGGTTCATGATGCCCAAACCTTACAATCTCCCGAACAGAGGCCTTGCTGCAGGATGTAATTTATCATAATGCCCAGGAATAAACAAACAAGATAATAAAGCAATTAAAATCAAGGCTTACAAAGTGAAGGAAATAAGTGAAGAGAGAGACTTTGCTCGCAATACTCTGTACAGCTTTTGGAATGTGTCTTTGGAAATCCTAATACGTCTACGGATCCCATGTCACACTTAGCCTCCGCTGTCAAGAGGTTTCGCGTCTGCTTGATTTTAGTGTTCCCGACCTGCAAATCGCATTTCGGGCTCCTCCTCTTACTGATGACCATGCATTCTGTCAATGATAGTGAACCAATTACGAGGACTGCTACTAGAAAAATTAGTTCACTGTGTCGTGCTAAACAAATCTTCTTGCCAGAATCTATCTTTCAGATTTATTGCTCGATAGTTTGCCCATGCATTGAATATTGCGGCCACATTTGGAATGAGGATTCTAGTATTTATTTTAGATTATCGATAGAATACAAAGACGATTTTGCAAGGTTATTAATCCTGACTTGGTTTTGGTCACTTTTTCACTCCCTAACGTAGCATCACTGTGGCTTTTTGTATAAAAAATTTCATAATGATTGTTTTGATGAGCTTTCAGTTTTGCTAGTCATACTTTATGAATTCAAAGTTTGGTGGAAATGTCAAACCATATTGCATTTGCAAAGGTGAGATTTAACCGTAAATTATATGCTAACAATATCCTCTTCCGCTTTTTTCGCTTGTAGAACTCGTCAAGCTTCTGGCTTTATAGTAAAACTTTGATCTTAAGAAGTTTAAATGAAATGACAAGCGCAATCTTCGGTCTTAATCCCTGTTCTTTTGTCATCTCTCCTCATTTTTCTCATTCTCTGACAATCAGTAACCTGTTGCATCATAACGGTTTTATTGCCTTGCTTGGCGGTGAAATGATTAATACATGTGTATGTATATTTATATAGATAGGTGTCAACGCTGTTTACTAGTCGTATTAATGCTAGTCAAAAAGGACAATTTGATTTTAAACAGGTTTACATAAGGCTAATATACAAAAATAAAATATACGGAATAGAATAAACAGAAATATCCGAACATTCAATTCAAACAGATTTGAGTTATGCCGTTCTCCTCTAAGCTATCAGCTACTTTTATGGAAGACTCGTAACGCCAAACTGATAAAGAGAAACTGTTCATAATAACCTTACTTATAGATAAAGTAAGAAAACATATAACTTACGATTTACAAACCCAGGTTAAAATATCTACATTGTTTAACAAAGAGAAACATTCTGTAACCCTGAAAGCGACATCACGACGAGTCGTAGCATATAATATATATAGGTATATTTGAATACCAGATCACCGAATACCTAATGTTAGAAGTAAAACAGAAATGAGAAAAAATTGCATTTGAGGTGATATTTGTTAAGTTAGGCTAATTACAGACAAAAAAGAAGAAATCTTCAATAAATAATAATTATTTATGAAGCTGTTTTTCTTTTAAGGAATAATCTAGAATTACGAAAGTGTTATTTTCATTTTATATAGTAAAACTTCAAATAGTCCCCCCCCGATCTAAACCGCGTTTGAAATTTATCTATTTTATAAGTAATAAAAAAGTTCGCTTTGCAAAGCGTAGTTATACTGATAGCGGGTTTGCCAGTTTTTGGAAACAACAGTAAGTCTGATACTAAACATAGATATAATCGTTTGCAATATTCAAATCTTCATAATCGCTTTCATTAAATGTTTCTATTATGAAAAAGACAATTCGAAATTATGTAGCACTTGGATTTCGAATATAGCCCACTTACCTACTCACATAAACTATCAATACTCTGTGTTATACAATACGGTAACATACTAAATTAACAATTTAACAAAATAAACTATGTTGAATTGTCTAATTCACCGTGTAACTGTAAGCCGTGAACGATACTGAAATAAATCTGGCACTAGAACAAAAAAACGCGGTAGCGTGACCGATTAATGTACTTATTCTGACGGCATGTCGTCTCATTCGATTCTTAACATAACTTAGATTTATTACTTGAAAGATAAATGTTTTATGGTGGAATAATTGAAATGAAGAATGAATGAAAATGACTGCACTGAATTGCAGCATTATCAGAATATACATAAAGTTGAAGCAAAAAATTGATCACAATATATGATAGGAAAAATGAAAACAGCAATATACAGGGTGATTGAAAAGTAATTCATTCTTAAATTACTTGTAATTTATATATTAACGATTTCTACAAGAAAAGGATATGAGAGGAAATCCTTTAGCATGAAGTTTTATTTAAAAATCGATATGGGTACCAGATTTCGCTACTAGCTTCGCGAGGTGCTCAGGAATTACGTCAACTGATTTCATCAGTAACTCTTGTGGAATAGAAGCCATAACTTCTTGTATTTGCCCTTCAAATTCTTCCAAAGTCTGTTTGATATAGTTGACTTGATCTCTCAACCCCCAAAGAAAAAAGAAAACAGGGAATCCTCAAGAAATCAAGTGTTTAAAACGGACAAGAAATTTCATTATTATGCAACTTAAGCGATGACATAGAAATTTTTGTTTTCTTTTTACAGTGGTGTTCAAAATCAACAATGAAAGGCACAGCTTATTCGGATATGTGTGGCACATCACGGTTAACATGAACCATGAACAGGTTACGATGGTAATGATCAGCGAAGCAAGCTCTTATTAGTCAGTGCTACAAGGCAGTGTTTCTTGAGAAGAATCTGCTTGAACTGAAATTACATCTCACAAGGAGAATGCGAAAGTAATGAAGGTTGTTTCTAACAATGTGCGTGGTATGGGGGGAAAAGTCATAGACATGTGGGTTAGAACTGTCGGAGAAAAGGAGTGTTATTAATCTGCACTTGCGATGGAAATAGCGATAGATAAGTTGATTGCTTGCGACATCTCGCCTATGAGAAAAATGTAGAGTAGAAAATAATCCATCACCTACAAGGATGCGGAGACACTTTTGGGCTATCGTGAGTGTGTTGTGAAGAGAGGGCAGTCCTCCGGCTATATATGGAAGCAGTACACTATGTTCGGCTGTTATGGCTCTTGTAAATGTAGTGGATAACAGGAGTGAACTACATGCTGGAGTGTTACAGAAAAAAACTTTAGAGCGTTGTATTGTATGTACGGTTTCCACAACGTCTGGTTTGAGTAAGTCAGAATAGGCGGTCAAGACAACGGTCCAACCTGAAGATTCAGCCCTTCAATAAATCTGGGTCCGTACGGTGATGGTGAAAGTTCACTAGTTTGGATTTTGAGGTTTTGAATATAACCTGACAGGATTTCACATACTGTGATTTTAGAGCTATATCAGGAGATATCATGTCAAGCTATGGTAATCGAAGGTTATGGAGGTGCACGCATATACCGCTGAATCATCAGCTTATATATTAACTAACAATTTGACATCATACTGCAATCTAATAACATAGCCAATTCTCGCTCAAGTGATCTCAAATTTTGTGCCAAAAAGATGTAATTTAAAAATAAAACAAAGCAGGTCATAAACTTTCGCGTCTCTTGACATGTGATGAATGATATATTTACGAATTCCATGAGGCTAATTTGTTCTACGGAAGGAGAAAAGTAAAATAATTTACATTTACGTGAACAAATTATTTACCCCGTTATTTTTAACGAAAACTTTCAGCGGTCTAATTTCTTTTTTTTTTTTTTTGTACTTAGCTTTCACCTTTACGTTTATGATGCTTTATGGGAAATATATTGTAAGGAAATTAAAATAAGACTGTTAAGAGTAACATTAAATTTCATATTTCTTAAGAAAGGTATCTAATTAATTTATAGGTACCTTTCTTATGAAATTTTATCAGAATTGTACATAAAATACTATAATTTTATGTACATTTATTACATTCTACTGTTATTTGTATTTGCATTCATTTTATTATTAATTTTGATATTTCATTTATGGAAAAATGTCGTAACTGAGATTAATATAAAAATAAGATCATATAAATTTCATAAGATGATACTTGTAGGTACCCTTCTCAGTTGAAATTGAAAATCAAATTAACTTCTCCACACGTGTTTCATAAAAAGTAAAGGCCTTAACAGCGGAGAACAATGCTTAACTCAAATAACGCAACTTAATAATATTCTGGTTGGTCTTCCGTATTTTATAATTACAGCTCGATTATAAGCACAAAATTACATTTCTTAATTACTGGGGATCTTCTGATTAGTCAAAATGATACAATTTACAACGCGCTAAAAAAAGATCTGTCTCATAAGGACACTTATGAAAGCCGATGCGGCTTTTAACTAATTTTATAATATTTTAACAACTTAAATGTAAAATCTATTATAATTAATGAAATAACAAATAATTGTATTAAAAATTCATTTTTCATCGAAAAATTTTTTTTGCTTTCAGAAAATATTGTCCATATTCATAAAAACAACTAAAAGCATATAAAAGCATTTGAAATTAAATAATATCTTTGTTTTATTGAGTTTTGTATGTTACAATTCAGAGCTGATTTTCAGGTACTGCGTATCCAATTAAAAACAAAAAAAAACATGATTTGCATTCCTCAAAGCCCTGTGCTTTTAATTATTGTAATCACTAAAACCGATGCGATCGAATTTCTAGCGTTTTCATAAAATTAGTTAGGTGGAGGGTAATAAATATTTTTAAAAAATATTTCTACCATGACTTTCATAAAAAAAACATATTTATAATAATTTCGATCATCTGTGAATAGTTCCTGAAAGTTTCATTAACATCCGATAATTATTTCTATTTTTGCCCGATTTTTCAAATTAATGTGTGTCATACCAAAAAAACGTGCTGAAAATTGTCTATGTTATTTACTAGTTCCGCTGATACAAATAGAAAACGTTTTTTTTTTTTTTTTAATCAAAATTTAGAATGTTCTAAAAAGAAGGAATTTTTTAAAAAAATAATTAAAAAAAAAACTTTGGTCTTTCCTCTTAATAATAACATAAGCATTTAGACAATAAAATTTTGTTTTCGGCAAGTTTGGCATCTTTTTCATCAAGCTATGCTCTTTTTTTAGCGATTTCGTGGAGGTACCTATGTATAGTATATTGAGATATTGCTTCTGAACTCTTTAATTCGGCCTGAGAATACAAAATATTTTACATATATTATTAATTTCAACATTATGATTCTTGTCAGTTTGTTCATTCACTAGTTCAGTCAAGTGGGACAGACGTCAGGACATTCCTCACTGAATTTTGACATCCATGTTAATTTGCTGCAAGAATCACTAAACACACACTGATATATATATATATATATATATATAAAAAACGAAACGTACTGATAACTTGAACATATTAAAAAAAGTTTTAAACTATAAAAGTTTGTTTACCCGACCAATATTACTCTTAATATTGTAAAAGACAGTTACGGTAACATATGTTCTCTATAAATGTGTTAATAAATACAGTATTTAACTCATAGTAAATCCCTAAATTATTTGTAAAAAAAGTTAAATATTTAAATTGCTAGCAAGCATCAAATTAATTTCTTCGGTTTTTTTTTTTTTTTGGACACCTAAATTATTTTCAAACATTAAAATCTATTTATTTTTTTACATAAATAGCTAAAACTTACCAACCATCCACTCAATATTTAAAACCCATTTACAACCTCTTTCTCTTTACTTCCCTCTCCCTCTTCTTTTTTTTCCTTCTCTCTTCTCCCCTCCCATTTCAATATATCACTTCCGTTAAGCTAACAGTTTAAATAGGTCAATGTCTGGTCACTCCTCCTCCCCCAATACTAAGTATGATTGAGGGAGATATTGAATTAAATCCTCCCTAAACTCTACCATGTCTCTCTAACAACTCCTATTACACTCTGTTAAATTACAAAAACTTACACTACCCATCAATTTTCAGTTCATTTGTGGAAGTGATATCTGATGATCCGGAGTTCTTTTAAAGGGGCTCTGGTGAAATAAATTATTATAACGGAACCTTAAAGTTGTCTGTTTTTCTTTAAAATATTAGCTCTGGATTTTCATTGAGCTCTGAGGATTTCGTCCTCCTTGTATTTACCCAAACGAATTACCAAGTTTTTCATAAATTAAAGTATATATATATATATATATATATGAGAGAGAGAGAGAGAGATAATATATGAAAAAAAGATATGTAGACATTAATAATATATGTAGACATAGAAGATATATTCATAGATATAGAAAAAAAAAGAATCAGAGAGATATGACAGGGAAACAAATATATAGGCATAGAAACGTACGGAATTTAAACGAAACAGATACATGAAAGAGAAAGATATAGACAGACGCACACTGAACAAAATAAAGATAGGATGACACACATTGTTGAAAGAGAGAGAGAGTCACAAGCACACTAAAAGAGTGAGTGTGAATCACAGAAAAAAATCTTGTCAAGTGTTAATATTTGAATGTGCTTATATTGACTCCGTTTCTCCACAACCTGATTTTGCACATGAATTGCTTTCAAACGCTCGCCTAACTACGCATTATGTTTGTGTGTTTTGTGTATATTAACTGCTGCCGCAGGGCAGTGGTGACTTGCACTGAACTTTGGTTGTGTCCCGCGGATAAATTTTCTCCATGCATATGCAATTTGAATGTCTGTTAAATGTGGACAACCTTCACTGAATTGATGTACAATTCCTCCTTAAATTTACACTTAGCCTGCACGTTGGCGGTTTTAAAACTGTCATAGTAAATGATTAAATATACGTTCCTCCAATGAGATATCTTTCTAATAACCTCGTGCTCAAAATAAATACATTTTTCCTTCATTTTTATGTAACTTAATTTTGGACAATTAAAATATTCTGATATAATATAATGTTGGGTGAAGGCATGCAGTTTTTTTTAACTGACATCATTCTCTACGCCGGTTGCAGTGGTAGATTTGCTGTACACTAAGCATCCGACCAATTCTCTCCACATATCTGGATTGAATGCAGCACAGGTATTTATTAATGCGTAGTGAATCTTGGGGAAGTAGGCATAGCGAACTCTCCCTCTCAAATTTAAAACAAAGCCAATGGCCCCAATTGGTGTAACATTTGCTCGGATACACCTAGCCTTTGATTATAACGAGCGAACATTCAGAATTGTCCTTTAACTTCACTCGTGGATGCTCTCTGCCCGGTGCTGTCGTCTCTTCAACGCACTGATTGCATAGATAGGGAACCCAGTCTCCCTTATTGTCTTAGATAGCTCGACCAGATGGCACAAAGTACAGGGTTAAATGTTACAAGTAGCACTTTTAGAGGGACCTAACAAAATTGGCTTACAATAGTTAAAAAAAAAAAAAAAAAAAAGAATATTTTGCGGCCCCGGTAAAATAGACAAACGTGTTTTTTTAAGCTTATCTTACTGATCACGGTAAAATAGACACGCGGGCCATGTTGCCGGTAAATGATTTTATTATTATGAAGCCAGGTAATGTTAAAAAGAACAAACAGACTTAATACAGAATATTTATTTATTTATTTTAACCGTCAATTGTTATGACAAACTTAAATATTTTCCACCATCAATTGTTAAAACACAAATTAAAATCACTTATTCAAAAATTGTTAAAAGAAATATAGGATTGTCTGAATATTTTAAACACTTCAGGTATAGCAATCGCTGCAAATCCAGAAGTTGCCAAATGGCATAGTTCACTTTCCAATACACATCAGCTGCGGCCAGAGAAGACTACAGTCACATATTATAGAATCCATGTTAAAGTTCTGCGCTGACGATCTATATTTAAATGTCAAAAGAATCTTGAAGCCAATTTTACCGGGACCGGAAAAATAGCCTATTCGTTATAAAAAAAAAAAATGACTCGCCTTCATGTTTAGAGTAGAAAGCATCTGCGCATATATTAACCTAAACGAAATCATTAAACTGTAGTTAAGAATGTCTGTTGAAGCAGTGAAAATCATTTGATTATATATATATATATATATATATATATATATATATATATATATGAGGTGTGCTAAAAATTTCTCAGAGCGAAAAACGTTTAACATTGTTACGATATGATCGAATATGAATTTTTTTTTCTCCTTACGATTTGCCACAATTAACACCTATTAAAATTGCATATATAAATAAGAAATCTTTAATTGAAAAATAGACTGTCATGTATGAGTCTGAAAAGGGTTGCTTCATTCTTGTATGCAAACTAGACTTGGAATATGCACATTTGTGATTTCGTTCGTGTCCCTTCAGGACGTTGGCTATGAGGATTCTCCATAATTCCAATTTTCTTGTTCTAAGTAACCTTTGATTCATTACTATCAATCTTTATTCAATTTTCATGATCTTTTCCCAGAAAACACTTGACAAGTTTTGTTGCTGAAACACCACTTCTTTTCTTGCCTTAATTATGCCATCGTTATGTCCGAGAAATTTAAGCTCACTTTTGGATTGTAAAAGTCTCTTTTGGGTGGCTATTTTCCTTAAAATGTCATCGTTACTCATTGTGTACATGGACATATCAGTCAACATCTTTACAACTACGTGTCATTGGCTTTAAATCTCTTCCTGCCTTAAGAGATTGTAATTCCCAATACATATTACTCGAAACCACGCACACATAATATCCCAATTGTGTGAATGTATACCTTCACAAATAAATATGTATTTCCAGTGTTAATTCCACCGACGACTTTTATACAATTTCAGTCAAAAATCAAAATGTAATACATTCATTTTGTTTTCCATTTTTGTTATATTTTATCTTTGCTGCATTTATGTGGAAACATTTCTCAATATCGGTATTAGAGTATTTGTAGATACACAAATATGGATAACGATGTCAATGCTGTTGGATTAGCGGCATCGGATTGCAATCAGTTACTCGAAACAATTTATTACTGTATATTTTTTTAAGAATAAAGACATGCACCGGCACAATGGGTAAGATAAAATTTTTAAGTAGTTTTTGTTGTTCTAGAGATCAAGAAGATCCATAAAAATATATTACTTAATTTTTTGTCTATTTTCAGCATGGCTGATGCTAACATCTATTTCTACTACTCGGTCTGACGTTTTCATTTGTCATGAAGTGGAAAGATTTTATCTAATCAATGCGTTGCTAGGTAAGTTGGTCCACTGTTTTTATCCTAAATAATTTATCTCTCCTGAATCTAAAAACGAATCTGCAGTGTCATCGGTCCTGATCTGACGTCTAAGCTACAGTTACTGTCAACCGCTCTAACCTAGATACCTTGTACCATTTCCATAAATATGTAGGATTATTTTGTTCTTTTGAGCATTCCTGTTTGATACCTAGATTTCAAGAATATAACCGCATTGCTTATATTGGCAGCTATGTCGCATCCATTTATGGCTGAAATTGCTAAGTGTAAGAAGCCCGATGATAATGGTTTCTTTTCTCGAAATTTATCGCTCTGGAGCTGTTCCAGATTCTTGCTTATCAGTCAGCTATGATCATTAAACCGTTGAATGCTACGGCAGTTGTTATCTTCTATCTACTAAAATCCCAGCTTTTAATGTCATCACAGTTTCCATTCTCTCTCAGTATCTCTGTACTTCTTAGTAGCTTTATCACCTTCCATAGAATGCGCTCATTAAAAAAATGTCTTATGCATATCTGTACACTCAGTTTCGATGAATCATTTTTTTCAAGAGAGTTAATGAAGTGGTAATGCCATATCGCAAATAGCAAAGGACACACACATTATATATATATATATATATATATGTGTGTGTGTGTGTAAAAGAAAGAGGGTATAGGGGTTCCAACGAGAGAAAAGTGTGTATATTAAAAAGGAGAGAAGAGAGGTGCCGCAAACGTTTTTGGTTGTAATGTGGATTTTTTTTTTTTTAAATATTATGCTTTATTTTCCATAATTTTACTACACGTGTTTCTGTTCTCGCGAGCGTCTTCAGGTAAAAGACGGAGATTTCCACATATTATTAAAAGATAATTAATTTTTTCCTTATGTTTTTCAATGTTAAATATTCTCGATATGAGACATTCTCTTTTTTTGTGTTAGTAATCCGAATGTCTTTCTTGAATTGGCAGTGAAGAGTTCTGCGCGAAGGGTCATAAAACAATTAAGGTTGGTCCAAGAGCAATGATGAATTACTTATCAGCATTTTATCTTTTAATGTTTTAATGACACCTGTGTGTTCTTAGATCTGTTTCTGTCAGCATGCGTGTATATATGCGTGCGTATATTCCCCTCCATACATATACTGTCTTACAACGAGGAATTAGTGAACTCATTTGTACACATACACATAGTCCCACCACAATGAATCAATATATATATATACACACACACACACACAATTCACCCCTCAACCTTTAAAATGTGTCCTATGAAAAAAATCATCATAATCGTCAATAATACACTAAAACTAACAAACAAAATCGTCATAGAAGGCAACTAAACCAGCGTCCACCGTGGTGATATTGGACCCAGACAAATAAGTGTAGATACGCATCTACATGTGTGTGTGTGTGTGTGCATGATAAAATGTGAGCTTAGCTGACGGCGCGAAAATGTGATCTTATCTCGCATGCTTTTAGTGTTACAGCCTTGAGACCGGAATAGGATGACAATTGCGTATATACGTATGCAAGATCGCATAGATTTGTATCCGCGCCTAACCTCAGAATATTTATATGAGTGTGTTTGCGCGAAATAAAATGCATACACCTGTATATATGTATGTGAGAGTTTCAATCAAAACAAACACAGATATAATTTCCCCCTCCACCACACACAAATAATCAAACAGAAATAAGCATAAATAGATCAACTTAAAAAAACAAAAAACGAAAAAAACCCCAGATGACTGATGATCGCATTAGCGTGAAACTCTGGGTTACAAACTAATATCCATACAGCTGAATATGTTAGCTCTGTCACAGGCATTGAGTACTCCCCACTGAGTACCGCGCATATATATATATAACATTATGTATCTGGTGTCAGGGTAAATTTGTCCAAATCCAGTTACAGCATAATTGTTCATCTCACAAACTGTTTAATATCTAAAAAGAAATCAATAAAATATTTGAATTTCTTTTACAATATTTTAGATATAACATTAAGCCATCTTGATACCATTTGTCGTAAGAATCACTACAAAACCCTTTGAGCTATTCAGCTAGAAATTGAAAAAGTTAATTTCGTTTTGTGTCAGCCCCACTGTCTTCCCAACTGAGCTAAGGTGAGAGGAAAAAGATCATTCAAGTCTTCAGTAATGATACCGACATTCATAAACTGGCTTCCATCAACAAAGTCCATTCAAAAACCATTAAGAAAACGGTGAATATGTTGAAAAAGCGAGAACAGTAGAGAGAGAAACACGACCAGGCGGTCAAAACAAGAGGAATCATTTCAATTTAGAAATGAAGACATCGATTAGAATAGATCCAACTAAATCCATATAAATCCATAAGATGTTTGGCACGTGAAATAACAGTTACAGCTATGACGGTACAACTTCAATGAAAAGAGACATGAAAACGAAATTGGATGTGAAACGTGTAAGGCCACTGGTTACTCCAGGTTAAAAGCTTAGGTTAGCCAGGGCGAATAACATTTTGAATAATCTGGAAAATATTCCTGGCATTTTCGTTTATGATGAATGCCAGTAAGATATATTTAATCATTTCTAAGATACAACGGTTGAAATCTTATCTAACAATTGGAAAATTTTGCTATTTCACCAACTGTTTTGCGGTTACACATATGAATGAAATGAAGTGCTCATATATCACTTTTTAAAATGTTATTTATATGTAGCATTTAATATACAAAACGTTTTAAAAGATTTCGAAGACTTAAAATTCGAAACATTCACACGCAATCTAAAATGCAACTCTACTTATTGCCCACGTCCCACACCAGAAATCAATTGATATACGCGTAATTATTTGAAGTATGATAGGGAAAAGATTTTTGTCGATCCATATATTCACGGTTTACATAAACATTATCTGAATCGTATAAATCCTCAATTAATAGCCATTTTATACAACTGCCTAGGTAATGAAACTATTTCAGAATAGTTAAATAATTAATAGCTCAATGTTAATTTAATGTTTCTAAATTTAACCAGTAAAATTATCCATTTGGTGATTAAAACAGAACAGCTTAATTTTAAATTCATATAGTTAAGTTTATAGAACTTTAACATTTTCTATGAAACATCTGTATAATTATTACAAAAGATTCTCATGTAAGGTCTCCAATGCAAAATCCAACGTATGTCAAACTTAAACGTTTACTGGATGTTTACGACAGTTCATTGTCTTAAATTATTCAAGAAATAAAACATGAATCAAGTCACACTGTGGAAGTTAGGATTCAATACCGTAGCATAAACTACTGTGTAACATCGATGAAACTTTGGCTTAATCTAGTAAAATTATTTCCAATATAGAGAATTTGACCATTTTTATTAACACGGCCTCATACTCTACGGCTATAAAGAAATGAAACAAAAACGTCTGTTAAATACTGTCCGATAGTAAATTAATCCTTTATATAACTTACGAATATTAAAACCAAAAAAATCATGCTCGTCCTATGTATGTCTTTAGATACAATGAAGGTAAATTTTCCAAATATAAAACATACGCTGTATCCACATGAAAAATATATGGGCTCTCAAATAGAAATCAGCGATATTTTAGCACAATTACTTAGACCGAAATAATTTTTATACTAAACTTTACTCACTATATGCCTTAAAAGCAAATCAATGTATAAGTATTATATACTGATTAATAATAAATATTATACATGTAAAGTTTTATGTTGGCTCCTAACTGAAAGAGATTAAGAAGGTAATGGTGATGAAAGCTTCCACAAAGCAGTAGTTCTTGCTTTGAGTGGACATTCGCCTTTCAATTTATAATATTAAGGGAATTAGAGTGATTTGATTCCGTGGAAATAACATGACATGAATCTAATGAAATGATGCATACAAATTTCTGAATAAGAAACCGTAAAGTGTCTTATTAAATGAGACAGTTGCGTGCAGTTCAATAATCATAGTGAACAATCCCACATTAAAATATGATAAATGCCTTGCTATTTTTATATAATGAAAGTAAGTTTGTACTTACAGATATAAAGTAATACTGCCAAATTCATTAAAAGTTACATAACCTCTTCGAATCGATAGTGTAGGGCAACGTAAATTATTTTTCCCAAGCGAATTATATATTTTTTTTTTTTTGTTATAATTTCGGTTTTGGAATGTGCCGCTTCATAACTTAAAATAGTTTTTCAATACAATTTTTTTAACTTATGAACTAAAAAAATAAATGGGAAAATATTCGAACTAAATATAATCTTGGATTAAAGGAAACACTAAAATCCTTTAAAAAAATCGGAAAGGGAGGCGAATGAGAAGGGGCAAGGGCAAAAAAGGGCAAGGGAGAGAGGGAGAGGGGAGAGAGGGTGAAAGGGTGGAAGGGCGAAGGGGGAAAAGGAGGAAAGGGCGAAAGGGAGGAAAGGAGGAATGGGCAAAAGGGGAGAAAGGAGGGAGGGAGGAAATGAGGAAAGGGGGAAATGGCGAATAGACTGACTTTGATAATATCCTGAGCCATAGCCGTCATGTTATACGAATTTTCATTTAGAAATAGGTGTGACGTGCCCCGGTGTCGCTGCGCCAAATGTGAAGTCTGCCTGACCGCGCCCGCCGTGCTGTCCTGGTCACGGCGCCAATTGTGACGTCACCCCGTCTGTCACCGCGCCGTCACCGTCCTATCCTGTCCTGTGACGACCAATGTGACTTGGTATTGGTCGCGGCACCAAATGTGACGTTCTAAACTTTTGCTGATTCGGATGGGAATCTGGTTAGATTCGGTATCAGCCTTGTCGTTCCCAGCTCGCCTCCAACGTCTGGTTACTGAAGTAACTGTTTTGATTTCTAGTCTAACCTACCCAAGTTATGATTTGATCTTAGGTAGACGAAATCAATCAGTCGCCGGGTCGTAATGCAAGCTGTGTCCGGACAAGGGTAACACCGCACAATTATATGTAAAAGAAAATAAAATAATAACTCGAAAAGTTCAAATGTGTTAAAAAAGGATAACAATATTTTATATCTGGTTTACTGAATACAGGGCTGCGTCTTCTTCCCAACCCGCTATATGAATTCGTGACACTGTGTTTGTTAGGCGAGTCTTAACATCCTAAGTTGTTTGTTCTTTAAGAAACTGGTTCTTGGTGTATCTTCAGGCGATATTCGTAAAACTTGTTTTGGTGGTGTGAGTCTAAGTCGTTCTTCAAAAATAAATAGTTCTTGATTAGAAGTTGTGTTCGGAATTGCGTGAATCCTAGTCAGCTTTCTGCAAGGCGTCTGCGAGGCGTCTGCGAGGTCTCAGCTCCTGCAACTGCTTCTCAACTGTCTCCAACCCCAACTGCATTTCACTCGCTGCGACTCTGCTTATATGGACGCCGAGCAAAACCGAGGTGGGATTGTCGGGGTTTGAGGGTCCTTGATAATTCTAAATCCACTTCTTTGCTTTCGGTCAGGAATTTTTTTTTTATTTTTCATTTTTGAAAGTCCTTCCAGATTCTTCCTTTTTCATATGGGTATCTAACCCAATCCCTTCAGGGGGCGTCAACAGGTTTCCCCTCTCTCTCACAGTGGCAACTTATACCGATCCCTTCAGGGGGCGTTAACAGTCCTTCCCTCCTTCATAGTTTACCTTCGCCTAACGCTCACGCCAACATTCAGCCAATGGGCGCTCAGCGGCGTGGGTGTGGCTAGACTAGCCTCGGTTTAAAAAATCTTGCTCAAAGAAAAAAAATATCTTCCATTTTTTTTCTTTTTCTTTTCTTCTTCTCGACAACACGTCCTTAGACTCGTAGTGTGGTCCCTTAATCTCAATTTTATCTGAATGTCACCTGGAATTCGTCACTCGGGACCTTCGCCAAACAAGTGGGTGGTCAATTGGACGTATTGCGCTACAGCCAATTATTCGTTTCGATAAAATAATTTTGTTATCATAGCCAGCTCCTGACACAAAACAGGTGCCTTTTCCAAACGACATCTCCGTAGATGGCTAATGGGTCAATCTTTTCTTCCTGGTGGTTCAACGGACATTTTTCCCGCGACCCAGTGCATGACCTAATTAATATTACCTCTCAGTTTCTGTTTCGTAGGCGACCTGACCGACCTGAAATTTTTACCATTGCCATGGGAAGATTGGCTATATCTTATTCAGTGCGTCGTCATAAATTAAATTAAATCCGACACATCCGCGACCTTACTTTTCTCGCTAATGAGAATAAAACCATTAGCACTTTTCTTTGTTAGAAAAAAAAAAATTACATCGTCTTTTTGTGATAGATTCTTATCACCTAATTTTAATTCTCGCCTTTTCTTCTTTTTTTTTTCACGCAACCCTAAATAGTGTCACATAGGCTCAATCTGATATTAAGCTAGCCTTAAAACATTGAAACACTATATGGCATCAGTTGATAGGTCTGCTGCACTAAAAGTTGTTCCATGTGTCGTACAAGAAAATTTTCCTCTCCAGAATCTCTCTCTCAGATTTATAAGTTGACTTTTCGTCAATGCTTTGAATATTGCAATCACATCTGATCTGGAATTTCTACCAAGTATTTAGAGATTCATATTAAAATTCAAAATAGAATTCGCCATGATATCGGTCTTGAGCTGGTGCATTGGATTCCCTCAATTTCTCATCAAAGTATCTTACTTTTCCTGTGAATATTACTATAAATATTTTCATGCTAATTTTCTGATGTGCTTTACCTTTTGGAACCCCTATTTCAGGAATTTAAACGTTGTACTACGGGATATTTTACATCCTAAATTGTTAAATGTAACTATTCTCCGCGACATTTTCTTTCTCTCGCATTTTTCGATTGTGGAACACTTCTGTGTTTTTGATTTTCAGTAAATCTTGATCTTTAAAAATATAATTCCACGCTCTTTTATTGTTCTAGGTTATTAAGTTTTACCTTTTTTATCATACTTTCACGCCAGGCGAATTCGTGATTTTTTTCATTGCTTGGGGTGAAATGCTTTATAAAAATAAAAATAGAAACCGGTGCCGTACCCTTTCATTTTCCATTCTTGATTTGAGATCCGCTATTTTAGTGAAATACTCTATACAAAAATATGATTCATACGTTCATGTGTGTCACGTACAGACCATAAATATGGGCACCTCAACGGATTAGAATTCTACAACGAAGAATACGGCGGCTTACATCGTCAAACCAAGCGACAGTTCGTTGCGTGTATCCTACGAATGACAATGTGGCGAAAGAGAAAAGTAGTTAACAAAAAAAAAAAAAGGGCACGTATACGCATGACATGCTGAGTCGCTATAAAATTATTTCGATATACAAAAATTGGGTGTCCTCTCCAAGCAGTCGACGAATGGAAATATGCTCGGCCGATAAAAGCAGTTGGTATTCTCGAATCGGGGAAAAATTGGGGATTTTTGGCTACCGCGTTTGTCGGAGAGTGAGTTATTTTTCTGACTGGTTACGTGAATTGTGAATTGTGAGATAGTACCTGCGAATCAAGTTTTCGACATTTCTTTCGGCCCCCAATGTTCGAGTCTGAACTTACAGTGATTTATTCTCTGCGTTGTGGAAGTAATCTGCGAAAATATTTCATTTGCATCCCAGATCGCATACAAATTCACATAAAGACAATTCTGTAATTACTGTTACAATCGCAAGTACCAATGTTCAGAGACAGTGATAAATAGATATTATATTTATTTAACACATCCACCCAGAAATTATATGACTATATATCTCCAGGTTCGTACTAATAGTTTCCATGCTTATTTTTCTCTTCTAAAAAGATCTCTTCACACATTTGTAACATAGTTACTTCCCCTGGAGCGTTAGTTATGCTAACGTCTTGGTATCAAACACTTATTTACTTCACATTTAAAGATTATAACTTTCAGATGCACACAGCAATTTCTTCGTTGAAAATAATAAACACTAAATGTTTTTGTCTTTAAAAACAACACCCTGATGATAACATTGTGTTCATGTCGAAAGTACTAGGAATTAAAACAACATGTATCAACAGGGTAATTTTCCCTGTTAATAACAATACTAAAAGGGTTGTTCGTGAATATGAAAAGATCCTGTTGAAGATAAGTACATATAACTTGTCTCAATTATTCATTGAAACATGTCTTAGTGAAAACATGGTGCCAAAATATACTCTCTCTCCCTCAGACACACACCCTCATATACACATATATATATATATATATATATATATATATATATATATATATATCGTTTTTATATAAAGCCATTCATGGCTGAAGTTACTTTTGAAGGCTGAGTGGAGGCGGTTCATTAATTGTTCGCTTAACACTTGCCTTTTGGGGCTCGTCGTTCATTTGTGTACGTTGCCATTTTAACACATCCGTTCAAAGCCCGCTAGTCCTGGCCGATTGGAGAAGATCAATACAGCGACATAAGATGATGTATGTGAGAGAAAATAAAAACACTGCCTCTAGTTTTCTATGCTATCATCGATTATTTTGAACAAACAGTCATACCAATGTTAACGTTCATTACGTAGGGACGAACGGTCTAAGTGACGGGCCACATGTGTATGCATACTATTCGACAAAAATTGAACGAATCTGATTGATCTGTCAGTTAGTGAATAGTTAAATCGTCATAATATGGCCATGGAACAGTTCTAGTTTTTCTCAGATGTGAATTATCAATTTGCAAGTATTTTACGCTTAACTAAAATGCAGCGATTTTTTCATTTGAGTTAATGTTAATCATTTTGGGGGGCAAGTCAAGATACTAAATTTATGAAATATCTATTTAATGTCATGAGGTTTTAGGATTAACAAGACTTCTTCAGGAAAATGACAAAGAGATTCCTTTTGTCTTCTGTCGTTTTGAATCAAGTAGCTACTTCCTCATAATCCGGTCGCCATCCAAAGATAGTGAGCTAATTCTACCTTGCTATTTAAAAACCCATTGCTGCACGCGTTAGAGATTCAGGGATCCATGCAGTTCTCGAGTTCAATAGTGCCATATTGAACAGATTCTGGCGGTATTTGATCTGTTCGCCGATTCAGTTTTCATTTCTGAGAGCCGTTTCTTTTACCGTCCATACAATGGTGAATTATGAGAAGGATAGTTAAAAAAAACAAAAAAAAAACATGATTGCACGATGAATTGGTTTGTTTGTAATTTGTTAGGCTTTCCAAGAGCCCATTTTTTCAGTCATTACATTATATATATATTTAAATATAATAAGTTGCTGTCTGTTCAATTAACAGCCTTTGAACTACTCGTAAGAAGAAAAAAAAATAAGGATACTTATTTTAAAAAGTGGTATTCTTGCAATTGAAAACTTCGAATATACCACAAGAAAGGTAGTAAAAGTCACCAAAATACAAGGGGTTACTCGATGTGAAAGAATTAGAAAACAGAAACATTATGAATGAAGAAGAACGATAGAATAGTAATGAGAAAGAGAGCAATTGGTATTTCGTTTATATTTTTGAAGATCAAAGTTAGCCGGAAAGTATAGAACCGAAATGCAATTCCACAATCTAGAGGTGCGAGAAAGGAAGCATAGCACTTACGGCTATATCTGGCCAATTAAACTGTAAATTGATTACGCCTTGTTGCCAATCTGGTACTGTGTTTATTTCCTAAAGTCTAGGTACCATATCGAAGAGCTCATTCGAAAACTTACTATGAAATTATTTATACAAAAGGCACAAAAAAGCACCTATATGGTGGTGGAAAAAGTGACTGAAGCTGAAACGCTAGGCCAGGACCAATAATATTACGGATTCATTGGATTTTTATCAAGAATCACTAAATAGACGGAGCATCGAACATTATGTGAATAGAATATTCTAAACATGGTCTAATGGTTGATATATAGATATAAAGGATAGATTCTAGAGATAAAATTTTCTAGTAGAACACAGTGAGCCAATTTTTTTAGCAAAGGATTCAATATAATCTTTAATGTCAGCCGAGAATGTTAATCCAAGAAAGCGCATGGAGTCAATATCAGCCATTACGATAGAAGGCAGAAAGGGATCTTTCAGATGATTAATAGAGAACAGTTTTGTTTTAGAAGCGTTAAAATTAACAAGCCATACTTTGTCCCAGTTAACCGACTGCAGGCTCTTTTGTAGATTTGCCACCAATTTCAAATTACTGAACTGATCACACTTAGTATCGCGTCAGGAGGAAATATTTTTTTTTGTCATCAGTGTAGATAAGTTGAGAGCTGATTTCATCAGTAAGGCCGTGAATGAAAATTAAAAAAAGCGGAGCCAAGGATAGAGCCCAGCGACTGAAAGAGAATGGCGCTCCAGTATCGTAGAAATAATTAAAATGTAAATCAAACTAGTACCCTTTGACATTCTTCCAAATGTCCATTAGTTTATCGAGATTATGGTTTGTGGCATATTTTGGTAACATACTGAAACATTTCATACATTAATTCACAGTGAAACTATAATGCATTCCTTAGCCAATGATATTTCGGAGCAGTAAGAAATTATAATTCAAAATACGTAATATTATATAATATATATTGACATGTTTCTTTGAATAATTTAGATATGTTATGTCTACCTATTTTCAATATGATCCATTCATATTCACAAATAAGCTTTTTGGTGTCATTATTGAAGGAGGAGAGAAAATCGTTGTGTTGACACACATCCCCAAGTACTTTCGACATAGCAATATTATCATCAGTTATTGTTTATTACAATATTACATTGTTCATTATGTCAAAAAATCGTTGCGTTATCTGAAAGCTTTTTTTTTTACAAATGGAGTGAGCAATGCTGCGTCAGTGCGTGACCGCTGAAACCGTTTAAAGGGTGGGGGTAAATACGCTTCGATAATCTTTAGTTAATGTTTATTATTTTCATGAAAAAAAGAGTAGAGCTATTTTCAACTTGCTATATCGAAATTACATGGAAATAACAGGAATTTGTATCAACGCGGCCTTTTCTCTCCTCCTTCAATAATGACACCAAAAAGGTTATCTTGAATATGAAAGCATCCTTTTGAAAATATATAGACAGAACATATCTAAATTATTAAAGAAAACATCTCTAAATGTCTCAATGAAAACATGCCACCGATATATATGAAATATAGTTTAAAAGGTGGGCTATATTTAAGGGATACATTGCTCAATATCAGAAAGCGTATATAAAAGTGAACATTGAAAGTCAACATTCAGAAGCGACAGGCTGTTTCATGGTAGATGCAATCGTCAGGCCTGACGATTGCTTCTAGTATGAAACAGCCTGTTGCCTCTTTCCCCATATGTGGCCTCCTTTGTAAATCACTAGCGGGTCTTAAATGCCACTTCGCACAAAATTTCATAACTGAATCAACTAAGCTGTCAGATTCTCATACATCAAAACCGACGCGAGTCTCCATCACACACACATTATATATATATATATATAAATGTGTGTGTGTTATAACTAACTAAATATGAGTCGTAAAAGCATACACGTTATAATATTCATATATTATTAATTTAGAAGTTATATTTAAAAAGTCAATACTTTTTTTTAAGCATAAATTTTTCGTCTATCTGCCCTCACACTGGAGAGGCTTAAATATATTTTACCTCCCAACAAATTATTAAAAAGCGTCCCACTTTTCGGAAAATAAATCGCTAAATCGGATGCGTTTCATATCACTCAGACGCGGAAGTCTTTAACAAGAAAGCTGCGTCCAGATTCTCTATTTAATAATTGCATATCTTGTTCGGATCTCGAAGTCCAGAAGTACCTTTTTTTTTTCATTTTCCGAAGAGTACACAAAATAACTGATGATATTTAATTATAATATGACTTTGTTTTACATTAAGTTAACTATTGTATTTAGGGAATATGGTGGAGTAATGGATAGCGGCTTGGATTGAGGAATCGGAGAACCGAGTTCGAATTCCAGTCGAATCCATTACATTCAGTTACGTGCTAATACATTTGGGAAAGGTATGAATCCTCCTCTTCTCCCCCCGGCTGTGGGTAAATAGCAAGTCAGACTGGGTTCTATAGCCTTGGATGGGAATTGGTCTTCTGCAGAAAGAAATGACAACCTACTGCAGGAAAAATGCCTCGTCAGTCATGTATCAAAAGTTACATGATCGCCAAAGCCTGTACCACGTATGGCACATAACTGACTGAATGACTGACGTATTTGAGAAAAAAATATTTCTGATCAGCGGATATTTTCGCGGAATACAATGTTTAAGACTCGAATGCACGGAACACTAATCGTAAGTATGAATGCCTTTTTAGAAATAGCTGAAAGGTAAGCTGGTATATCTAGACTTGACATGAAACCTGTTAGAAATTGGAGTGTACCATTGAATAAGTCTAGGAAAAAATCCATGACACCCATTCCCTTTCATCAACAGTTATCGAATGTTTACAATCAATGGAAGACAGTTCTTCGGAGGATAATGCGTTTTACCAGTAGTGACATTTGATGTGCAGGTCACGTTAGCAGGTAGTGATATTTATAAACGCAGCATGCAATTTCTTGATCATTGTTAGGGAAAACGCATAAACGATAATGGTGATTATGATAGAAAATAATGTTTTTAGCTCAAAACAGGCTCTAACCGATGTCGTGATTGCATCTGTTATAGTGCTTGTACCTGTTATAAAAGGCATTACTCTCGTATCGCAGCATGTGTTCATTTGTATAGATGAGAGATGGGAAGAGTGAAGGGCATATATCCGTAAGCACAAAACACTCGCGTAATTTGGACACTATCAGACGAATGTAGACGTTTGACCGATTTGTTCAGAAAAATATGCACTTCATAATTTCTTTTCTCCGATGCGTTCTACATTAATCCCTAAGTGGATAATTAATGTACTTACAGCAGTTTACTGTATTAGTTTTCGATAAAAAGTTATTCCGGCAAACAAATCTAATTTATGAAACAGACAGTGAAATGTCTGGCTCCATCGACTCAGTCGGGAAACACTTACTAGGTTTCTTTTTTTTTTTTGTAATCTTTTCCCACTAAGCAAGGCAATAATACCGCTAAAACACATGTTACAAGGAGCGAACAAAGAATGATAATACAATTTAGTAAGGAGTAAGGACAATAAAACAACGGTGCTACGTAGTTGGCGATTGCATTCGCATCTTTGAAGATTGTAGTTGACAGGTAGGCAAAAGAATTGGAAGAGATTTTCACCAGAAGAGATGCAAGAAAATGAACTACAAGAATAAAACATTGTTAAATGTAACTATTTCAAAAGTTCGATAAGACCTACTAGCCAAATTAGTAGGACATGGAAATTCATGCGGTCGGGATAGCAAAATAGGAGAGCTCATTAGAATAAATGCCATGAAGTTATTCATAGAAAAATGAAAGAAACCACGTCGCGGCAGTAAGAAAGTGAAAACGAGACGCCAAACCCGGAATATATATATATATATATATATATATATATATATATATATATATATATATATATATAATTTCAATAAAGGTGCAATTAATTTACAAATTCATGAATTATTCATACAAAAAACAAATACAAATGTAAATGATTTAATTGGCGAGAAATCCATCGTCGCGAACAATTCAAATAACATACAAAAACCTCGAACCTGTTTATGAATGAAAAGATCCTTGTTTCTATAAATTTCTCTTGCATGAGTTATTTTTTTTACAAGATTTCGTCTGTTCCTACAGACATCCTCAGGTATAGAATAGATTTTGTTCTTGTTTTTTCTCAGTAAATTTACCATTAAAAAAGAATTCACTTATCACCATATTTGTATAAGAACGCACAATTGTAAAATTTAAATTCAAACTCAGCGTTGCGACAGCACGCTCCAAAAACAATAACTCATTTCTAATAGCATTTTTCGGAATACAACAATACATATATTTTCGTTGTCCTCTTATTACTGAGAGAAAAAAAAAAACAAGAACAAAATCTATTCCATAACTGAGGATGTCTGTAGGAACAGACGAAAGCTTGTAAAAATAATAAGAACTCATTCAACAGAAATTTATAGAAACAAGGATCTTTTCATTCATAAACAGGTTCGGGGTTTTTGTATATTATTTGAATTGTTTGCGACGATGGATTTCTCGCTAATCAAATCATTAACCTTTGTATTTGTTTTTTGTATGAATAATTCATGAATATATATATATATATATATATATATATATATATATAAAATTGACCCTGATTTGGCATCTGGTCTGCAGTCGCTCTCTAATAGTCGCCTCTCTGTCTTTTTACAAATACTTTCATGGTAATTGCTCCGATGAGCTGTTTTAGCTTGTTCCAAGTCTTCGAGAATTCAAGCGTCCTACGATGCTGGCATCCCGCTCTCACGCTTTCACTGTTGAAACTGTTAAATGTAGTCACCTTTTCTACTTTAATAGCTTCATGTCTCGCACCTCTCCCCTGTGGAACTCCCTTCCATACTCCTGTTTCCCTGAGATTGAATCTCCAACTATTCAAATGTAAAAATTGACATCTCCAGTTGCCTTGATCTATTCACTATCCTTCTCCTCATCCTCTCCTCTATCATTACTATCTGTCCTCGCTCCAAATCCTCTGTAACCCTTTGCGTACTAGTGGCTTACCGCATTGCTAGGGGTGAAATGCTTTATATATATATATGTGTGTGTGTGATTCTTCGGATATTGTAGGGAATGTCGAGCTACATAGTAGGATCATGAGATCACATATGATAGAAATATTCAATGCACGTGCGATTCTAGCGTTAGAAATGGGCAAGATGGATTCTGGCGAGAAAGTATCTAGAAATATTCTTTTGAGAAAGAATATTTTTGCCGTACCTCAGTTTGTACAGGCTTTGCTGCATTGGATATTGGCAGTAAAATGTTGTTCAGTATTTAATAGCATACCTTGAACAAGTTAATCTTCATCAGGTTTTAAGATGCATCTGTGCAACTCTTCAAGAGGCATCATTATGTCTAGTCCTGGAGAGATCAGGCTTTTCTTATTCAACATCAGGATAATTCGTTTCGTTGATCTAGCCGCGATAGATCAATTCCAGTTCGTTACTCGTTCATTCAAACAAATCTACTTAGATTTTTAATTCTTTCTCAGATCAAAAATGATGTAAACGTATGATTATTTGACGTATAAACTCAGATAAACTGAAGGCTGTTGATATTTATGTATTACCGTATATAATTTGCATATATAATTTAAACTAGTATTAAATATCTACGAAATAATTAGCATCTGATCTGTATCATATGAATATCTTATGTATTTGTGCATATTTCACACTCACATGCATGCACAGATGATATAAATGAAGTAGAAATAAACTGAAACTAGATGATTGTCTGCTAAAGATTTCTATATTTTTTTATACAGCGTTTGTTTCATTTATTAAAAAAATATTTTTCTTGCCGTGTGTGCGTTATAGAAAATTATATAGCGCGTAAATTACCTCCTTTGCTTTATATATATATATATATATGTATATATACAATTTAAAATATTCAGAAATATGGAAGGAGGATATTAAACCTGTATAATAATATTTCAGGTCTCAATTAATTTTACTGTTTACGAAGATATACTTAGATCTACAGTTTTTCATTACTTCTTTAAAAAGTTAAGAATAAATGGTGTTTTATTTAATTTACGTCAATGTACATACATTTTCAACGAACATATCTTTGCAGGATTACGCATATCAGATAAGAAATGAGCCGTAATCTACTATGACAAATCTCCGTTTCAAGATAATCCGATCTAAAGATACATGTTTGGAAATATTTAAGGTACACAAGAAAATCTATGAACACATGCGTATTTATACCAATTGATAGAATATTGAAAAACAAGTTCGATTTAAATTATTCTACAAACACACACATATATATATATATATATATATATATATATAATTATTCTATAGGCACGTGTGTGTGTGTGTGTGCGCGCCTTTAGGGAACATAACGAAAATTGCTTGGGGAATTTTACACTTTGAAATCAAGAGACAGAGAAGTAATGAATGACCTACTTAACGAAATTGTGTAAATCTTTGAACAGGTTCTAAAAGCGAAATTGAAAAGAAATGCATCAAAATTCAAATTCTTATATATAAAGTACAGTGTGGCTTTGCGCGTGTGTGTCCAAGAAATTCCCCCGCTCAAAATTATCCAATTTCAATGATTCATAGTTCATCCAAACCCTCTAGAATAGTTAGGCTCAGGAAACAATTTTCCATGAGCTCAGATTCAGGGTTGCCAGAATATTCGAGCTTACATACACACACTCATATTATTTATATATATATATATATATATATATATATATATATATATATACTATTCATTAATGTTGCTTTCATGGTTGAAGGGGAGTAACTTATTTTGTTTCAAAAATTTTAAGATAGCTCCTGTGGAAGACTCCTGGTTTGACCATCATGACATTAACTTGGGAGGAATAGATGCGATAGGCATCAATAAAGTAAAGAAAAACTGAAAATTGATCACTGCATTTAAGTATTAATGTTTAAGTTTATCTTTAAAACCTTCAATGATAATTCTTCTGCTGGGACTTAATTTAAAGACGATAGAAAAGGGTGACAAAAGGGTACAATTGATAAGATAAAATTAATAAAGTTTAAAGATGCGAAAATATTAATTAGACTTAGTTATAATGCATTTGATGATATCTGTCTATATTTCTGAGACGAGGTATTGTGTACATTATTTACATTATTCGGATTATTTTTCTAATCTTTGTCGCTATATTTATAACAACGTTTCGGCCGTTGCGCGCTCCGGCCTTCTTCACGTGTTTGGAATGTCGAACTTTGCCCTTTATTCCACTCACTGTGGTAGACTGTTCTAGTTCCACGTGCCTTGTTTTTAATGGATGTCAGTTATCAGTTACCTCCTGTTGATTACCCTCTGAACATTCCCCACTCCCTTAACCGGGTACTGAACTCACACTCTTTGGGTCCATTCAGTAGATCTAACCAACGCCTTTATCTACTGTGCCATGTGTTCAGGAAAATATGGCGACAAAGATGAGGACAATAGTCCAAATAATGTAAATAAAGCTTTTGAAGAGTTAGAGGAACATAATTAAAGACTATATTATGGAATCTGTATGAATAAATGCGAAATTGGAGCTCAATTCTCCCACGAATTCTGAGAATAAGAAACCCCAGTTCTACACACTGAATTCTCACTATAAGTATTATATATTAACTTCTAGGCAATATCACTCTTCAGGTTTAACCAATTTGCATATTGATTTAAAAATAAAAAAATAAAAAATTCTTAATTTACTGTCCTTCTGTACTGTTCATTTTTCATGAATTGTTTAGATTTTCAAAAATAATTCTGTTTAGGAATAACGTCTTATATAATACAGAAAATTTTTTGAAATTTGCATTTTACTTGTCTTTCAACAAGTCGGCATCTATTTGTAAAAAAACGTTTTCTTAAATATAACAAACAAATTTATGAACGAAATGCTCATTTAAAAATTGTTTCAATGAATTCAATTAGTGAATATATCTTACTTTGCGAAGCGATAGCAAGCGGGTGAATCCTGCTAGTAACGTATAATTATCATTCATTATAAAAATAATGTTTTCCTCATGATTTCCCAGCATGCATTACTTCCTGGTGTACCGTAAATTTCAGCTCAAATATTACAGTTTTGCTATTCCCCTTTAACTGAACACCAAAAACATTTATTTCAGGGGAGACATAAAAATTCAAGATACATAATTTCGGCGCATATAATGACCTGGTTTCTTTTCCTTAATCACAATCCCATCTTTGCCTAATTGACTCTTCTCCTTAACCGGGAGAGTGATCCCCTTTATAAGTCAGATGACGCTTTCGGCGCTGAAAGTTCAAACGTGTAGATCCAAACAAAGTGCGCTTAAGCGAACATTTCCATGTCAAAAACAAAGGATTGGTAAGAGAGGATCAAAATTTCACGAGTAGCCAATCTCCAGAGACATATCCCGACTTCTCTGAAGCATCATTGATTGATATTTCCTTTGTTTTATTTCTAAAGTCATTCTGCGCAACTACAATTTGCTGTTGTCATTGAGTTGACCGTCTCAGCCAAGATGTCCACGTTCATTGATCAAATAATTCTCGTGCCATTTGAAGAGAATGCATTGATAATGATATCTGCCAACCCTTCTTATGATAATCCTAGCGAACAGACATGACAGCTATAAACCGTAGAGAATCATAACCGAAATATTACACATCAGCAATTATCATGAATGTTTGTGCGTATGAAGTCGACAAATATATAGGTCTCTAGTTTAAAGTTTCTCATGTATTCCATGCATAGAAAATATTATCTAAATGTTTTTTCTATGTTAGTAGCGCTTTAACTTACACATATTGTTCAGAAGACAAAATCTAGTCAGCGTTTCTTAAAGATGTGTCGTATTTACTTGCCCGGGTTTAAGTGGATCTCTTGAGATTATAAACCAGAAAGTAATTCTCATCTTTATAAACATTAACAAATCTTAAATTAAAAGTGTGCCCTGAGAAAACAAAGCGACACATTAACTAGAAACATTTTGTAAATTGTTGTTAGAAAATTATTTCTTACAAATTTATACGAAACGTTCAACTATACGACGGTGTGAGATGGGGAAAAAATGAGAAATATTTATAATTTGTACGAAAGTGTGCAAACCTATGTTCGTTCAGATATTCTTCCAAATATTTGAGCGTTATTACCTATAAAAAGCTTCACTTTATATCATCAAATACAAATTTCATAGTTCTTTACAGTGTTTTCTAAGCGTTCCAGATTTTTCATTGAACCTTGCAATCGAATATATTGAGCTAATGGCAGTCATGATGTTTCTGTGGAAGAACACTCCAGAGTAGATAAATGAATGTATAATGCAAACATCTGGTGACTGGTGTTAGTTCTACTAAAATAATGTACCGTGTTTTGGTAGGATAATTGCACAGAATTTTCCTGACCTAACATTATTTATCGACACATTTCGAACATAGTTACTGCTACTAGAGATAACAAGGCAATGCCCTGAGTTTATGATACATGGACACTTGGTTATGAAGTCACTGACATTCAAGTGAGTCCTAAGTACATCAATGATTTAATGATATTGAACAGGTATCTAGATTTTAAGATGATATTATCGGATTTTCATTAGTGTTATTTTTATGGAACTTTTGAGGTAACATGAATAAAAAAACGATCATCAGAAGAAGTAAAAGAGTGGGAGAACACTTGTTCTTCATTGTACATAACATTTACATCATTTACATTATTCGTACTTTCATCCTCATCTTCGTCGCCATATTTAATACACCGTTTCGGTCTTTGTACGCTCCGGCCTTCTTCAGGTGGTTGGAATGTCGAACTGAACCCTTTAAGTTCGCTCACTGGGGTAGACTGTTCTGCTTCCACGTGCTATTTTTAATGGATGTCATTTATCAGTTATTTCCTGCTAATTCCCCTCTGAACGTTCTCCACTGCCTTAACCGGGTAATTAACTCACAATCTTTGGGTTCTGTCTAACTAACGCCTTTATCCAATGTGCCATGTGTCCGAATAATGTAAATAGTGTACATAATACCTCATCTCAGAAATATCTGACAAAATTTACACCATATGTCAATTGGATAGGATGTATCTATAAGTAAAAAAATATTTGATGAGGCATCAACTTCAGAAGAGAGAAATATTTAATACAGAATACTGCGCTCTATTCATGTATAATATCTTAAAAGAAAACAGCGAAGGAAATTCATTTTCTTTTTTTACGAAAAATGCGCCTGCTCTTTCGACGATTGATAGTTTGAAGAAATTGAGCTTTTTGAACGAAAAAATCATTCACACTACTCCGCAAATCTTACTGCATCTGACTTGTTTCTCAAGCAGAAACGAGTTTGAAACGATGCAAAGATTCTAATAAAAGAAGCAATAAAGTACCATACATTTGCGCGTATAAGACGGCCCTGAAATCCCCCAAATCACCCTTAAATACTAAAATTTTAAAATGAATCCTTAAATTGTGAGTGAGGTTGTTGGGTACTTTCAATATAAACTTCGCTTCATACTTTCTTCGTTTTGCTGGTGGTTCCATGAATGATATGGGCATAAGTTAATAAGAAATTTCAACTGACCTAGAGTGAAGATAGGAAAAGACTGAATAAAAAGAATGTAGTACACCAGGCTATTTGTGACTGTTTAGATGCAGAAAAAGAGGTAGAATAAGTATTCGCAAGAAATGACGTAATGAAACGTAAAAAAAAAAACAAAAAACAACGGTTTCCTTTTTAGGTGCCCAAAAATTGTGGACAAACTGTCCAACGATCCTGTTTGGTCTGCTATTTTTGTTAAAGTACTTTCGACAATCTAAATCATTTTCATGAACCGACACCTACTTTGGATCATTACGTCCTGCTTAAATATAATTGGCATATAATAATGATGATATCAGAGATGGATTTTTATTTTGAACACATCAGAACCGGAAAAAATGAACAGTTTGAAATTTGAGTAATATATTTAAGCGAAAATTAATTATTTTGTTTCTTGTAAAAATGATATCGAAATCGTAGGACAAGTAGAAAATAGATATTTTCATATCTAAGTTTTGATTTTGACACCAGTGATAGCAGATTTGCACATGGATTTGTAAGCACGAGGAAAATGGGTCCCTAATTCGAACCCTATTGATACTTAATCAATCTTTTATATAATCTAATCCGAAGTGTTTGGGAACCAGAATATTAAAATATAATCCCTCGATAATCGTCTTAGTTTCGTTGTCAAACATTCAATGAACTTATATCCGATTTGATTCATGAAACATGAAGGAATGTACACAAAGATGAGCCTATAACAATTGAAAATCCACCCATTGTTTCTTGTATATAATGTGATTCATATGGATATTTTTAAACATAAAATGTATTCAACACAAGTTTACATTAAGAACATTTCTCAGTTTAAAACATCTTATACCTTCTATTAAATATACTTAAACAAAATCATTTAACTCCTTATCATATTCATATAACCCACAAATGCATGTAATTAAAAGGAGTTCAAGTCACCATTCGTGTGTTTATGTAATCTGGCACAATGTCATTGATATTAAATATGCAATGCGAATTGGATTAAAGTCACTATAGAAACAGATTTCAAGATGTATTCCTTAATCGGTCTAAAACAGGCGAACAGGAAAACCATTTGGATACAAAGTAACAGAACAAAAGAGTATCGTTTTCATCAGAAAGAAGCTGCAAAGTTAAAACTATAACCGTAGCTTGCAGTTCGCTGACATTACGGACATATCACGTTGAAACACCGGTTTATCGCACAATCACAGAAGGTAAGAAACGTCCAAGCTGGTCCCTACCTAGAAATTTGGGACTACCAGATGTTGTAAGCTGGAATGTCTGGCGGTGTAATGTATAACGACTTGGAATTGGAAATCGAAGAGCTGTGATCTAATTGCAGTCGCTTCCGTTATATTCACTTACGCGTACACCCTTGCAGAATTTATAAAGCATCTTTTCTCCCAGCAGCTATGTGTTAAGTAGTAGGACTTGTATTAGTAAAACCACTATTATCTCGAAAAAAAAAATGTTATCTAAAATATTTTTTTGTTTTCATAATAACTGGCAAAAGGTTGATAAACCAGAAAACAATATCATTTGGTAGCGTATACATTACGCATTCACTTTCTTCTGTTTGAAACAATAGGATTTTCTTTGCTTAGATATTAACAAATGCAGATAAAATAGGAAATACTTACATATACAATAAATCCATACGTGATTATATGTACTTTATTTGTTTCACTTAATAAAATCTGCAATAGCCTCTGAATGTAGAGAGTTAACTTATGGTGATCTATGACCATAAAGGGTAGCAAGAAGTACAATTTATGAGGTCATGCATGAAAAGTAATTGCTAACTCTAGACACGAGCTGATTAAGTTGTAGTGATCAGGAAAATATCCTGACAGGGGTCTGTTCCAAAAAGTAGCAGTTCTAGAGAAGATGTTCGAGTAGAACTTTCTCTCTACTAATGGTATACGAAGGGAATAAAAAGGTTTCATCCTCGTGTGCGTGGTATGGATGATCTCAAGTGAAAAGCCCTGAAATTGTGGAACCAATGAAATATAGTGCTTCAGAACACTTGTCAAACATAGCGATAGATAAGCGGGACGATTGTATCGAATATTCTGTTGGAAATCGTTGTAGAACGGTAATTCATCACCCACAAGGCCACGTATACGCTTTTGAACAATCAATGCTAATAATTAATGACTGGTCAGCTCCTACTAGACACGGAAGCAATATCACTTTTTTTTTCTTTGCCGGATCTTGTAAATTTACAGAATCGTAAATCACATCCTTACTGCCGTAGTACAAGGAACCAGCTATTTTCCCAGCATTCTTAGCTATAGATGATATTCATGATATTCATTTGGGATCTGGGGTGAGCTTGAATCTCAAGAGGCGTTCATGGTGATTAACCTCCTTTAGAGAACACCTAACCGTCGTGATAAGTGAAATTTCAGTGTTTTCTTGGCGATGCTGGAAATTTATTAGTTTGGTTGCAGACCTATAGAAGGAGGCACGGTGGAGTAATGGATAGCGGCTTCGATTGAGGGATATGAGAGCCGAGTTCGAATTCCAGTCGAATCCATTACATTCACTTACGTGCTAACACCCTTAGGAAAGGTGTGAATCCTCCAGCTATGGGTAAATAGCAGGACAGACTGGGTTCTATAGCCTTGGATGCAACTGGTCTAGGAGAAGGAAAACCTCTGAATTCAAAACCTGCTCTTGAATAGAGCCTTGGTTGGCAATCCATTTAGTGTCACGATAAAAAACACCCTTGCAAGCCCTAGCGAAGCATCAAGAATTCAGCTACTTGACAAGATCATGAACTGCACCAATCAAAGTATTGGTGAGTTCAATCTCGGCTGAGGCCGCAAGATGATGATGATGATAGAAGTTTGCAAGTCAGTCCTTTCTTCAGATAGCCATCAGGATAGGTCAGAGGAGAGATCAACTGCCAGGTATTGTTCATCATCATTTTTGGAGGTGCACCTCTAAACAGTTATAAACCATTGCATTCACTAAGGTCAATCATTAATATAGAGTCAAAAGAAGGTACGATTAAGAAAACTTTGAAGAATATCAGCATAGGCTTCTGAAATCTGGCTGTGAAGAACGATCTTAATAGACATGAATTGAAAACTTCTTCCAAAGTTTCCATAGCTAGAAAGTATATGTAGCAAACAACACACCCGCTTCCGTAATTACAAAGATGTAATACATTAAAAGGAATCTCAACGTGCATTTTTCAAAAATGATGAAATAATGGATTTGAAAGAATTTGCTGTGATGCTCAAGAGATTGCTTATTTTAATTTTGTAAAAAAGAATTTAAAAAAAAAAAAAAAAAAAAAATCAAAAACAGATTTTAAATAGGACAAAATAATAGTTCATCAGGACTTAATAATCAATTGTGCAACGTTTATTCCCGATTATTGCCTTTAATCAATTTTGATAGTTTCCTACGAGATCATTACACAGGCAGACAAACAGGCGCGCACACACACATTTCGTACAATTCTTCCTTGAAATTAGCTTCTAGTTCCTCCAAATTCATATGACTTATTTCTTTTACTTTTTCTGCAAATTGTGCGGTGGACGCTAATACCTTAATTTTTCCTGACATTTCAGTATTTTGTAACAATTCTTGCTCTGCGTTTCGGGTCATTTTCATGTTGAAACACCCAGTGACGCCCCAGAGACAGATTTTGTGGACAACATTTTGCTATTCTTAGGAATAGCAAAATATTGCTCTTTATCCATGATACACGACAGAATCACTTGTTTTCCTGTTCCAGCAGCACTAAAACTTCCATAAAACGGAATGCACACAACATTGTTCTTAATTTTAGGAAGGATATGTTTTGCTTTGGACTTCATTCACTTTCTTTCATACATATAGACTAGTTTGGTCACATCTGAGCATAAAAACAAAGTTATTTACTCTCATGATCTAGATGGTTTATAGCATAAGCTAATCTGCATTTTAAGATTAAGGGAAACTTTACTTGGGTTACAATCTCAATTATCTGCTCAATGAAAGCATCTAGTGACTGTTTTCGGAGATACATTCAACTCTGATGTCTTTATATCACTGGCAATGTTCTTTGTCGTTAAGTGAGCATTGTTCCTGAGTTTCTTCGGTTTTTTTTTTTTTGTATTCTAAGAAATTAACCGTTTTCTACCTGTCCTTAATTTATTCAACACAATCAGTCTTCTGTTACTTGTTGATAATGCTACGAATTGTCGATCTAAGAACATTTAAGCACTTGGAAAGTGTTGTACATCCATCATATTGTTTTTATGCATCAACTATCTTCATTCGGAGATTCTTGTGAAGTTTAGCTTCGTTATGATTGCAGAGCGAGTTATCACAGAACTCACATATTGTCTTCTTTAACATTCTTGAAAGTTACTGAATCGGTTCAAATACTACTTCTGGTTCATATTGGGTGAATATGAACCAACTTTATTCAGTAGAAAGTTTTACTTTAGTGTACAGGAAATTATCAAATGTTATCCGCACCATCTGAGAAAAATACAACTTATTTCAAGATATAAAAGCCGAAGGGGAAACAAATGATTTAGAATTATAATACATCTTTCTCACAAGAAAACTCGACCGAGGGAGCAATTAGATTCGGCATAAAGTGAGACCCGGATATAAGAGAAACCGTGATATAAGAGAGATTTTCTCTGGTCCCAAATTAGAGCCTGTGTTAATGTATATAAAATAGACCAAACCCGGATATAAGAGAGATTTTCTCTGGTCCCAAATTAGAGCCTGTGTTAATGTATATAAAATAGACCAAACCCGGATATAAGAGATTTTCTCTGGTCCCAAATTAGAGCCTGTGTTAATGTATATAAAATAGACCAAACCCGGATATAAGAGAGATTTTCTCTGGTCCCAAATTAGAGCCTGTGTTAATGTATATAAAATAGACCAAACCCGGATATAAGACCAAAGAGATTTTCTCTGGTCCCAAATTAGAGCCTGTGTTAATGTATATAAAATAGACCAAACCCGGATATAAGAGAGATTTTCTCTGGTCCCAAATTAGAGCCTGTGTTAATGTATATAAAATAGACCAAACCCGGATATAAGAGAGATTTTCTCTGGTCCCAAATTAGAGCCTGTGTTAATGTATATAAAATAAACCAAACCCGGATATAAGAGAAACCCGGATATAAGAGACTTCTTCTCCGGTCCCGACAACTGTCTTATATCCGGGTTACACTGTATATCAACTAAGGATGCATTTGCGAAAACGAAAGAAACAACAGGGAAGAGAAAATGAAACCTATGTAATTAAAAATAAAACCTTCCATGAGATCAGTAACACAAATTGATACTATTGTGGTATATGACAGTAAAAGTGTTATAATGCCAAGAGATGAAAGACATTACAATGGGAGATTAAATTTTAATGCACAATGGGAAAAGATGAGACAAAAAAAAAAAAAAAAAGGCCGGAGACGAGACAAAAAGACTTTCTTTTCCATCTTGAAGGGAAGCCTAATGATAAACACATGCATGAAGCGTCCACAACAGCAGAGAATGCAAACCTATCATACGTTAAAGATAGAGGGCGTCTTATAAAATCTGAGGTACCTTTTAGACAAAAGCGGATATAGAGAACAAGGTATAGTGGGATTGTATATAGATGCTTGGAGTCATAGACAGTTTCGGGATCTATTTGTTCAAGGACATTTTAGATATATATGTCAACAGTGAAATACGTGAAACACTCAGATGTACTTCCATAATATTGCCTAAGAATCAAGGTGAAAATGAATGTGAGTGCCATATTACATTTAGCATTGAGCTACATAACTAAAGTAATAATTAGGAATCTATTGAATATATTTCTTAGCAGAATTAAATTACTTAACAATTTACGATCGAAACAGCTACTTCAAATATTGGATGATTTTTGATTTCAACAAGAAATATAGCAGTTATACGTAAACTCTACTGGGAAGAAACAGCTTGACCAACGATTCATAAAGATCTTATTTATAAAAATTACCTAACGAAGGAATCATAGCCTCAGCAAAGTTATTTATACTATACAACATTATAGATGTTTATCATGAGACCATCATATTTGTTTTAGCAATTGAATCTTATATTTCGATGTTTAATAATTTGAAAGTTACATTTTCTGGAGATATTCTGCTAAAAGTCCGTTAAACAAAAATTAGAGCTGACTTAATTGTACACCACATCCGTTATGTCGCAACATTTGTTTTACTCATGGCTAAAATGTATTATTCGTATATTTACAATGAATTAGTCTTTTTTTCCTATGGCGTACATATGTAAACTATAATTAGCATATACATTTGTCTTATCCGTTATCTTAGAGTCACAGATGAAAACGATGAAGTTTTGTGTGCAAATATATAGTTATCAAGCTGAGATGTGGATTATTAATAGTACAGTAGTATATGACTCCTTCCTTCTTCATTTCAAATGACATTTTTTCTGGTCAAAAGGCAACGTAAAAAGAACGAGACATATCCGCAGAGAAAAAAAGTATTTCACTGTCAATGTCATCTTATGAGCAAAGCAAGACAACTGTAAACATAGAATATTTGCTTAGATTGCTGCTGGAGTAGAGTTACTGGCAGTAAGTTAATCGCAAAACCAATCCCGAGAGTTGTTAGATTATATTTGTCACTTCGCGTTTAGGGAAATAGGAACGAAAATAAATAAAACAGGGTTAAGTAGAAAGATGAAATAATATAAAAATATAGGAAAGTAGGAAAAGGTAGGCGAGAAAATTCCACAAAACCTGCATTGTTGGGAAATCCTTGACGGGAAGTACGGAATTGGGCATGATAGAAATAAAAACAGCGAACTGGCGGACGGAAGGCGTCGACGGAAAGCGAACTGGCGGACGGATGGCGTCGACCGTAAGAGAAGTGGGGGAGACAAGGCGTCGACGGAAACAGAAGTGGGGGGGACAAGGCGTCGACGGAAACAGAAGTGGGGGGGAAAGGCGTCGACGGAAACAGAAGTGGGGGGAAAAAAGGCGTCGACGGAAACAGAAGTGGAGGGGAAAAAGGCGTCGACGGAAACAGAAGTGGAGGGGAAAAGGCGTCGAATGAAAGCGAAGTGGGGGGAAAAGGCGTCGAATGAAAGCGAAGTGGGGGAAAAGGCGTCGAATGAAAGCGAAGTGGGGGAAAAAAAGGCGTCGAATGAAAGCGAAGTGGGGGAAAAAGGCGTCGAATGAAAGCGAAGTGGGGGAAAAGGCGTCAAATGAAAGCGAAGTGGGGAAAAGGCGTCAAATGAAAGCGAAGTGGGGGTGGATAGCGTTGACGGAAATGGTGAGGAAGGCGAATTAAATTATTATCTGGATACTTTTTTACCATTCCGCTGTATTTTATATTTGAAAACCTTTTTTGGTAAATTGACCTAGATTCAGTTTACATCAGAAAAAATGTTTAACTGAAACCATCTTTAATGTTACGCGTCGTCATCAGGGAGTTCTTCGACTTGAAACCGTAAATCAACAGGATTTCTCATCTTCAATAGGACAGTTCATTTCCCAGCAATCTCCGGCTCATTTTTTTCAAGACAGATTGAGGGAATCTGCGGTTTATACTGTAACTATACTGAGCGGATCTTAGTTATAAGTATGTAACCCACTATCGACACAAATGGTTTTGTATTTTCAGTTGACTATCTGTAATGTCTGCCGATCAAGGATAGAGAGACCAGTGAATTACCGACCTGACTGTACGCGAAATCTCAGAAAATATGTCCTCCGACACGAATCGAATGTGTACCATACACAGAACTGTCATATAGCCTGACGCGCTATACAAGTTTATTTACGAAGGTAGCGACTGCTTTGCAAGGCAAAGTTACTGCCTTTAAACTAAAAATTTCTGATGATTTCACACGAACGTTCATATCTGCTCGAAGCGTATTTTAATGTAAAGAAATGACGTCATATATTATGATATATAAATAAATATATAAATAACGTATAACAATAAAATATATTACAATAATTGTCGCACACTCACAATTTTACTGCCTACAAAAGTTTTATACATGTTACTATAACCTATATATATATATCAATGAAATTTAAAAAATATACATCAATATGGGTAATATACAGTTATTTCTAATGTAATGATCTAGCCTTGTATTTCATAATAAATTATCAATAAAAATTTAATCCAATAAAGTATAAGCTTAAAATACAATTAAAAGTATTTTACTCTATGGATGTGAATGCAATTATTCAACCGATAACTTTTGCATTTATTTATAAAGGAAGCAAGTTTAGATATAACCCAAATTCTCAAAGTTATAAAAACATATCCTGAAACATCGTTTGATATATGCTAAATTTATTTGGAGACATTGCCATACATAATTAAAAATGTTTTTTGCAGATAATGCATTTTCAATTAATTTTTATTCCTTATGAGAGAGATCTGTTTTTAGCGCGTTGTAAATTGTATCATCTTGACTAATCAGATGATCCGCAGTAGTCAAAATATGTAATTTTGTGTTTATAATCAGGCTGTAATTATAAAGTACGGAAGACCAACCGGAATACAATTAAGTTGCGTAATTTGAGTTAAGCATAGTTCTCCGCTGTTAAGGCCTTTACTTTTGCGAAACACATATGGAGAAGTTAATTTGAGTTTTCAATTTTAACTGAGAAGGGTACCTACAAGTAACAGTATCATCCTATGAAATTTATATGACTATTTTTATATTAATCTCAGTTATGACATTTTTCCATGAATGAAATATCAAAATTAATAATAAAAAGAATGAAAATACAAATAACATAGTAAAATGTAATAAATATACATAAAATTATAGTATTTTATGTACATTTCTGATAAAATTTCATAAGAAAGTTACCTATAAATTAGACAACTTTATGAAATATGAAATTTAATCTCACTTTTAACAGTCTTCTTTTAATTTCTTTATAATATATTTTCCATAAAGCATCGTAAACGTAAAAGTGAAAGTTAATACAAAAAAAGTTAGAGCACTGAATGTTATCCTTAAAAAAAAAAAAAAAAAAAACGAAGTAAATAATTTGTTCACTTAAATGTAAATTATTTCACTTTTCTCTTCCCGTAGAATAAATTACCTTCACGGAATCCGTCAATATGTCATTCATCACCTGTCAAGTGACGCGAAAGTTTATGACCTGCTTTGTTTTATTTTCAAATTATATCATTTCGGCGCAGAATTTAAGTTAAGCTTGGTTGAAATATTTTAAATAAATATTATAATTTCTAATTTTCCTAAAATACGTTTTGTAAAAATGATAATTGATTTTTAAAGTGAGATTTTCATTTTTTTTATAAAATGGAAAAAAATGGTTGAAATCTTAATTTTGTGACACTATTTAGGTCGCTAGAAAGAAAGAAAAAAAAAAGGCGAGAATTAAATTTAAGTGTTAAGAAGCCATCACGAAAAGGACACTAAGCGATGTTATTCTTTTTAACAAAGAAAATGCGAAAGGTTTTATTCTCATTAGCGAGGAAAGTAAGGTCGCGGATGTTTTGGATTTAATCTGATTTATGTTACGGGGCTAATCTGGCCAAACTCACACTGCTGGGTGCCCATTGGCTGAATGCTGGCGTGAGCTGCAGGCGAAGGTAATCATGTGAAGTAGGAGGGGAGGCCTGTTGGCACCCATTGAAGAGATCGGTATGAGATGCCACTGTGAGAGAGAGGGGAAACCCGTTGACACTCTCTGAGGGTATGGCGAGATACCAGTATGAGAAAAGAGGAAGGTGGGAAGACGAAAGACTTCCAAAAATGGAAAATAATAAATTTTCCTGACCGAAAACAAAGAAGTGGATTGTGGATTTAGAATTATCAAGGAACCTCAAACCCCGACAAGCCCACCCCGGTTTTGCTCGGCGTCCATATAAACAGAGTTGCAGCGAGTGAAAAGCAGTTCCAGTTGAGTTCCAGTTGGGGTTGGAGAGAGTTGAGAAGCAGTTGCAGTGAGCTGAGATCTCGTAGACGCCTCGCAGAAAGCTGACTAAGATTCACGCAATTCCGAACTCAACTTCTAATCAAGAACAATTTATTTTTGAAGAACGACAGACTCACACCACCAAAACAAGTTTTACGAATATCGCCTGAAGATACACCAAGAACCAGTTTCTTAAAGAACAAACAACTTAGGATGTTAAGACTCGCCTAACAAACACAAAGTGTCAGGAATCCATATAGCGGGTTGGGAAGAAGACGCAGTCCTGTATTCAGCAACCAGATATACAATATTGTCATCTTTTTTTTAACACATTTGAACTTTTCGAGATATTACTTTATTTTCTTTTACATATACTTGTGCGATATTGCCCTTGTCCGGACTCAGCTTGCATTACGGCCCGGCGACTGATAGATTTCGTCTACCTAAGATCAAATCACAACGTGGTTAGGTTAGACTAGAAATCAAAACAGTTACTTCGGTAACCAGACGTTGGAGGCGAGCTGGGAACGACAAGGCTGATACCAAATCTAACCAGATTCCCATTCGAATCAGCAAAAGGTTAGAACGTCACATTTGGTGCCGCGACAAATACCAAGTCACATTGGTCGTCACAAGGATAGGACGGCGACGGCGCGGAGACAAACGGGGTGACGTCACAATTGGCGCCGCGACTAGGATAGCACGAACGACCCGGCCAGGCAGACGTCACGATAGACGCAGCGACACCGGGAGACGTCACAATTTTGCTGATTCAATAAAAACAAAAAAAAGACAAAAACAAGATTCTTACCGAAAATTTTGGACGTGCTAGGAACGATTAAAAAATGTAAATAAATACCCCCAGAATCTTTTCTCTTAATAATAACAAACATTTAGACAATAAAGTTTTGTTTTCGTCAAGTTTGGCATCTTTTTCATCATACTATGCTCTTTCGTTAGCGATCTCGTGGAGGTAACTATTTTACTTTAATGAAATATTAATTGACTAGTAATAAAATGATACAATAGATTTAGACGGTGGATTACCTTTACAGAAAGAACCGTGACCATAGCTGACATGGTTCCTATAACAAATGAAACGTAGTCATTCTTCTTCGTTTTAATTAGTTACTTCCACAGATTACAAATACCTAGAGTTCAAAATTAATTTTAAAAAATAAATATATTTTATTTTAGTTTTACTTTCAAGCTAACAAATTAAATATAATATTTCAAATAATCACTAATGAATGGACAAAGCAGAGAAGAAATTTTAACTTTCCTTATCAGACCATCATTTAAAATCTTCAAATATATATTTGACATTTCTGTAATCTTTCTTTTTCAAGCATTGAAGCTATGTACTTCGGAAAATGGACATGCTAAAATTCAACATAGAGGATGATTCACAAAGTTTCCAATCGTTTACATTTGCGTAGAAAAAAAACTTGTATTCCGAAGAACATGATAGATGCCTCCAATTTTTTTAAGGAAATAAACGTTTAGATAAAATGTTAAAATAAAACAATTAAGACGTGAATAATGAAACGCAGTATATTTTCATTGAAAATTGTCCGACTCACTGCAAAGGAAAAAAAGTATGGTCACCCACTTTTAAAAAGAAATACCAAATACTGTATTGTTTCAGGGGGGGCGTGTGTGTGTGCGTGTGTGTGCGGTAATATAGACCTATAAGTAGCAATGGATTTGTCTTCAATTGCTTAACGTCAAACTTTCGATAAAATCTGTACCACTTGACAAGTTTCTGCTTAATGTACCGTATTTCATGTAATATAAACTAAAATCAATTCATTTCCCTTGTTCGCATTGAAACATCTAAAAGTGACTACACTCTCTAAAGTCAGAGACTTGTTACCGCTTATGCTAACTGTTGCGAATTGATGGGATGATATCGAAATGTCAATAACCGACATATTTCCAAAGACTCTTGGAGAAATCACAATGGAATGAATGCTAACAGACGCATCCATGTCACTTTCAGTGAAAAGTACCAATGTGCAGATCCACGCACACACAAGCATCTTTTCAAGAAATGCTTCAGTGAGCAGATCACGGTTGCTCATGCAATTTAGTAAGATCTTTCAAACATTATGCCCTTATCAAAAACAGATTAATGCGAAAATGAAGATAAGCTATACTACTTGTAAATATAGAACATACGTTTCATAATCATGAAATAAATATTTTCTCATCAAAATTATCTGTCTTTATTGAGACTATTAGAAAACAGTAAATCTTTCAAAACAGGGAAATTTTATCGAATAATCGTAAATTCGATTTTTTAAACATTGTCAAACACTAATCATGAATTCCACGTGCTGAGAGAAATTCCCAAACACAAATGAATACATTAATACTGAAAAAAAGTTTAATTCAAGTGAAACTTTGTACACAAAGGTTAATCTCTGCATTTTACCAACATGGATAGAAGAAAAACGGGACTAAGCGAGATACCAAAGGGGAGGAAGGAAAATACAGAGTGGGGAGGAGCGTACCTGTTTTGCCTTAGTTAAAATGGACAAATGGGATCCTTTTCTCTTTAATAAATTTTTATGTTACTTATGCATATTTAGTAATCTCTGTGTAGAGTTAATTATGTGAAAAATGTTTATTCACTGAAAACTTGTAAATACAATAAATTCAAAAGAAATTATAAGTGTAAACTGAATATGTGTTTCCATATGTATGTATATATATATATATATATATATATATATATATATATATATATAATGTACGAGAGATATAAACATACATACAAAAAAGTGTATTTTAAAGAAAACAGAACAAATATGATTTAATAGAAATTAATGTGAATCAGTAAAGTTCGAAACGGATATTGTGAAATGTCCATCGAGATTGTCGAAATTTAGCTTAGTAACAGCCAAACCCGGCGCAAAAAAGGTTGGGAAATCCCGCGTAACACAGTTAACAGAGACCTGAAACCATGAATATACAACCATAACAAGCGAGATAAAGAAAGGAAAAACCACTTGAAATATCGAAAGAAAATTCGAGTTGTTTATCGTAAAAATTTATTGATGTTGGGCAAAAAAAAGTCTAAAAACGAAAAAAGGATGGGAAAAATAGTCTGATGTTAGCATTTGAAAGTTCACTGGTACAACTTTTGAAAATAACTGCCGAAAAAACGTGAAAATAATGTAAATTTTGGCCAAGAGCCCTTAAAAGGACTCTAATAACAGTTCAGAGAGATTGGTACATAATACTAAATAAATTTAAAAATCATTGGGAACTGAAAGAGGTACGAATACATTTTTTAGAGAGATAGCAGAAAGTGGGAAAAAATTAGACTTACTGTTCAAAAAAATAAATAAAATAAATAAATAGCTTTAGTAGTTTTTTTTTTAGTAGCTGGGCAGAAAGGTTTTTAGATATTTTTGAGTTGTTAAAGTTCCTTGAAAGATAAAGGCAAGCTTCCTGTTAAAAATAAAAATAAATGCAGACTTGTTTTTCAAACTTTTTCTGCGACACAAATTCATCTTCTAGAGACGACTTAAAAGATCTTTTTCTCATACTTTTTTTTCCACGTCAGAATTTCGTCCACCAATAGGACAAAATAACTCCTCGAAGGAAGGTAGCTTTTCAATCGCTTAATTTTGACATTTTTCTCTCTTCGACCCGATTGTCGAAAGAAGACTTCCTTGAGAATGTTATATTGTAAATTCTCTTTACAATAATTTCTTTAACTGATTTTTTAGATAAGTCTTTACTGACCTGTTCTTTGATTGCTGAACAATAATCCACTTGATTACTTGAACAGACTTGACTTCACTTTGTCTAGAGAATAAGATTTTTTTCTACACGGCGAACACACTTGTTCTTTATCTTCAATTCTCTTAGATAAATATTCTTGACTGGTCTTTTATGACTGTTTACCTTGTCAGAGCAACAACAGGTTATCTTCAAGCAGGTTTCCTTTTCGTTGCATGACAAGACGACTTATCGTCTCCACACTGCGGCGCCCTTTTCCTGATACTACTGACTAGATTCCTCTAATCTAGTCGAAAACAAGCGGGAAAATAACGTACGACCAATCGTTAGACACGATTGTCGGGGATTTTCTGGGAAAAGAGATATCTAACGTAATTCAGAAACAGTGGTGCCTGTCAAAATATGCACGGTCCTCCATAACGGTGAAATAACTGTTTTCTTCTTTCCACCAAAATCTGCATGATCTTAACATAGGCACCTCTAAGAGATCGCTAAAAAAAAAAAAAAAAAAAAAAAAAAAAAAAAGAAAAAGCATAGCATGATGAAAAAGACGACAAACTTGATGAAACATTTTTCGGCTAAATGTTTTAGTTATTATAAAGAGGAAAGACCAAAGTTTATGTTAAGTAATTTAAAAAAAAAATCCATCTTTAGAATATTCTAAATTTTGATAAAAAAAAAAGCAAAAAAAACCTTGCTTCTCTATGTATCACCGGAACTAGTAAAATAACATATACAATATATAGCACTTTTTTTTTTTGTATGACACACATTAATTTGGAAAATATTACAAAAATAAAAATAATTATCTGATATTGATGAAACTTTCAGGAACTATTCACAGATGATCAAATTAATATAAATGTTTTTTTTTAAAGTCATGGCAGAAATATTTGTTTATATTTTTTACAACCCCATAACTAATTTTATAAAAATTCTAAAAATTCGATAGAGTCCACTTTAATGATCACAATAGTTAAATACACAAGTCTTTGAGGAATGCAAATCATGTTCTTTTTGTTTTAATTGGACGCCACTACCTGAAAATCAGCTCTGAATTGTAACATGCAATGCATTTTATTTGTTTTTATGAATATGGACAATGTTTTCTAAAAGCAAAACTTTTTTTCGATGAAAATTGAATTTTTAACACAATTATTTGTTATTTCATGAATTATAATAGATTTTTACATTTAAGTTGATAAATTATTACAAAATTAGTTAAAAGCCGCATCCATTTTCGTAAGTGTCCTTATGAGCTAGATCTTTAGCGCGTTGTAAATTGTATAGTTCTGACTAATCAGAAGACACGCAGTAATTAATAAATGTAGTTTTGTGTTTATAATCGGCCTGTAATTATAAAGTACGGAAGACCAACCAGAATATAATTAAATTGCGCTATTTGAGTTAAACATTGTTTTCCGCAGTTAAGACCTTTACTTTTGCGAAACACATATAGAGAAGTTAATTTGTTTTCTCAATTTCAACTGAGAAGGGTACCTACAAGTATCATTATCATCTTATGAAATTTATTTGAACTTTTTATATTAATATCAGTTATGACGTTTTTCCTTAGATGAAATGAAATAAAATTAATAAAATGAATGGAAATACAAATAACACTGTAAAATGTAGTAAATGTAAAAAAACAAATATAGTATTTTATGTACACTTCTGATAAAATTTCATAAGAAAGTTATCCATAAATTAATTAGATACCATTCTTATGAAATTTTATCTTCTTTTAATTTCTTTATATATTTTCCATAAAGCCTCGTAAACAAAGGTGAAAGCTGATTACAAAATATATTAGTTTTCCTTAAAAATAACGCGGTAAATTGTCCACATAAATGTAAATAACTTCAATTCTCTCCTTCCGTAGAAGGAATTATCCTCACGTAATCCGTCAATATGGCATTCATCAGCTGTCAAGTGATGCGAAAGTTTATGACCTGCTTTGTTTTATTTTCAAATTACATCTTTTCGGCGCAGAAACCAAGTTAAGCTTGGTTGAAAATATTTTAAACAACCATTATAATTTCTGATTTTCTTAAAATACTTTTTGAAAAAAATGATAATTGATTTTTAAAAGAATTTTAAACAGATTTTCATTTTTTCTATAAAATGAAAAAAAAAACGGTTGCCTTGATCTATTTTGTCTGAATTAAAAAAAAAATAAAACAAAAAAAAACAAGATATTTAACGAAAATTTCGGACGTGCTAGGAACTATTACAACATGTAAAAAAGATACCCCAAAATACATTGATCTTTCCTCTTAATAATAACAAATAATTAGAAGATAAAATTTTGTTTTCGTTAAGTTTGCCGTCATTTTCATTATGCTATGTTCTCTATTTAGCGATCTTGTGGAGGTACCTATCTTAACCAGAGGATGCAAATGACCATATTCCTGCTTACTTTTACACAAAATAGAAATAAATATTTTGGCACGCATAACTATGATACAAGTTATGGAATGTCTATATTTTATGATTTGATATATTGAAAAGTTTTGTTTACGAGGTCTTCTTCAAAATGACTAATGCCCAAACTGCTCTCCTGAGAAAAACATAGAAATTCATTCGATCTCCTACACGACGCCTTCGAAAATGTCCAAAATAGTAGCAGTCTGACAGAAATTGCAGTCTTGATATAATCTGGTTTCTATTAAACGATTTCTGAATATCCTTGTTTATATTACTGGGATTTGAAGTAATTTGTGCAGTGGACGTCACGTGGCATGCGATTGCTTCCCTTAAAATACATCGAGATACTGTCGAGCATCCAAAACCTGGAATACGGTGACTAAGAATTTTCATTTGACTACCGTTGTAGAAATCTAGGGACCACGGACACATGACGTGGCATATAACACTCCAGCTACTTTACGATTCTAAATCCGACTGTCCTAAAACGGTTCTAATCGAACAAAATATGCACCAGTCCTTTTCTGTAAACAAACTTTATAGCGCTTGATCTAAGACCATGCATGGCCCTCTAAATACCAGATAAGAGAGATGGACGATTTGCGAAATTAATACCACTATATCTAATTTTTTATAAGGATATCAAAAAAACTGCGAAACACATCTGTAGACTGAGTGTTCGAAGTATCAAATATGATTTAATGAAGGAGTAGCCTCGAATTTGCTATTATTTCATTGTCTTCAACTTTCTGTAAAAATATCCTGCGATTATTATGAAAGTAAATTTGATAAAGTTATAAAATTTGACATTATTATTTTAGAATTTGTGATCCACTGTATCAAACTAATGACGTAACATGAGACTCGTGTTTAGGATTTGGGTTTTAGTATATTTTCTAGGGTAATATTATATAGCACAGAATCTATTACACAAACAAGCTATTCGTTTGAAATCAATTAACAGTATTAGTTTCATGACACTCAGTGTAATAAATTAATCCGTAAACATTAAGTTCCAATACACATCGCATACCATTAACAGCCCTAGAAGAAAAATCCCAAGAGGGTTTACATCGGTACTTCCACAAAATTGCTAAAAAAGAGCATAGCTTGATGAAAAAGACGCCAACCTTGAGAAAACAAAATTTTATCGTTTAAATGCTTATGTAATTATTACGATGAAAGTCCAAAGTTTTTTTAATTATTTAAAAAAAAAAATTCCTTTTTTTAGAACATTCTAAATTTTCAGTAAAAAAAAAAAAATTGTTTCTCTTTGCATCGGCAGAACTAGTAAATAACAGACAACTTTTAGCACGCTTTTTTTGGCATGACACACATTAATTTGGAAAATCTTTCAAAAATAAATTGTCAGATGTTAATGGAACTTTCAGGAACTATTCACAGATAATCGAAATTGTTTTTTTTATTAAATTCATGGCAGAAATATTTTTTTAAATATTTATCACTCCCCTAACTAATTTTATAAAACCGTTAAAAATTCAATCGCACCGGATTTAGTGATTCCAATAGTTAAAGTAGTAAGCTTTGAGGAATGCAAATCATGTTTTTTTTTAGTTTTTAATTGAAGCCACCCACCTGAAATACAAAACTCAATGAAACAAAGCTATTATTTAATTTCAAATGCTTTTATTTGCTTTTATGAATATTGACAACATTCTCTGAAAGCAAAAAAAAAAAAAAAATTTTGATGAAAAATGAATTTTTAGTACAATTATTAGTGATTTCTTAATTATAATAGACTTTTACTTTTAAGTTTTTAAAATATTATAAAATAAGTTAAAAGCCGCATCGGGATTCGTAAGTCTCCTTATGAGATAGATGTTTTTAGCGTGTTGTAAATTGTATCATTTTGACTAATCAGAAGATGCGCAGTAATTAAGAAATGTGATTTTGTGTTTATAATCAGTCTGTAATTATAAAGTACAGAAGACCAAACTGAATACAATTAAGTTGTATTATTTGTGTTAAGCATAGTTCTCCGCTGTTAAGACCTTTAATTTTGCGAAACACGTGTGCAGAAGTTAATTTGATTTTTCAATTTCAACTGCGAAGTGTACCTACAAGTATCAGTATCATCTTATGAAATTTATATGATATTATTTTCATATTAATCTCAGTTATGACATTTTTCCATAAATGAAATAACAAATTTAATAAAATGAATGGAAATACAAATAACAGTAAAATGTAATAAATTTACATAAAATTAGAGTATTTTATGTACACTTCTGCTAAAATTTCCTAAGAAAGATACATATAAATTAATTAGATAACTTTATGAAATATGAAATTTAATGTTACTCTTAACATAGGTACCTCCACGATATCGCTAAAAAAAAGAGCATAGCATGATGAAAAAGACGCCAAACTTGACGAAAACAAAATTTTATCGTCTAATTGTTTGTTATTATTAAGAGGAAAGGTCAAAGTATTTTGGGGGTATTTTTTCCATTTTTAATCGTTCCTAGCACGTCCGAAATTTTCGTTAAAAATCTAGTTTTTTGAGTCAGCAAATTGACCATTTTTTTCCATTTAAAAAAAAATGGAAATCTGACTTTGAAATTTTTTTTAAATATCAATTATCATTTTTTTAAAACTTATTTTAAGAAAATCAGAAATTATAATGTTTATTTAAAATATTCTGAACCAAACTTAACTTAGCTTTTGTGCCAAAAAGATGTAATTTGAAAATAAAACAAAGCAGGTCATAAACTTTTGCGTCTCTTGACATGTGATGAATGATATATTTACGAATTCCATGAGGCTAATTTGTTCTACGGAAGGAGAAAAGTGAAATAATTTACATTTAAGTGAACATTTACCTCGTTATTTTTAAGCGCGTTATATTTTTTTTTCTTTTTGTACTTAGCTTTCACCATTGCGTTTACGATGCTTTTTTAGAAAATCATTTTAAAGAAATTAAAATAAGACTTATGAGTAGGTACCTCCACGAAATCGCTAAAAAAAGAGCATAGCTTGATGAAAAAGACGCCAAACTTGCCGAAAACTAAATTTTATTGTCTAAATGCTTATGCTATTATTAAGAGGAAAGACCAAAGTTTTTTTTTAATTATTTTTAAAAAATTTTCCTTCTTTTTAGAACATTCTAAATTTTGATTTAAAAACCTTTTTCTATTTGTATCAGCGGAACTAGTAAATAACATAGACCATTTTAGCACGTTTTTTTGGTATGACACACATTAATTTGAAAATCGTGCAAAAATAGAAATAATTATCGGATGTTAATGAAACTTTCAGAAACTATTCTCTTTTCTCTTTTCTCCTTCTCTAGAACAAATTAGCCTCACAGAATCCGTAAATATGTCATTTATCACCTGTCAAGTGACTCGAAAGTTTATGACCTGCTTTGTTTTATTTTCAAATTACATCTTTTCGGCACAAAAGCTAAGTTAAGCTTGGTTCAAAATATTTTAAATGAACATTAGAGTTTATGATTTTCTTAAAATGAGTTTTGAAAAATGATAATTGATATTTAAAAGAATTTCAAAGTGAGATTTCCACTTTTTTTAATGAAATGGAAATAATGATCAATTTTGCTGACACAAAAAAAAAGATTTGTAACGAAAATTTCAGACTATCTAGGAACGATTAAAAAATTTAAAAATATACCCCAAAAATACTTTCACCATTCCTCGTAATAATAGCATGAACATTTAGACGATAAAACTTTGTTTTCGTCAAGTTTGGCGTCTTTTTTATGATGCTATACTTTTTTTTTAGCGATCTCGTAGAGGTACATAAGTATACATAATAACTTTTGACTACAAAAGCAATAATATTGAGGAATAATATTTGTTAATAAGAAGCTTGAAGAGAAATTTATATAAAACTTTCTATTATTTACTTTAGTGATGAGTATAGAGGGCAGCTTGTGTTAATGTAATTCAGGAAAAGTGTAATTGTTTCCTGTTGGGTCTATAAGAGAGTTGTAATTGATATCAGGAAGGAAGAATGAATTGTGTTTAGCGAAAAATTAGAGACACTAATTCACAAGAGAGTCTGCGGAATCATTGTTTTTAAGAATGGTGTCATCATAATATAATAAGAAAACAGTTGAGGGTTTGTGCCAAAATCTTTGCATATATAGTGGTATTACAGGAAATAATAATACGAGAGTAACATTCAAAAAATTCATTGTCTATTACTCACTGTGTCACAGACATTCTGCTTATGTCACTCAAAATCACAAAATCTCAAAGACGCAACAAACTTCTCACACGCAGTCACTAGCGCGTGCACGTACAAATCTCACGTAAATACACACACAAATAAACATACACACACACATATACATATATATATATATATATATATATATATATATATATATATATATATATATATATATATATATATATGTGACGATAAACTACATCCGCGTCTTCGATATGACGATAAACTACACCTGCGTCTTTTGGAAGATCACTCAGAGTATTTTCTAGTTTTCTTTTTTAATTCAGCGACACAATCACTGCTAGTAAATAATCTAAAATGTCGGTTTCCCCATTAACTAAAACACCTAAAAGTCTTGTATTCCCACAGATGATTTCATATATTTACACAGAGATTTTGCGTGGGAAACTTAGAAAGTCGATTTGCTTAAAGGATTAGGAATTTGAAATTAAACGGTGCAGTGAGGCTATTTGATAACAGCTATTTGGGATATCTAATATTTGGAAATCATCAGTAAATTTAAATTGTGATAACCATGCCTCCGGTATTCTGAGATAGGTCGTGCCATCCATTTGACTTGCAATAATGTGTCGGTCAATCTGGAATTTTGTCGAAATTCATCCTTACACCATAATGACTAGATGGAATTTTACACTGCATTGCAACTTTTCTACATACGCATTTTTTCCTTAAATACTTCTTCTCTTACGCTACATATGTTTGATTTTCCAATCATTGCCGAAATATCCCATTCTGCAATCATTTTTAGATTCGTGTTTATCACAAAGTTATACAATTATTTTATTAAGCTCTGAAACGTTGTATCTTCATATGCTTAAAGATATCTTAATGGAATTATCCGTGGCTTTTATAACACTTGTGGACTCTACTTTGACCAATAAGAATGTATAATTACTCGACAAAATTAACAGAAGAATCGTGATGAAATCTATCATGGACAAAAATGACATGTTCATTATTAATTAAACATAGCTAAGGATCGGAAGCTCATGGACGATTGATAAAAAATTAATATTATATATATATAATTCCAGAAGCATATTCAAAATTATTCAATAAGATATTCGCTCAGTCTAACCTTCTACCTTTCTGTCCTGGCGTAACAAGATGCCTTAAACGTTTTACGTGCGATATCATTTTCAATTATCTTTTCACTGCTTTTTGCAGTGTCATAGGTGAAACCCCTCACTCTTGTGTCAAACGTATTATTGATTGAGTTGCATCATTTCTAGTTTATCTGAAATGATGAATCATCTTGCTGTTGTGACCTCATAATCTAGGCTTCCTCTCTCCTGTTCCTTCTTTCTTAAACTTATTCACCGTTCACTTACTGGTTCTTAAATGGAAATTGAAGATGGAATGAAATGTTGGTGCTGTTACAGAATGCTTAAATTATCTTTTTTCTTCTCAGTATTGCTCAGTTGTTAAAATATTGGGGCTGACACAAAAAAACATTTTAACATGTTCCTGCCCTAGCTAAATAACTCAAAGTTTTTCTCATGGATTCTTACAAAAAATATATATATATATATATATATATATATATATATATATATTCCCTTTGTCACTTCTGTAAATATATTCAAGGTAATTTGTCTGATAAGCTTTCTTCGGTGGTAACTCAATTTCACGGATTTAAACGCAGTACTAGATTGGCAGGTACGTCCCATACTTTCACTGGGGAATTTCCTAGTCGCAACAACAAGTTCTATGCTAATATCATTTCCGGCTTTCCTGTCATCTGCGATCAATAACTTAAATGCAATGTCAACCGTCATATTTAGTTTCATTGAATCATGTTATTTTATTGATCTATGTTTATTTCACTTTCAGTAATATATTGTATCCTCAGGATACGAAGAAAATTTGGACATAACCTGAGGATTCTCGGTGCGAATCAGATGAATCAAGTAAAATTTGAAAGAGCAGTTCCAAAGCCAGATAATGTTTTTTTTCATTATATGCTTTGCTATTGTGATCTGCTGGTTCATCTCATCTTTGTTGATTCTCTCACGTTGATGCTGTTTCACATTTTGGCCGTCTTCCATCGACTTCGCATATATATTTCTTGAACCCTTTATTGAATCTAGTGGTTATATACTACCATTTTTCTTTCCATGTTTATGGAAAATTTTATATGAATACTCACTGGTGTTTTCCCATTTGTATCGCTTTTAATGTTGCTTACACAACACTTTCCCTTTGGCTCCAGACCCTGGAATAGAACTCACAAGTGGTAAATATCCCAATATGCATTAAAAACACTTTACCCTTAAAGTTCATGTAACTTTAGTCCGAATACCCAAATATAGATTAATGAAAATATTTCAACTCCTAATTCTCAAAACATATTAGGTAAGGCTTCAAGATATATATATATATATATAATTTTCGTTGAATTTGTACAAGATATTTTCATTTTAAAATTTTAATTAGTATGATTTATTATGTCTTAAATCTTAAAATTTTGCATTTATTTCACATTTTCGATTATATTAAAATCTATATATGGAAAAGCTTAATACAAATCTTATATCTTCAATATTTAAAAAAAAGTTTTTTGAATATTTATATATATATATATATATATATATATATATATATAAATAAACATGCCGAACTTTTAGATACTGCAGTTAATGGCATTATCAGAAAATAAGTGCTATAACCATAGTAAATGAAAAGTCACAATATTTAAAATTCTATGAAACAGTAAATTACGAAGAACATTCTCCTAGATTTTTGAGATTACTGATTAATTATATATAAAAGGCGCTCACGTTATATTCAAATATTCATTTAAGAATAAAGCCCCTGCTAACAACATTAGATAAACATCAATCTGCCATCACTTCAACAATTTAAATAAGCAACAACCGACGTTTTAAAATTGCATATCTGCGATAGTTTAAACTTAAAGTAAATAATTTGTTTAAAATCGGATTCATTATACTTTAAATCAGTTAAATTCCTAATTGTAAATATTAATTGGGGATTTTTTAATGTATTATTTTATACATTTGACACACATTGTAGATATGCAACTAGTTAAAGCACTTTAAAGTAACTGTGTTTCTGTTTTTAGTATAATTCTTAAACGTAAATACAATGTCTTCGTGATAGGAATAATATTTGTGCATTTAAGTCGGATTATGTTGGATAAAAGATGGCCACTCCTCCCATCTCCATCGTGTCTTTGTGCCATATTTCTCATTTTATTGCAATAAATATATATCTGTTAATATTATTTTTCATTTTTCCAAGAAATGAGTAAAGTGTAAGAACTTTTAAAATAAGATTTAATATCTTTTCCAATATATTTGATCAAGCAATGTTTCCCTAAAATCATATATCACACTCAATTTCTTTGCGTTTAAATTATCATTAATATCCAAATGCTTAACGAATACGTAAAGAGTTGTAAATCAAAAGCTTAATCTAATATATATTCCAAGATTTTTAAAAAAAAATTTTCCTAGGCACTAGATATTAAGATATCTTTCAATACTGAAGCAATGTTAGCTAAAATTTGACAAGGCTCATTTGAAATATGTCGACTATTCTTAACATGTTCTTGAATTCTATTACAGTCCATAATAGGACAATAATAAAGCAGTCTCTAAATAAGAAAACAATAGTAAAACAATGTAAAAAGGCAAAAATAGTAAAACAATGTAAAAGGCAAAAATGAGCGAGTTGGTGATCTAGGGATGTCTCTAAAGAGTTTCTCGTTCTTTTGCCTAGAATTCAAATCCATGTGAGAGTATTGAGTGCTGGCAATGGTAATTTCTATTTTCCCGTTAAATTATCGACTATTTCTCAAAATAAGTCCATCCAGAGAACTAGAATTGTGGCATGTATAAGGATACCACGAAAAAGAACATCTCTTACAAACGTTTTTTTCATAGATTGAAATCAGATTATTCATATTAACCTACGGCTATCCATTTACATATATTTTTACAGTATTTATTCAGATATATCTATTAAATGAAATTGTTAAAATACAAAGTAAATCATTATGAAGAGGTTATTGTATAAATAGATAATTTATTGCGATTAAACGAGAGAATGATTGTTCTTTACGTGTTCAGATACTGATGAGTAATAAAATTAATGAAAATGGTTTTTGCAACATTTAAAGAATGTTAATTATCAAAACAAGAACATGTCTTCTTGGGATCAGTTTCATTGTAACTCATAAATTTCCGTCGCGTAAAGTATGTTCTATGATCATGGAACGAGGTAGCAAATGAGAAAAAAAATACATGCCTATTCTACACTTTACTCGCTAGTCTCGTTCGGGGAGGTAAACAAACAGAACCCGTGCAGGCGGGTTCTACGGGGAATTTGGGACCGAGCCTTCGGGTTCGGATGTTCCACGTTAAACTCGGTCTTGTTCCACATCTGCCCTCGTGGTGGTGGGGTAGTAAATATTGACGAGATGGGATGTGTTCCAGTTGTACTGGTCAAACTGCATCCAGGCAGAGAAGATCCCCAGACGAGGTTACATCGAAGGGCAGAGGCTCGTCTCGGAAAACAGCTACCCGACCCCGTTTTATATAGGATCTACGAGGAATTTTTGGTCGATCCTATGTGCTCGGATTACCCCACATTAAAATCGGCCTTGTGCCATATCCTACCTCATGGAAAGGCTGGTAAATATTGACTAGCAGGGATCTGTTACTCGGTTATTCGCTGTTATCGAAATCCCAACCTTCGAGGAGCCCGGACGAGGCTCTGCCCAAGGGCAGAGTCTCATCCTGGGAGGTAGAGAGATTCGAACCCGTTTATGCGGGGTTTACGGGGAATTTTTAGCCGAGCCTACGGGCTCGGATTGCCCCACATTAAATTCGGCCTCTTTCCACATCCTACCCCGTGGGGCGGTTGGTAAATATTACTAGCTGGGATCTGTCGAGTACGACTCAGACTTACGCGAGAACTACCGACCTTCCAATAGTAGCACTCACTACTGGAATGACTTTTGACGACCTTGTTCATAACTGTTACCTTTTGTAAAAGTCAAGTGACATACCTGCTAACATGGCTGCCTTCTTGTGTCCATTTTGATAGAAAAGACATGCCCAACACATTTGCACGAATGATCTTTATTCACCCATATATCTATGCATTAAATGACTCCGGTCAGTTTGAACTTGGTGGCTACACCAGCCTACTTGTGTGTCAGACCACTTGCAAGCTAACCAATATTCTACACATTTATTCTTATTGTACTGTTTTTTTTTTTTACAATAAAACTTTACTCATTTTATCCACCTTGTTTTTCAAGTGTATATTCCTATTAGCATGGAATATATCAAAAATCAACATATGGTGAAAAAGAAACAAAGAAAATGTACAAAATTAGGACCATAGTTATTTATAAAAATGAAACAACTACAAAGTAATCTTCCCCTATAGAAGTGTCTCCCGGGATAGACTGCCCCTTTTCACCCACCTCTTGCTAAGCTGCTGTTATCTACTAAATGTAATTACTAATTAGGCAATGTTGAATTCGGGATAAACGTTCATTAATTACTTAGTTTTTTGTTTGTTTTTTTTTACATGTAACTAACATAAGTTAAAATTGATGTGTACAAATTTGAACAAATTCTTTGTAATGCTGCCTTGCTAATCGGAAATACTTTTTGTGTCTTCAGTTTGGCTCACCTGAAGACAAAGTATTTCTGAGATATACGGTCAAAATATAACATATAATAAGCAGTTGCTTTTTCTTATAAAAATCAATGTAATGATACCCATTGTTTTTGTGAATAGTTTTTTTAAGAAAATTTTCAACTATATGTCTGTAATTAGCCATCTCGAAAAATAAAATTGAAAGAATAAATAGAGACGATGAATTGTTTACTCCAAAGACATTACTTGGCTTCGGGTTGTAATCGATAAAGAATTACCATTCATTTCAGATTAAATTTTTAGAGGGTTATTTGTTGATATGAAGAGAAATCTCGGTAACTTTGACGATACACAACGATGATTTTTCGTCCTCGGAAAATGGAATACGTGTAAAAATTCTGTAAATTATATGGACAAATAGATCGCTCTAAAAAGTGATATCTGATATGATAAAGAAAGAAGTCGTGTATTTTTATTATCCGTCACACAACATATTTTGTAAATTCTGCAGACAATTTCTTAATATTTTTTACGAAGAATTATCGGTAAACAAATCGTTTAGATCAGTGCGTGTTGACTTTTTCATTAGCTTTTCAATGTAAACTTCTCCACGTATTGTATTATTTTAATTTGAATGCTCGGAAAAACAGAAGGATCGTGGTTAAAAAAATTAATTTTTCACTATTAAACTAGACGTATAAAAAATGTAGTATCGTATTTATTAGTAATATATGTTTAAACGTTCTGGATATTTATTTCAAATTAGCGTTTTGCTTCTAGATTTTCTTGATTGGTGGCAATCGAGTTCGAGTTTGTATTATTCATCCAAGCGATTGAACACACATTTCCAATATAATCAAAATCATGAAACTAAGCATTATGCTTTCTAGGTAGTGGAAATAATAGTAGCAACAACAAGATGAGGTATTTATATAAATAGATAACTTGAGAAAATCTCAAGCCTCAAAAAACTAGAGATGGTTCAAGGCCGAGGAAAAGAAGGAAATAATTTACCTTAAGTACCGAAGTAAAATTGCTTTCCGCGACGTAATATGACAATCTAATAAATTTCATAAAATGAATATAAACTATGGAGGGGGAAATACATTTCCTTTATAACTACTTCAGGGATCACGAGGTAATAAGGTCATGTGACCCCTGTAACTATAAAACCTTAATAAAAATGTAACAACTTTTAGTTAATAAGAATCAAACAACTCAACCGCGATAGGTCTGTTGCGGTTGGGTGCGTAGAAGGAAGTTTCTCTTCCTGGACCCTTCCTCTGGACGGATGGGCCAAAGAAAACGCTCTGGTTCGGTCCCGATCTCTTGTTGGAAATGAATGGGTCGGAGCTGCAAGAGAAAGGCCGATGTTGCAGTTCGTCTGTGGTCACGGAAGAGTCTTTCCTTAAAGGGGAGGGCAGAAGTATATGCCTTGCACATGTACCCGATTCTCCTTTATCGACCCTCTACTTCCACTTCCGTGTACCCTACAAGAGTCACTAATAAGTGTTTTCTTCACCTATTGTGGGGAGGCAGATCCTCCAAGGTATATTGGGAGATTTGTTATGTCTACCCGTCTGAAAGCGGTCTGGGTTTGTCTAGCATTGAGATTCGTCGATATGAGCTCCTCATTTCTTTCCTAAATCGTATGTTTGCAATTCTCTGAGAACGGCGATTTCTAACAGGAAGACGACCTTTAGAACTTTACATAGAAGTGCGCACTCGTCCAAGTAAGGGGCCTACCGTTCACCCCGAGGTGAGTGTTCTTCCGACTTGCTCTCATGTTCCTCTTACGGGCGTTGGACGTCATCTCCGACGCGCAGGCACTGTCACGTAAGGCTAGATAGGGGGTCCGTTCGGGATGATCTGATAGAGTTGGGTTTGGCGAAACAGGAGTCTCGTCTATATTGTCTTGGACGCCCGGGTTGAAATGACACACTAATGATGAGGCATCACTTACCTGAGTGGTGATTCGAAGGACTCTTGGGTCAGCAAGAAACTGTTTGGTGGGGTTTGTAATATCTCCAAACTGTGTTCTCTCCGGTGAGTTGGTAGAGAGCCGAGATCACGCCTTCTTCCACTGCAGGATCGTAGGCCCGTTATGAGTGTTTGATGAGGACGTCATGGTTTGCATACTGCGCGGATAGTTCTTTGTCCTCGAGGCGAGTTCCGTTTGAAGCAATACTGTACAATCGTTGACTAAGGCTCAGCAATATGTGTTTATTTGCTTACTAGCTTTTATGTGATTCCTGATGTGAACGACGCAACAGAAGGAATACTATGGATACGAGAAGTTTACCTCTTCCCAACTAATCCTGTTCTTTAGGAATCAGCTGTAATTCAAGATTAGGGCGGCTAGGAATCTACTCCATCCATTAGAATTTAGCGAAAGTTGGGTGAGACTTGCACATCGGTGCTGAGTAAAAGTTGTTCATTTGGAGTGGCATTTTGACGCCGGTTAGGTATTTAAGAATACTGAAAATTCTGATATGAACTTTGACAACCTTGTACAAAATAAGCTAGTTTAGGCTTGTTTTTATTTTGCTTTTCTGTCACAGTTAACATAACTATGGGATGTATTCTCATTTGCCTTTTTCTACCCCACTCTTTCTTTAGTTTAAATTCCTCTGCCCTCCCCTTTTATGTGATCAGAGATGTCAGTTCTCCGGTGGATGTAGGACATCTTTTGATTTTTGGGTGTGTTTTATTTTTCGTTTTTGTTGTTGTATTTAGATGAGTGCATATTTGTGTGAGTGGTTGGTTCCATGATTGATCATATTCTCTCAAGTTTCGCATTATTTTCATGCAGTTAAAAGTTTCTGCAACATTTAAGGATTATTGGGTGTCTATCACTAACACTATTTTTTGTTTCTGTTTTCATTGTAAATATCCATCGGGTTTAAATTTTAAAATTTGTTAATTTACCTCCCCACCAAGACAAATTGTAAATATGGGAACTAGTTAGGATTTCATAGAGTCAATGTGGTATTATGGTGGATACAGTAAGAATGGTATGGACGAATGTGATGTTTTCGTCCAAGGATTATTGAACCACTGTTGATAGCTAGCTAAGTTTAAGTTGGAGTAATCAATAGCGGCTCAGATTGAGGAATCGGAGTGCCGAGTTCGAATTCCACTGGAATCCATTACATTCACTTACGTGCTAATACCCTTGGGAAAGGTATGAATCCTCCTCTTCTCCCGCCAGCTATGGATAAATAACAGGACAGGCTGGGTTCTATAGCCTTGGATGACAATTGGACTAACGCAGAAAGAAATAGCAACCTACTGCGGGAAAAAAATCTTCCATATCGAAGGATACATGATCGCCTAAGCATGTGTCACGTATGGCCCATACCTAACTGAATTTTAACTAAGAAGGATGAAAAGCAGCCCTCCTCATCCTCATTTTAGCCCGTGTGCCACATTTGTAATTTTGTACAATAAATACTGTAATAATAAAACAACCCAAGGTAAGTATATATCTTTTCGCCCTCTGAACAGTCAAATTCTTCACAAAAGGAACAATATGCATCCGTAAGATTGAATAAAGTGTTCAGTTTAATGGAAATATTATCCAGTTCGATAGAACTGAAGAAGGTTGAAGTGAACATCAATCGAAACATTGATTGTAACAAACATTATTCCAAAATTCTAAATTGTTATCTTTTATTGAATTTGGAGTTGATTTGAATGAATGTTTTTTGTTACTACAAACAATTATAGCAAGACATATGTGATCACGATTATTTCGAATTTGTTGTCACCTTGGGGAAGGGCCAATTATATCTTCAGTTATTTCTTGTACATGCGTAAAATTGCAGATCGGGGGAATTCAAATGTCCTTACACTTTTAGACATATCCCATTCTAGCCTTTAATATACCTCGTCCTAACACTGATATTTCATGCCATAAGCCGATTAGCCATTGTTCACCATATATAAGAGCTCATTTGTTATAAATATGTGTATTTCCATTGTTAAGGTGTGATAGCACCACCTATCATTACCTTTGCATACAGCTATCCCTTAATTTCTGGCAGGTCATGATAGTATCAATTAACATTACGAATAGGTTTTGAATTCTCCACAGAAAATATTAAAATATAGGAAAAAATGCAAAATAGATGGCTGCATTTTAATTTTAAGCCAGTCTTTTCCCTAGCTGTTAGTTTTATAGTCTTTATATAGACAATTAGCCAAAGGCGATGAAGGAAGTGCACAATTGATAATGCGCATTAGGTTAATAAGTGAGACGTGTTATAGTAAATTAAATATACTCTGGCTTAATAAAGCTGCATTTCGCCATGTAATCGCAAGGAAAAAAATCTGCCCAAAATATTTTAAAAACTTTCTAAAAGAAATAAAATAAACCCTGACAATATTCAATTTTAAAAACATTACGAAGAGAAAGTATCTAAAAAATTTGGCTTTTGTTATTCACACACACACATATAATTCAATTTAATTAAACAAAAAATAAAATGATAATGCATTAATTACATCACGTGAAAAGGAGGTTTCACTACAATCACACATGAAGTCATTATTCGCATGACAATGAGACTACCACGAAATATAAATATTCTGTCTAGTTTATTCTAAGGGTCAAATAAACTTACCAGTAATCAATTTAATATTATTACTGTCAAAAAATTCATACGCTTCTGTAGGCACAGAAAATGCAGAAAATGATCGATACACTGGAAGATAGAACGTGGTTATTTTACGATTAATCTCGCTAATAAGGGAATATTGCTCTCGTCAAATGTGGGCATACGACAGAGTCCTATCTTTTCAAAGATGAGAAATAATTTATCTTTTGTTTACCTCTGTGAATTTTGAACGAGATCTTCAGTGTCAAACGGATATGTCAAACAGATCGCGAAAACGTGCTTCAATTTTAGATCAATTCTGTAATCCAATACGTCCGACTCTTACATTTCGAGTGTCTGCATGGAATCCTTGTTTCTATTTTTCACCTGATAAATATTTCAGTCACTTCTACATATATTTCCTTTGCTTTTGCATGCTTGCGATCTGCTGAAAGAATTTTAGGTTTCACCCAATATAGAATGATTAATTGGACTTAGTGCTGTCAAGAAGAGACAGATGTTTTATTCCATGAAAGTAAAAAAAAAAAAAAAAAACGAAGACAAAACAGCAGAAAATGTCCAAAGACCAGTATAGTTGCAAGTGGAGATGCGAGCAAACATGACAAATGTGAAGAGTAGCAGAGAATGAAACGTGGACGAGGAACAGATAATGCAACATAGAACATGACGCAAAGCGAAAACAGTGGAGCATCAGAGAAATTTCAGAATTCCGAAGGAAAATGAAGTTTAACTAAAGGAAAACGCATTTACAGGATTTAGCTTGAAAACTTAAAATTGTATAAAAATACTGTCTTAATATTTCGAAAGATTTTTGAATAGTTTGAAATTTGCTATGCAAGATAAAAATGATAAAAACAAAACAAAAACGAAACAATGAAACGGCTCAAGATAAAGTTAATTTTTTCTCTATTTTCGACCCAATTACATCTCAGGAATATAAATGCACAATGAAGTTCAAAGAAAACTGATCAAAATATTATACTTAAAATAATATATTAAACAGACGTTGGACCCCATTACAGTTAACAGGGCACACTTGAAACACAGCTAAGTGAAATATATTTAATAAATTTTGGGGGTATTTTTCCAAATATGAATTATTTTTGTACAGGAAAATTCCTCAACCCTTATATTTGACCTAAATCTTATAAACAAATAAGACAAAATCGAAAAAAAAAATAACATGAGCACAGCCATAGCAGAATGTAATACAATTATTATGTTAAGAGTGATAGTGTATGTATGTCTGTGATATAATTGTGGAAGATAATGCGTTATTGTTTTTCCTAAACGTGGCCAGTTAATGCAAGTAATTGCGATATTGAAGTTTAAAGTTAATTTGGTATTTAGTCCAGTTAATACAAACAAACCGATAAAGGTTTCTCCATAAATAAAATTCTAATCGAATACAACTGAAGAGATTCGAAAAATTAAAAATAAAAAAATGACAATTTACCCATCGCACCTTGTACAAGTCTTTTGTATTTCGGCTTTTCGGAATTATTTATTTTATTCTTATTTTCTGAGAACAGCCGTCATCTATGTTACTTTTTTTTTTCAACATTTATAAAAAGTGGTAAATAAAAATTAAAAATGTTTTTTGATCTTCTGTTTCCGATGACAGATCATTGATTGGGGGGGGGTGATAGTTTAATCTATTCTCTTAGACTGTTTTAACAATTTCCCGGCTAATAGCTCCAGAAACAAAATGAATGCAGAATAGGATAATTCATATCATCGATTACTTCTCACAAGGTAAATATTCTCCTCAAATGTCTTATAATAGGAAAATGAGTATCACAATTGTAGTACATTCATTAAAATTTTGTCGATAGAAAGCAGATTTTAAATCATGATATGGCCAAACCAATAATATATTTCTAAACATCATGGGTATTTAAAAATCAAATCTAACACCTGGGGATTAGGAAAATAGATGAATGTCTGCCCAAACCTCTGCTATTTTTGATGTATTGAAATATTATATAATGTTTGCGATTAACAGATTACTAAGATTAAAATTTAACTAAAATGGTACAATATCAACATGATTTAATGTTTGAATTTTGCGTATTTATTAGTGTCACTTACATTTCCAAGTTTTATGCAAACTAATTAAAATACATTATGTAATTTGCAGTGTTTTGCTTATAAATAACACACACGCATATATATATATATATATATATATATATATATATATATATATATATGGATAAAATTTATACATGTATATTTTAGTAATATGTATATATGGTAACATTTTGAACATTGTACACTTAAATACTCTATGCAGTAACGATTTAAAAATACTAAGAAAAATAACATTAGAAATAAAAAGGTAAAACGATATGACAGAATCCAACAAACTGACACCTGATTTAAATCAATATGAGCATTTAAACATGAAGTTTAACATTTTCACATTTCATTTTTGAATTTTTTGGTTGTTTTTTCTAAATTTAATATTAATTTAACTTTATTTAACTTATACCAACAAGTAATGATTTGAGTTTGAGGATACTGCAACCCTATTTATTTGATTTATTTCACAATTTGCAAAATAAAGCAATTAATAACTTACCATTAACAAATTGGATTTTTGCTTTTAATTTCGAAAAGAAAGTTCTATATAATGTTTTATTCAAATTAGCAGTATTAAAACATGTATCATGTTATATCTACACACAACAAACATATGTAGGTGCATATATATATATATATATATATATATATATATATATATATATATATATATATATATATATAGCTTTCTGTTCAAACTGAAATAAATTCAATTTATTGATATAATAATGTAGTCGAATAATCAAAGGAAGCATAGGTATTGCTAGGTATTTTATCACAAAGCATTAAAAAGTAAAAAAAAAACTATTGAAAAGAGGGAATCGTATATCTGAAAATAAAAAACAATAGGACAAAATTTTACTTAAAGAAAATAAATAAAATCAAATTGACGTACCTTAACTGTACTTTTAACATTCACGTAATTTTCCACATATGTTAAATAAATCCACAGATTTCAAAAGCATTCATAAAGAGAATTAATCTCTTAAATATTTGAAAGAAATGATAATCAGGCCGGTCAACATTCAAATTTTGGCGCGTAAAAGATGCGGGAACGAAAAGATTCTTTTTATTAAAATGGGCGATTCCATTTTTGCCGTTCGCTAGTGTCAAGTTCATTTTTCTACGTGGGAAAATGAGGTTGGTCGTATATACTTGTAAATTATCCTTGTATTACAAGAACTTTAGATAATTTTAGAAGATCAATTGGTAGAATTATGCTTTTGATTAATTCTTGAAATTTGATTAGAAAGTTTGTATATATTATTACAATGAAAGAATTTGACGACCATTAGAGTTAGACATTTATTCTGTTAAACATTATTTGAATATTTAGGAATTTTCTTTTAAATACAATAGTGCTTATGGTTATAATGTACGACATGAGATATCTATTGGCAAGTAATATTTGACAAAAATGAAAGAAAAAACGAATTTCTATAATTGTTCGTAGTCTTTTTCTCACTAGGGTTTATTTTTAATATTGTAGATATTCTATTAAATAGACTTCAAGAAAACATTTACACCTCATTATAATTTCTCGTGTGTTTGCATCCGACCATATCTGCTTTGGATTAATTCATTAGCGATTATAGTTCAGCTCATGTTAGATAGTGTGGTCGACTAGATATGCCAAATACATTTAACATTTATGTCATATTAGAAGCTGATTATATGTTTAAAGCGATACTGATTAATCTGGAAAGTTGTCTTTTGTAATTTCTGTTATGCAGAAGAAGAAATAATGCTTAGAGATTTTGAGACTCACGGGACATTATAAAGGAATAGGAGCAGGTAGAAACTGCGATTAAGCTACCTAAAGAACTTGTGTAAATGAATTGAAAAATATCAATTGAGAGGGATTTTAAGTAGGCAGATATTAGTGCTACGAAACATGAAGTTGTGGAGAGCCTTTATCGGCCACGTCCTGAAAAGACCCGACACACAACATAGAAAAGTGTTTTTAACATTCATTTTATAATCACTCCATCCTTAATTAGATGTACTTAAGAGAATGGCGGAGGAAATTTCCACCTCATATACCGTTGTTTCATCAGCACATATATTTACAAATGATTGGATTAAACTTGGAAATCATTAAAAAAAGTTGTTCTGAGACGTTACCCTTAGATGACGCCAACCTTGATTGCTAGGGTCCCGGAAGACTGGCTATTATCAACTACCTTCTGGGACATACTCATTAGGAAAGATTTTATCATTGGGAAGACTCTTACAGCTGTATTAACAAAATGATATGAATATATGATTATTTGGACTATTTACCCGTGGACATACTTGTTCTTATTATCACATTGTTTCGACCGTTGTATTCAACAGCTTCAATCACTTCTTTCTCGATGCAATAACAGTCAAGGAATTTAGAACTGAACTATTTATTTAATTTACAGAAGTAATCTTCTCTCACTCCGTTGACCGTGTCTATCTGGTATCTCGTTTAATTTTTCTTTAGTACTGCCCAGTTATTGCATTCTCCGATGCCGGTCTGCACTACCCGGCACAGGTAGAGAAATAACAATCATTATGTTACCTAGCCGATAATTTTTGATACTAACATTTTTATGTTTGGTGATTTTAAAGTTCATGTCAAGTGGCTTAAGCATTCTTTAGGATATCATGGACTGGGTGTGTGAGCAACGATGAGATCTTAGAGTGGTTGCAAACACGGAGGAGGTTTATACTTAATATCAGGAAGATGCAGCTGAAGTTTCTGGGACATATAAGGAAGTAGGGCCTGGAGAATCTGATACTCACAGGTCGGGTAAAGGAAAGAGAGACAAGGGAAAACAACGACTGAAATACCTGGCGGACGTAAGCAAGTAAATAACAGAAAATGGTCTCGGGGCGGAAGCAGAGGGAAGGAACTTATTGAGAGCTGCAAGGGATAAAGGGAGGGGGAGAAATATGATCGCCTACGTCCTAAAAGAACCTGGCACGTAAAAAGAAAGAATGTTACTAATTTGGCCGGTATTCAGATTTATATACCTATAACTCCTTATTTCTTTCCTGCTAACATCTCTGAATTAGATCCCCACAAATCATATGTACCTGATGGCATACCTGCAGTAGTCCTTATGAAGTGTCGGAAAAGCGTTATTGTATCTGAAGCATTCTTTAATACATTCATGCCTTGTTAACTGTTATACAGCACAGGTATTTTACTATACCATTTCTGCTTACTACTTTTCGACATTACTGAACTAATCTTCTCGATTGGATGGTAATGTTTGCGTGTATCCATTAAATATTATTTGTACTTTTATTATTTAATACGAAACACGAAATCGCATTCAGCGATAAAATTTTTAAATTAAATATTTCTCATATAGTTATCAACTAATGTGTAAAAAAACTGATATTTACATTTTCATTATTTTCTTCTACGATGTACACGTTTTATGTGGTAATGTTTTCCCATGGTGACTTGCTCACATTAAACTAGTTTTTATTCCTTATGAAGAGATTTAATAATTTATTATCAGAAAATTAACAAGTAATGTATTATTTCTTATAATTACTTTCATTTACGGTAAATCACATTTATACTTATAAATATTTTTTCTTCCTGAAAAATCGATGTATACATTTCACGAAAATATTCTCTGAAAATAAATCTATACATGGAAAAAGGTGACTTAGATTCGAGAGTATTTTTTGTACTGAATACATTAAATATATTTCATGTGACTGCATCGGTTTATTCAAAAAACTGCTTTCAAAATATTTCCAAATATTAACGGATAATCTTTAAGAGACCTTATACTTTAATCAAACTGTTTGTGTTTATTCATTCCCTGGGGATTTAAAGAATTGATTTAAGAGTTAAATTGAATTTTTCTAGATGAACTAAATGGATTCCCTTTAGTTTGTATTATTTTTTTATTTTTCCATTCTTGATTATTATTCAATTTCTTTCTGTCTTTTTCATTTCTTCAATGGAACCTTGGGTTGTGCCTTCAGTTAACTTACGAGGTAAACGTGATTGTTTGAAGTGTAAGTTAAATTTCCTTCTTAGAGGAATTTTTGATAAAGGAAATTCTTATTAAAAAAAAGATTTATTGAGTAAACAGTTTGGATAGCGCTTAAGAAAATAAAATAATTTCCTTAAATAAAATTCAGAGGAAAATTGAAATATAAATTAATAATAAGGGATTTTAATTATCCGTATGAGGCGAAAAGTTTACATTTCTGAAAATTGATTCTAAACAATTTTAAGATACCCTCATATCTATCTATCTATCTATCTATCTATCTGTCTATCTATCTATCATGAGCCGCCTTTAGAGCTTTTTTCGTTACCTGTTTTTAATCAAAGTTAAACAGTAAAAAAGACACGTTTTCTGATTTTAAAGTCACAAATCAAATTGGAGTATTTATTGTAGTATAACAGTCCATATAGCCATAACAAATTTAAAGTAAACGAACGTTTCTACGTGTCTACAAGACGTCAGATTTTATTAAACATATTTTGAAAATAAGATTGGTAAAAATACTAGAAGTTGATTCCAAATGTAAGGCATACCTTGGTTTGCCATTTCACAGGTGAAGACAGTTTAAACTCTTCTACTCTGTCTCAGTATTTTTCAACTATAGAGCCCCCAGACGTTAAAATTAAGAAGGGTACGGGTCCAAATAAAATCCCAGTGGTTGGCCTTAAAATTATTAGACCATAATTATCCTCAATTTTAGCAATTTTTTTTAATCGTGTATGAAGGAAATTTTTTTTAGTCGTGTATGAACGATAGCGAAAAATCCTTCTGGAATCTATGGAAGCTCTCAAGTATTTGCATTGTTTTCAAGAATGAAGATGAGAGCACATCTCTGATTTAATATCGGTCTATCCAAATCTTTTGTATCATCAGCAATCTGATTGCCGCTACAAAAAACAAGAAGTTAGTTCATCATATCGATAGCGATAAAATTTTAAGCAAGAAACGATACGAATTTCGATCGGATCGGTACACTGATGAGAGCATAAACACTTTTTACTCACAGAATCAATGAAGAATTAAACAATGCATCACGAAGACTATCGCATTAGATATATCGAAGGTTTTTAAACTTTAACAATATGTCTACAGAGGTTTGCCACACCAACTCTTCATCGAGAGAATCAGTGGAAAATACGGCTCAGATATAAAGTCCTGCTTAACAGGTAAGTTCATGAAGGTACTTGCTAATCCAGATCCTGACTAATGAACATTCCAAAATGCAGATGATGAGAACCCGAAAGCTAATTGTTCAGATGATCTACATTCTTAACACAAATCCTCACTGCTATGCTAATTTACTAACCGAAGTTTCGTTGTGAGAAAAGGCCGAAACTAAGGATGACCTAGTGAGGATCAAACTCCATACTCGAACTTCAACACACGAATAAATAATTTGTGGAAACGACTAAGAAGAGGATGCTTTCCCACCCGTTACAATCTTAAATTGTTCCTAAATAGCGCTTACCATCTATTTTCCCACAGATTGCCATAAACCGAGCATCTTAACACGTATTCTTATCGCTCGCACAATAACAGCCTTCAGTAAACCTCTACATTGTGTGGATTTGGCGGCCATAAACAGATTAAACAGTTCCAAAAAATGAAGAATATACTTAGATGATAAAGAAAGTTTCGTGGTATTACACTTCTTTTCGTGGCTGTATTTAACGGTAATGTTTGCTTTTGCCCCATCTTTATTACTTTAAATGTTAATTTCAATGGATACCCGTGTTTGAATAGATGTCCGTTTTTATACATTGCGTATTACGTTTATCGGTCTACAAACAGGTATCTACTAAAAATAAACCTTTAAAGTAATAAAATATCGGAATAAAACTAAATCCAATATTTGTTTAAAAATTGCTTTGTTTACATTTCTTATTCGCGCAGGTATGGGCTTTAAAGAAAATATGAATGAGCGGATATGCCTTCCTGAAAAGTTAATAAAGAGGACCACGCAGCGCAGTGACGCTCGCTGTGGCCGAGCGTTCAATAGTACGCCGCATCTCACGGTCGTTTCTCCTACAAATTGATGCACAGTTTCGAAACTTGCCGGCGAGGAAATTTTCGTTATTAGGTTTTATCTAAGAGGCAGACAGGTACTTGTAATACACACTCTTTAAAAACAAACGGTGAGTTTTTAAAAACACGAGTATCCACTATAATTACGCTTGAAGTAATAAAAAATGTCGGATTAATAAAAATTATATTTATTGTTCTTATTATATATTTTATTATTTTATTATATTTTATTCATATTTATTTATATATTATTTAGTTATGTATTTATATTATATTTATATTTACATAATATTTATTCATATATTTATATATTTGTATTATGTTCATATTTATTTATATTTATTTTATCTAGAATATTTACATTTCTTTATATTTTATTTATTTATTATATATTGTTTATTATATTTTATTTATATTTTATTATATATATTATTTTCAAATAAAATGAAAAAAAGATTTTGAAAAGTTCCAGAGCGGTGAGGACAAAATTAAAATTTATGAAAATATGTTAATAGTGATTAAAGTATAATCAAATATAAAATGGAATTATGAGCAAGATGACAACAAGAATAAAACTGACGCCATAAATGTCAAAAAAGGAGATTTGAAAAAGAAAATGTAAACATAATAATCTTGCAGATTGGATTCAATAAACAACATCAGTGTCTTAAACAAAGCGTAAGCATTATTACAATAGATTTGATTGCATACAAATTGTTTTTAATTTCTATGTATATGATTTTTTAAAAATCGAATCCACCCCAACGCAAGGCAGTAAAGCCCCTAACACACAAGGGCTTTGTTGGGCACCGTCTGTGAGAAAAAGAACACAACGGCGTAATTCACTTCCCTAGAATTATGGGAAACAGTATTCTATACAGCTTAGTATTTGCAACTAAACCTCCAATACGAAAATTTCGGAATGCCTGTGTGTCTATTTGTGCTGTACAGGTGATTCAGAAAGAGTGCGATGATATATCCAGTCAACATCATATTTGGAGTGATCAGTAGTGATTGCGACGTTATATCTCCATTCCTCTTCCACCATAGACTTAGACTGACGGAGGCCTACGACAAGTGACTTGAAGAGGTAGTGCTGCCCTGGATTAAAAGGGGGGCTGTTATAAGACACTATATCTTGCAAAATGACCCTGCACCAGGCCACAGAAGCAGGAGAACAGAGACATTGTTGTCAGATAATTTCTGTGTCTACATCACCTCTTCCACCTGGCCACCGAACTCCACACACTGCAACACTTCGATTAATATGTGGGACGCATTTGAGCGAGAGACCAACAATACTCCTCGTAACACCAAGGATGAACTGAAGGCAAGGATTATGGTAGCATTCACCAACTTAAAGAAACTGCCCAGAAGATTTGCAGGAGATTCCGAAGATGTCTGGAGGCCTGGGTTTAAGCCAATGGCGATTTTATTGAATAAATTTACTCTTTCGTATTTCAAGATATTTTTTTGTTATTTTTGTAAATATATTTGTTAAAATGTGATGTCAGTGTCATTTCATATTTTTTTGCGTGATTTCGACTACAATTTATCTATCTCACCTTGTAGGTAAGTGTAACGTAAGTTCAAGTTATTTTACATTAATAATTAATTTTCGGTATAATTTTCCGTCAAACTCATAAAATTCTCTTAGAAATGTTGACATAATGTTGTATGTTTCGTTATTGTTTTTATATATTTAGACAATGCATTCGAGCTACTCTTTCTCACTGTCTATTTTGTAACCTAGGGAAGATTATTGAATAGAATAATCAAACGAAGCTTGGTAATGAACTATAATACTTACGACACGAACAACACATATAGATTCGCTAGCGGCGCGTAGAAGTAGTAGTCAATTGCTACAAGTGAGTCAAGTGAATTCAACAATGAATCTGCAACTGCAGGATATATACCAACAGCCCCATGCGGTGAGAAGGGGCACAAAGCCGAATTTAATGTGGGGTATCCGACCGGTAGGTTCTGCCAAAAAATCCATGTAAACCCAGTATAAAACGGATTCGTGTAGCTGTTTCCCGAGACGAGACTCTGTCCTTCGACACAGCCCCGTCTAGGGATCCTCACTTCTTGTAGGCAGAGAGTTTAACCAGCACGTCTGGAAACAAGTCTCCATCTGCAGGATATCTAAAAACTGCCCAAAGTTGACAGATGTGGCACAAGGCCGAATTTAATGTGAGGCATCCAAGCCGGTAGTCTCGACCCAAAATTCCCCGTAGACCTCGTATAAAACGAGGTCGGGTAGCTGTTTCCCGAGACGAGACTCTGCCCTTCGTCATAGCCTCGTCTGGGCATTCTTTTGGCCGGAGGCAGAGAGTTTGACCAGCACAGCTGGAGACGAATCTCCAACCGTAGACCAACGTACAGTATTTACAGTATTTACTACTTTATTTATGTGAATGGCGACTTTATCGCCCGTAGCTATGCCCCAACAGTCTGCTTTCCCAAATATCTTTAGCAGCTCAATCCGAATTTTGCGATTATTTTTTTTTAACTCGCTATCAATTCATAAGAAAATTTATATATCTGAAGTTAAAAAATATAGATCAATAACTTTATTATTATGTCTATATTTTTATAATACAATTAACAACTATGAATCCTCGTAACAAAATCTCACTCCGCCTATAAATGTATTTTACATACTTTTAATAAAAATATACTATAACCAGAAATTAAGATGTTTGTTTTCTTTCATACTTAATTAATGTTAATGATTACAAGTTTTGTGGATGTTTCTCCATTAAAATTATATAGAGACAGAGAAATATTGTCAAAAATGATTTATTTATGGATTACATGGTTTAAATGTAAGATTCTCATGAATATTTTTAGGTTGGTAAATACGAAATCTATTCTGAACATATTGACTTTGTTTAAATCTATGCACCATTTTCTGCAAGATTCACATCTCAGATATATTTTATATTTCATAGTGATATTTTCATAAGTTTAACTGATAAATTAAATTATTTTCTCAAATCCATCCATCTCTATGTAGAATTTCGCTATTAAGTTCTGTGTTCAGTATTAAAGTGGGTGATTGAAATATCTCGTATTATACACAAAAAATCTGAATAGATGAGCAAACATCAGAAAATTGTTTCTGCCTCCCTTGTCCTTTGGGCTGAGACATTTCCAGCATCTATTCATAATAGTCTGTTGCAAAAAAAAAAGAAAAAGAAAAATTCCTCGAGAATATTTTTACTTAAAAGATTGTTGAATTCCAAAAGTCTTCCACATCAGAAATTCGCATCTTTGTCGACTTTCAAAATCGTAGTGTTAAAGTGGCCTCGAAAATCGATTACATAATGCGGTCAAAAAGTGAATATTACAGTGTTTAGCAAGTCGGTATCTTCATTTATTTAAATTTGTATAGCATTTAGTAGATAAACTTGTATAGCATTTAGTACATAAAATTACTATAATTTATACTTTACTTTATTACTTTACTTTATATTTTTATTTTAAACTTATGCAATATGACAGAACTTTTTAGATGAGGAACTGTTATGGAATGCATTAATATTCGCTCCAGCATGCTCATCATTTTTGTTATATTCACAAACATTTTGTGCGAAATTACAAGAGGGTCACCGGGTATAAAAAGCGACTGAAGAAGGTTGAAGATTACAACAGCCGAAATTTTGCGAGTGTAACTACCAAAGTGAGCATGGTAGAGCGGAAGCAACGGATATAGTATTTTTGTTACTATTTTTGTTGACTATATACCAATGCGCTTAAAGTTAGTAAAACATTTGTTTCGATTGTTGATATTTACAAAGATCTCCTTCTTCAATCTCTGACACGTAAAAAATGTTCCAATAGCATATTTCCATTTTTGAATGGAGAATCAAAATGCTACACAAAAAAGTTAGGAATATCTTTGAAATGTAATACAAATCAATCTCTACATAACTATGTATACATTAGAAATTAGTATGATGTAGGATCTTGTTACTTGTGCTTTATTTCTGAGAATAAAAATGCAGATTATATATGACGTATATAAATGTATAGAAAACATGTATGTAGGTATATATATATATATATATATATATATATGTTATTATTATTATTATTATTATTATGACAAGATCATTTTCCAACTCATTCACGATGATCTTCACCTCTACCTTTCTAACCTTGTGTCCTGCATTGACAATATACCTCAGATTTCATGTACGATACTTTCAAGTCTTTATTCACTGCATTTTGGACTGTCACATGATAAACGTCTCATAGATTGATTTGGATCTTTTCTGTTTGTTCTGCTTAGCTCTATCATAAAATGATGATCCTGTTTTCCTGTAGGGACCACCTGAATCTGTTTCGTCTCTCCTGTTCCCTCTTCTTGAATGGACTTTGTAAATTGCTGCTAGATTATGAATGTTGTTACTATTACTGAAGGCATAAATGATCTTTTTTTCCTTTCACCATTACTCTGTTGGAATGACATTGGGTTTGACACAACGATTTTAACATGCATTTGCTAGCTGAATATCTCAAATGGTATTTCAGGGATTCTTACAACAAATGCTGTCACGAGGGCTAAATGACTTATCTGAAAACCTGGACAAAATACACTCAATTATTTTAGTGCTTTTTTTGTGAGATTGACATTGTTGCTGTTAAACCCGGTAATTGGATATTTTACACGTAAATCAATGTTTCATGGAAAGGGGGTCGATATATGCCGTATTTCATTAATTAATATTGTAAATATATTTAATTTTTTTTAAGTCTAGAGATTACATAATGTCATATTGTGCAGGAGAATAAGTTAAAAAATGTATCAACAGACTACTTTTCATGATCTATGTTAGTCAAAATTAATGAAGTATTTTTTTTATTTTTTTATCAAAAAATTCCAATAAACTGAACAAGCGCCAAGAAAATTACGAGAACTAAAAATTTGAAATTTTGCTTAAACATTTATTAACATTACTTATGAGGAATTTGAAGTTATCTTAGCTTCTAAACAATCTTTAATAAATAAAACAATTATACCATACAGACGTGGTATTAAATTTCCTTTGTATGCAATTTAATTTTATTGCTCTGTAATAAAGACATTGATCTCTCTTTGTGAATGAGTTTGAATTTTTTTTATATCATTAGGATTCACTTGGATTATTTTAGCACCGATTTTTATGCACACACATGTGTGTGTATATATATGCATATGAGTGTATATATATATATATATATATATATATATATATATATATATATATATATATATAGCTAATATTAGTGGAAAATATACATACATATGCAAAATATATAAATAGCCATACATGTATAGTTTAGAAAAAAATTCCAAGAGGAAGAATCCACGTAGAACTCAATGTCTGGGACAGAGTAAGGATATAATAAAAAGGCTTAAAACACACACACACACATATATATATATATATATATATATATATATATATATATATATATATATATATATATATATATATATATACATACATATATACATATATACATGTATGTATGTGTGTGTATATATATATATATATATGGGTATGTGCATGTGTATGCGTGTGTATATGGATATAGATGAATATAGATGAATATGTGTATGTGTGGATATGTGAATATATTTTTACATTTTTATATGTGTGTACATGGGTATATGTATGTGTGTATGTGGGTACATGCCTATGTGTATGTATATACATGTATATGTTATTGTGTGTATTCGCATGTGTTTTTGAACATAGAAATATAGGTCCTTGCTGGATTAGATAATCGTTATATTTATCTTCAAATATTTATGATTTGTAACCTGTAGTCGATATTAAATTTGTCAAATTTTCTTTTTATTATTATTATATATATTATAAGAATACATAGGCATTATTTAGTTTACCATCCGAATACCAAAATTACAGATACAAGTTTAGAATATCCCAATGTGAGATTTAAATTCCTTTAAAACATTAATTGAGTCGTGATTCGTAGCAGTTCTTTCATAGCTGACCAGCCTAAACTCAGCTTCATTTACGGGAAATCTACACTATAACGATGGCTCACCTAATTTCCTCGTGAAAAAGTAAATTTTCTTTTGTTTCACAAGTCCGGTTGACCTCAAATTCTCTGCCACTAACGCCAGCCGAGTGGGAACTGCCTTTGTGAGAGAAATCAGAAATCGGTTTTATAGTGAATCACAGGTCAAGAAACGCCTTCAGCTATAACCGCGAAGATTTTATTCAGATTGGACAGTATATATGTTTTATGAGCCTAGTATTATTTGCCGGCATTTCTCGAATGGGTGCAATGAGCCAGGCAAAATTAATGTCTGCTTTTGTCATTCGAGATGTGAATGTCGAATTAAGTGAGTATTTTCGTTTCAATCAATGAATTGGAAGTCCGCCAGGGTAGGTCACGCAAGATATAACGTCACACACACACACACACACACACACACACACACACACACACACACACACACACACATATATATATATATATATATATATATATATATATATATATATACATATCACTTTTTCCATATATATATATATATATATATAGATTGATAGATATATGTATGATGGATATATATATATATATATATATATATATATATATATATATATATATATATATTAAGTTTTCCATATATATATATATTTACATACATATACATATATATATATGTATCAATGTATATTAAGTTTTTTTCATACATATATATATATATATATATATATATATATATATATTTATATATATATACATGGAAAATATATATATATATATATATATATATATATATATATATATATATATATATATATATATATTCATTTCTGTAGTTCCTTGCTAACAGCAAGCAGAAATATTTCGCCTCCCCGATGATGGCCATTTCGGTCGAAACTAGTCGAGGAATTTAAATGGAATAATAATAATAATAAAAACGAAAGAATATTAATCTACAACCCAGTGTGTAATGATTTTAATGATTTTAATTTTTAATTTTTAATTTTCTTATTATATATATATAATATATATATATATATATATATATATATATATATATATATATATATATAAAGAGAGAGATAGAGATTAGAATGCTTAGTCGTCTGAAAATCGCGAGAGACTTAAACTCAAGTAACAACTCGAGCTGCTTTTTGTTAGGCGTTGACGTTGTGAAGCAGTTTTAATCTTTTATTATTTATCTTTCTTGATCAGAATTTTCTCTGCTCGAAGATGTTAGGTCTTCTGGAATGTTGTCTGCTGTTTACCCCAATATATTTGATTTTTCTCTATTATATACGCTAAAGATTCAAATATTGAAACCACCCCTAGAATTAGCATCTTTGAGGGAAGAATGTTAAAAATGAAAAAAAAAAAACCTATGGGGTCATTAAAAAAATAGAATCAATTAAAAAAATTATAGTTTGAGAAACTTTTGCAAAGAATGACAAAAATTTCTGCGGTAGTAATGAAGAGGTGGATATTTTGACGAGAGCAAAATCTAATCATAAAACGCATGTTTTCTTTTTGTCATAATAACACGTCTAATAAAAATTAAGTCTCACATTTTTAACCATATATAAAAATCTTCTCCAATTTAAAAGTACAATCAACTATCTGGGTCCGATTTTAAAAGTGCCTTTGCCTAGGTTGGCTTGGCTTGAATCGTTTTAAATGTAATATATATATATATATATATATATATATATATATATATATATATATATATATATATATATATAGAGAGAGAGAGAGAGAGAGAGAGAGGTGGTGCTCGCATGCACACGTGTGAATATGTGTGTATCCTTTTTCTTGATATTGACACACACCCTTGAACGAACACTCACACAAACATATACAGACAACATATATATATATATATATATATATATATATATATATATATATATATATATATGTGTGTGTGTGTGTGTGTGTGTGATATCCATTATATTTACAAAAGAAAGACCAAGTATAACATGGAATATTGCTTCCTTACTTGTGCAGAAACTGCCTAGACATCACGTTCCTGCATCCAAGCGCGCATTCTTCTGTGTGGGAGGGGGGACAATTTATTTTTCTCTCTGAAATCTCGTAATCTTCTCACTGCTCTACGTCACTTGCATATAACTACATTCCTTAGATCCAACATTTCTAATCTCCACGTCTAGGAGATGCAACTCTACGCACATTGTGGCGAATCACAGTCATTCCCTGTGTAACTTGAATAGCTTCCCGTAAACAACTGCTTTTTGTAAACGACTTAGAAGAGGATGTTTTCCTGATCACTTCAAACTTAACTATTTCAAATCTAGGGTTAAACGTCAGCTTCTCCATATATCGCATAAACTCTACCTATTACTCTGTAATCCACTACCTCGACTTGTCTTGGAGAGGGCGAAACTCACTGTTAAATGCCTGAGTTTGTGTGTGTGGGTAACAGAGAGAGAAAGTACTGTATTCATCAAACTGACTATAGGATCAGATGTGAATTCGTGGACGAAGACCCTATTATATGTAAGCACGTATTTGCTTTGAATACGTTTCACATAATGTAATTGTAAATGCATCCCTCACACACTTAACAACGTTTTTACTTTTCATGTACATAAAATGTGTTATTCTAGTGATAATCCATTTTTATTGTTTTCCCAATAAAATTCGTGATTTACCTAGATTTATTTTTACCTGCAGTAACAACAGAACATAAAATTAATGATAAATGAAGTTAAGTCGAATACCGTAAAAAAATGTCCGGCACTAGGAATAATCACAACTTCACTGACACGACGAATGTGCTTTGGAATGAACAATCGTGATTCTCATACAGTTATTTATTGTTTCAGATAACCCAAAGAAATATCGAGTTAAGTTAATCAAACGCAAAAAAAAAAAAAAAAAAAACAATTGCAGCTGAGTTGAAATCACTGATTTAGTAAATAAATGTTTGAAAAATAAATATATTGACGGAAATCATCATTAGAAACAATTTCCTCTGGCGAAAGTTTATAATAAATCTCGTGCTACACATAAGTGATATGTTTGTTTCTAACGAAAAAAATTATGTTGGAATGAGCAGGAAAATAACGTGAAATATATCGTTATATAAACAATAGTTTTAATATATATATATATATATATATATATATATATATATATATATATATATATATATATATATATATATATATATATATATATATATATATTCGGCCTATATTTTTAATGTCATTCTGTTTATTTTTTAGGATCATATATTATTTATAGACAAATTAGATTCTATCACTTCCCTCATTCCTCCTTTTACATTAAACACGGCAATGAAAACATTCCCGACATTGACTAAGAATAGAGTCTGAAAGAAAAAAAAACGTTTCTTTTGTTCATTTGTTCAATTTATTAGTACATGACATACATTGATAAAAATTAGCTAATTATCGTGTGCCCTTCTTCCAAACTAAATAGTTTGTATTATATATGATATTTATAATAATTCGATTCAGCTCTAATAATTTGAAGGCAAAAAGGTTGTTTTTAATTTGTAATATTTTTATTCTTGGTCATCAAGAAATTTTATTCATTAAGATTTGTAAAATCACAGAGTATATTTTAAAATTTGTATTGTATAGTTTCCGTTGTTTTCTGCAGAATCATGAACTTTGAGTTGCTTTATCGATTCTTTTGAACTATATTCTAAAAAAAAAACTCAAATGTTATTTTTCTCATGCTGTTTAATCCAAAGAACTAATGCAGGAGAAGTGATAGTTCCTGAACATGACGAAAAGCGTTTCTATGAATTTACAGATTCCTTCAAATTTTGGCTCGGTTCACTGATTTCCCATTCCGAGTCTACAACTCACATGCTACCTGAGTATTCCGATATTAATGTCTGGTCTGCTATAAAATGCTGCAAACCTAAAAGGTAATGAATAATTGTAAACTACCAATGAGAATTAAAAAAAATATATATATATATCCTAATCTAATCACGGTTATAGAGTAAAAAATATTGCAGGACAGAATTTTTACATAATTGTAGAGGGATGATACATGAAATTGGTGGATGTATGCAATACGAGAAAGTTTACGTTATGAGGATATTTAGGATATACCGAATGTAAAACAAAATTGTCCAAATTGTGTAACAACAAAATTTTCTAATTGTTAGATTAAATTTGAACCGTTGAATCTTAGAAATGATTAAAGTTATCTTACTGGAATTCTCGGAGGTTTTTAAAACACCATGGTACTCTACTCTAAAAAATAAGAATGCATTTTGCTCTAAGTGGAAATGATGATCCCTTTTCCTATAGGAACTAACTGATTCAGTTTTCCTCTCTACTGTTCCCTATTGTTTAAACATATTCAACGTTATTCTGATGGTTCTTGAATGAGCTTTAAAGATGGAAGTCAGAGTATTAAAGTTGGTGCCATTATTGAAGGTTTCAGTGATCTTTTTCATCTCACCAATGCTCAGTTCAGAAGAAATAATAAGCAAAATAATTTTGCATGTTCCCTTTCTATCTGAATATCTCAGAGTTTTTCAGTGATTCTTACGAGAAATGTGATCAAGATGGGGAAACGTCTAAACCTGTAAAAAGAAACTCAGTCAATTTAGTGTTTATTTTTAATATTAAATATTTGGAGGGTAAAACATTTCCTCATGCTGCTACGCGATTTGGACAATTTTGCTGTTACCAACAGTATAAAGTATAACACTGAACATGTGGTTTTGTAAATGACCAAGAAGCATTAACTCAGGTGTATTCCATAAAGCAGTAATTCAAGAGATGAAGATTTCTGAATGGAATTACCTCTTCAGACGTTTGAATTGTTTGATCCAATGTATATAGCCTGTCGGAATATTTTCCATGAAAAATAGGAACATAGTAACGATATGATTCGCTTATGAGAAGGAATCTTTTGGATAGGAAATATCTTATCACGTACAAGATAACGTACACTCTTCTATACTGTGTTCATCTTAGGAAAGGAGGAATTTTTCCCTCTGCACACACACACCCCGACAGATGTATATAAAAGAAAGATTACATTTGTCTCTATTCATGTTTATTTGTATAACGACAGATCGCTAGTCTTCAAATGAAGAAAAATTGGTGGATACCAGTAACCACCAAACTTCAAAAATATCTACACCCTGTATTTGTTCGATAGTTGTTTTAAAAACTTTTTAGTCCTCATTTTCCATAAAATTGCTGAATGAGAGTACAAAATATTAACAACTCCTTTTACCAATTCCTTTCAAACTCGAGCTGTGGAGAAAAGATGGAAAGAAATTCGCGACCTTTTATGAATTTTTTTTTGTCCGATGAAAACATTGAGTTCAAAGAAATGGACCGGCGAGCTGAAGAAAAAAGGCAAAACAAATTTGCGAGACAGTGTAAAATTTTACTTGGACCAATGAAAACGTTGTTTTTACAGGAATTTGCCGTTGAGCCTAGAAGAAGAAAGAAAAGAAATTACGGATCCTATGCGAAATCATATTTTATATAAAATAAGGAGAAAAATTAAATCAAAAAGAGATGAACATCTGAAGTTATCTGAAAGGTTGCATTTCTGTTCACGCGTGCAGCGTTCACATTTTCGCCAGTGTCAATTTACTTGCCGATTATTTTATCGGCTTTAACGAAGCGCTTGGCATTTTAAAGAATTTTATTTCAAGAAAGCTAAGTATGCCCTGTCATTACAATCCATCACGAACATTCTTCAATCATCTTCATCACTCTTGAGATCTTTTAAATCAAAATGCAATTGATATGGCTTTTAAAATAGAGTCTGATAAAGTGTGTTTTATCAGAAACAGCAACTGCAGACGGAGAATTATATTCATTCGCGAGTTGCCGTAAGCAATGATGTAGCACCTGGCAATCTTGATCAGCTCTGCATTCTACCATCGAACTTAAGCAGAGAGCCTCGATACATGCAAGAAAAAAACGCAGGAGGCCCTGATCCACGCACGCCATTATGGTAGAGCAGATCTCTTCGTAAACTTTTACATGCAACCCATAGTGGGAAAAAATGGAAGACGAACCTTTACTGAACCAAAAAGCCAAAGATAGATCTGATGTCCTTGCAAGAGTCATCGCTGAAATGTGTGGAAGCTCATGAATCTGATTAAAAATGGGAAACATAATTGTAATTGTGGCATGCACTCATTTGAGTGGCAAAAACATTATCGCATACTGTCTGGCTGGCGACAATATTCACTCTAATGAAATTGACAGGATAATCTTGGAAAAGTTTCCACATCGATCGATAGATAAGGAACACTATGAAATTGTTAAAACGAACATGGTACGTGCCCCATGTGGCAGGAGCTTTAAACTCTGCTTGACATATCTGAAGAACAATGTATATTCAAATAAATTTCCCAAGAGATTTCTTACGGAAAAACACTGGCACTGGTGTTGACAGTGACCGCTTCTCCAAAGGTGGAAGGTTCTTCCTAGATGTTCCTGAAGGGACAGTATATGCATTTATTACTAAGTTGCTTTTGGCAAAAGTTCGACAACACAAGGACATCGCTTTGTCGACTGCCTTATCTTGTATTGCTGCAACTTTGCTGCTTGGTGGCGGAACTGCACATTCAAATTTCAAGTTTATATTGAACTTGACTATATCCGACAAAACAATTTGCGGTATCAGCAAAACCTCTGAAATTGTCCAAGTACTAAAAAGGTGAAGGTTTATCGAATGTGATGAATGTAGCAAGGCAAACTTAGCAGCTAAGGAATCATTAGACCGAACCATGAGAAATATTATGGATTGTAAGTCGCCTATGGGAGTTATAACACTCCTACTATCTGGAGACTTCAAACAATCACAGCCGGTGTCATACTCAAAAAAGCACCAAATCGAATGAAATCAGAGCATGTCTCAAATGTTCTCTATTGTGTCGACACATTCAAATGTTGACTCTGAAGATCAAACTGATAGCACAATTATTTGTAGATCAGCTGTCAGCTCAGTTCACTTGCGACATATTGAGACTTGGCAAGGTCAATGTACATTTAGATGTCAATGGAGAGATGACCATTAACCTGGTCTGCAATTTTGTTAGTACTGCTGATGAGGTTAAGGCCAGGGTTTTCCAAAACCTCCAACATAATTACAAAAACTACATTTGGTTATGTGACAAGGCAGTACTGGTTTCAAAGAACAAAGCAGTTGATGGAATCAATGATCAACTGTTGCAGTCAATTCCGGAAACTTTTCATATCTCCAGGGTCATGGATACCATTCAAGTCCGGAACAGGTGGTCAATTATCCAACGAAATTTCTGACTTCTGTAGAATCTCCCGGACACTATTCACATAGAAATTCAAGATGTGGGTGTCTATAATGCTATTACAGAATCTAGATCCACCAAGACTTTGTAATGCCAACAGACTGGTGGTTAAGAATTGATTTCACGTGTACTTGCCGTATCGGTTCTGAGTATTGAAAAGATTAAGTTGTCTTTATTGCCAGGATTTCCCTTCTTCCATCAGGGTCAGATATTCCATTCACTTTTAGAAGACTTCATTTTCCAGTACGAGTAAGTTATGCAATGTCTATTGACAAAGCATGTGTGGGAAGTAAAACTAAAACTGCTTAAAAGTAATTTGTCGTTAAATAAATGTATTTGAATTATATAGTTGTTATAGATTAAATTTTAACGTTTTAAATCGCGGGCAACGCCGGTGATTATTAATAAAGGCAGCATAATTAATAAACAAAAATATCCAAAATTATTTCATATAGAGAACAGTCTATTTGAGCAGACGATGATATCAACCCCAGTGTCAAATGAGTTCAACTTTATAAGTTTAGATGAGACAGGAAGTAGAATTTAACCGTGAAAGATAACAGAATCTAACTCGCTGAAAATATCTAATAGAGACTTTATAAATTTCAATGTTTCAATCAGACGAAATGTATGATATAGAATATATAGTAAATAATTATTTTTTTGAAAATTAAGGCTCGCTATATTATTTGCGTGAAAATTTGATTGAATTAAATGAGTACTTTGGAGGAAAGGGAATTTGTCATCTGCTGCTGCTATTAATGCTAAAAGCTCTCCCCTATGAATTGAGCACGCTGGTAGCCTGTAATGCTTATATTTCATATAAAGGATCTTAAAAATTACCTTTCTCCGCTAACAAGGAGAGTCTCCGATCAGATCGGTCGGCTTTCGACACTGGCTTGAAGCAATAGCACATTTATACACATTGATGAGCTGTAGTACAGCGAAAAAGTCTGTCTGTAGTTGACGATATTATATTATTATTAATAGTATTATCTTTATTAATTTTATTACATTCTAAATGTGTTCTTTATAATTATGAAAATTTATTAGTTCTCTTTATTTAATTATTTACATATTGAATGTATTATATTGTTTTATTTATGTTGGATATTATTATTATTGTAAGATTAAAATTATGATGATCCTATTATGAGATGATGATTGCTCTCAAAAATGACATGACTCTATTACAGAATATTTTTTTAACTCTTTTACTTCCGATACGACTTTTCCTTCCCTTACCCGGCATATTAACTTGTTCAGCTCCTTATGGGATTTTTTTTCTAGGTCATTCTATTTAGTTATATTTGCGATTGCCTCATCATTTATTTTTTTTTTCCTTTCTTTTTGTTTACTCGCTCACTTTCTCCCTTCCCTCTCTCTGTTTCTCTTTCTTTCTTCCTCAATTTAATGTTCTTTTATATATATTTGTAATTTTTCATTTTTTCTTTCTTCCTTTTTTATTATTAACAGTTTTTCTTCTTTCTTTTTCTCTCTCTTTTCCCCTTTCTTCTTTTAATCCCAGGAATATCAATCTGGATGGAAGATTCCATTTCTTAACAACTTTCGGTCAGAAGAGATGAATATAACAATATTCATGAATTTAATTATAAAAAAGCCAGTATCTCTATCTATAAAAGGCAGGATGTGTGTGTGTGTGTGTGTGTGTGTGTGTGTGTGAATGTGTGTGTGTGCAATTTTCGACAGATTTGCACCAAAAATACATGCACAAAAATACTCCAAGTTAGCAACAAGGCCAACACCGAATTTGCATTTCGGAACTCCCATCGATGGTGGAAATAATCGATTTTTTTCATGCCTCTACGGCAGTTTTCATGTAGTTACCGGTCATTTTGTACAGGCCACGGTGAGAGCCTATAGCTGGCTGCCACGAATAGGCAGGAAGATTCTATGGGCCAGCGTGAGAGCCAACAGCTGACTGACACGAATGTTAACTAGCATGCAAAAAATCGATAGCTGCATTCATCACAAGTGGGAAAATTTAAATCTGCATGGCAATTTACTCCAGTTGGCTCATTCGCTTGCTTAAACTCAACGTTGATTCTGATTCCGCAGAACTGGGTTCGGTGTGAAAAATTATTTGTTGTTAACATTCTTTTTTCCTTCGGTTTTTCCAGTTACGAGTACTTTTTTTTTTAAAGCTGATCGTTTTGTGTTCATTTTGTTTAATTCTTTTTTCGTAAAAGATTTAATGTTTAGTATAGAGCTTAGAAAAAATTCCCAGTGTCAGATAGGCAAAAAGTAAGGCAACGCCGGTCCATGTGGCTATTCATTATATAATTTTCTGTAACTAGCATTGAGCTCTCCTTGGAATTACCCATATCAATTTCAAATTGGTATTATATATATATATATATATATATATTTATATATATATAATAAATGTGTGTATCTGTGACTGTGTATCGTGCAAGATGTAGGATGTGAGGTCGAGTTATGGTTTGATAATATAGAATTACAATTTTTAGGGCTTTATATTTTGATGAAATGTTCGGGACATATATTTTCTCCATTGTCCTCCGTAACTTTCATACATTATCGGGCTAAAATATGCTTAGTAAATATTCACTAAAAATACAAATGATTAGACCTAAACGGTGAAACGAGGGAAGAATAAGTGTGGTGAACTTTTACATAATTCCTCTTTTCATCACGTTTCTATAAGCTATTTCACTAATGTATTTTTCACGTCAATATTCTTTTATTCTACGACAAACTCCGATTAAGACAGATTTTCCCTTTTCTATCTATTAACCTTCAATTATATAGAATAAGTATTCCTCTGATTTTGTAATATAATTTCCAGTCTTTGACCATAAAATTATTTCTGGTTAGACTATTAAATGAAAATACATTTCCGGCGTCATGACATCTTCTTCATTTTTCCATCAGCTGAACGGTGAAAACCATATAAGAATCGAGATTGGTTCAGTGATTGTATTTTAGTAGGTTTGTTTTCAATCGATAACTACTTAACCGGAAATATTTTCCTGTCTGTGTATTTCTCTTTCTTCAAGTCTATCTACACCTTTTTGTTTTCGAGGCCATCATTTTTGTAAATCGAACTTCACTTATCCATTTATTATTTTGATTCAAGCTTCTTTCTGTCTTTTTTTCTTTCGTTCTTTCTTTCAGTCTATGCCTAACATCACTGGATAAGCATGTTTACGTTCTCATGAGATTTTAATATATCGTATGCTTCCTTTATTTCTAAATTTTGCACTAATGCTTTTTCGAGTTATGAATCTGCCGACGGAATAGTACCTTCAAGGCGCAGATAATCTGATGACCTTTCCGGGATAATTCATTCATTCATTATTCTATTTATTCAATATCTGTTTATATCTCTGAGATGAGGTATTATGATTGGGTACATTATTTACATTCTTTGGACAGATATCCACATCTTCATTGCCATATTCACAACGTTTCGGCTGTTTTACGCTCCAGCCTTCTTCAGTTGATTGGAATTTCGGACCGAACACTTTATTTCCTCCCCCGGGGTAGAGTGTTCTAGTTCCATATGCCATGACTTTTCCGGATGTCTCTGTTATTTCTTTATTCATTCATTATTTATTTATTTTATATATTTCTTGCTTTTAAATGTGTCACTGCTTTTTGATTCAGTTTTTGATATTACTCTTTATAGTAGTACATACAGCTTTTCAAACAATCCTGGAGACGGAATGACATGTGGATTAATATATATTTCATATTAAATTATTGAGAAACACAAAATCTCTTGAATAATTCTGTTTTCGGAGAAAGACCGCTTTGCTTTAATTCAGTTAAATGTATACAAATCATTTGCAAACAACTACATACAGAGTTCGATGGATAAATTGTCGCCATTTTATATTTTATTCGCGCGTATGAACGTTGTTTGTATTTTAGTTTGTCGACTGCACAGTATAGTAAGGTCACTTGGCCACCGTCTGAGAGAAAGAAAGAGGAGCATGATGCAATTCACTCCGCCATGACTTTGGAAACAACTAGGAATTCGCACTAGAAAATTCAATACAAACATTTCAGGGTATCTGAATGTCAATCTGGGCTGCAGAGGATTCGGAAAGATTTGGATGACATATCCAGTCAACGTCATGATGTTTGCAGTTGTCACGAGTGATGGCGATGTTATGCCTTCAATAATCTTTCCACTGGGACTTAACACAGAGAACTACAGCATGGGTTTTGAGGAGGTAATGCACATCTAGGAGGAGATTGTGGCTGCTGACAGACGCTATTTCTGGCAAGAGATATCTGCACCATGCCACACAAGCAGGAGAACATAATCATGGTTGTTAGACAATTTTTGCGGCAGCATCTCCACTTAGATCTGGCCACCTAACTCTGCAACACACAATTTTATTATTGGTGGCGGGCATTTAGACGGGGGACCAAAAAAACTCTTTGTAGCAAGAAAAGTGATTTGAAGACAAGAATTATGGCACCATTCGCCAAAGCAAACATGGATTTGCAGGAGATTTTGAAGTCATCTGTAGGTCGTGGTGGAAGACAAGGGCGATTTTATTGAAGGAATGTATTCTTTCGTAGGATTAAATATTATTGTGTAATGTTGGTAAATGTATCTGTATAATATATATATATATATATATATATATATATATATATATATATAAGGACACATATATATGTATAAGGACATATATATATATATATAAGGACATATATGTATATATATATAGGACATATATATATATAAGGATATATATATATATATATATATATATAGGACATATATATATATAAGGGATATATATATATATATATATATATATATATATATATAGGACATATATATATATAACGACAAATATATATATATATATATATATATATATATATATATATATATATATATATATATATATATATATAACGACAAATATATATATATATATAAGGACATATATATATATATATATATATAAGGATATATATATATATATATATATATATATATAAGGACATATATATATATATAAGGACATATATATATATATATAAGGATATATATATATATATATATATATATATATATATATATATATATATATATATATATATATATATATATATATATATATATATACATATATATATATATAAGGACATATATATATATATATATATATATATATATATATATATATATATATATATATATAAGGACATATATATATATATATATATATATATATATATATATATATATATACATATATACATATATATATATATATATATATATATATAAGGAGATATATATATATATATATATATATATATATATATATATGAAAAGTGAATATAAATATAAATAAATATATATATATGTATAATTATTTATATATTATATGCGCGGTACTTATTGAAAAGCGCTCAATATCAGAGATAGAACTAACATATTTGGTTAGATAGTGTGAGTTTGTGACCCTGGGCTTTAGCGATCGTCAGACGATCGCTAAAGCGTGAAACCAAATACAAATATATATATATATATATATATATATATATATATATATATATATAAGAAGATATATATATATATATATATATATATATATATATATATATATATATAAGGACATATATATATATACATATATATATATATATATATATATATATATATATATATATATATATATATATATATAAGACAGCACGGCAGGCGCGGCCAGGCAGACGTCACGATTGACACCGGCGACACCGGGGAGACACACACACACACACACACACACACACACATACATATATATATATATATATATATATATATATATATTAAGACATATTTATGTTTATACATTTTTTTTATAGATACAAATATTTAAGTAAATGCTCGGTCCATCATAAACAGAGTTAAATAACATTTACCGACCTGAATATTGGAGAAATTTTCACAGAAAATATTCGTCCTCCGACAGGATTCGAACTTGTCGAAGGACGAATGTATCGTATACAGAATCTGTCATTTAGCTTGACGAAAGTATCCTATAGAGAACCTGCCATTTAGCTTGACGTGCCTTTAACCGATTTGGCCACAGAAGAGCGTTCGGTTAGCAAGGTCGAATTTACTGTATTTGAGCTTCAATCTTCTAAGAATCTCTCACGTACATTCATATCTGCTCATGGCGTATCAAATGTAAACAAACGACGTCACAGGATCGTTCTGTTACCAAGGTCGAATTAACTCTGTGGCCAAATCGGTTAAAGGCACGTCAAGCTAAATGATATTTCCGTATAGGATACAGGTTCTAATCCTGTCTGAGGCCGAATATTTTCTGTGAAAATTTCTCGTACTTTCAGGCCGGCAAATGTTATTTAATACTGTTTACTATAAACAGAGCATATACTTAAATATTTGTATCTATAAAAAGAATGTATAAACATAAAAATGTCTTAAAATAATTTTCGGACTTTGTATATTTCATATATATATATATATATATATATATATATATATATATATATATATATATGTGTGTGTGTGTGTGTGTGTGTGTGTGTCTGTGAAACAGCCTGTCGCCTCTGTGTTTTGATTTCAATGTTTATATTTACATACTCTATCTCTGATATTGAGCACTTTATTCCATAAATATAGCAGACATTAAAATATATATTTCGTCACACACACACACACACACACACACACACACACACACACATATATATATATATATATATATATATATATATATATATATATATATATATATATATATATATATATATTGCCATGCGACGATGACCTAGAGGTACGATATCAGCTGGGTTTTGATCTCGGCTTGCAGCAATAAGACGTCTATATATACTGAAGAGCTCTGATACAGCAGAAACAGTCTGTATTTGGATGACTATATATATATATATATATATATATATATATATATATATATATATATATATATATATAGATTCAACCAACATCAAACTTCATTTAGAATAAATAGATATAAAAAATCAAACAACTCTCTCAAAATATTTCTGGCATCTAAAAATCAAATAAAACACCTACAGTAAAATGGAAGTTAATAAGAAAAGTTAGAATTTGTAGATCATTAAACGACCCGTGTCCTCTATGCATACAAGAAAAACTATATATTACTAAGTTTATAAAAAATAAAAATTTACTGAATAAGAGAAATGAAATAGCTATTATATGCCGTCATTGTCAAAAATTTTCCTTAAATAATATATAAAAAAAAAGTCTATTGGAATGGCAGGATAAATGTTTTAAACTTTTATTTAAAATTTAAAATTGTAGTAAAACGTATTCAAACATAAGCATCTTTTAAAAAATGTAGTTAAATAAAATGTATCCTAACCGAAACATCTCTATAATAAATGTACTACAAACACTTGAATGAATCCAATAAAACACCTACTGAAAAATGAAATTATAACAAAAGCTAGATGATGTAAGGTAATGTATGACCCATTGTTCTTTGTACATACATATGAAACTTTATTACTCAGGTTACATATATTTAAAATAAATAAATAAATTAATTAATACATAAAGTTTACTAAATCTGAGAAATGACTTAGATAGTTTTGTAGTCTGTGCCATTAATTTTACTTAAATATTATCTAAATATAAAAGTTTAAAAATGTATACGGGACTACGAATGGATTTTATTGAAAATCAATTAACACAACCCACCAATATTTTTAATAAGTCATCATTAAATGAAAATATACTGCCAATACATACATATATGAATACCTGCATAAATATTTCTAGATAAATCTGGAAAATAGCCGATGAACAGAACACCCGACCGAAGATAGGATGCAGAATAGAAAGGAAAATATATACAGTAGTGGGAGATAAAATGTACAACTTGTATCAAGAGGGATATTTGGCGACATGTTGACCGTATGTATACATAAAAAAAAACAAATAAATGCCAATTATAAAACCCGAATGACACTCTCATCTGGACAGTCAAACAAAACAAACTACTACGCCTCCATATTTAAGGCGTAAACTGCGAAAGACACTAGATAAATGTTGACTTGGTCTGACAATCCCTCATTTTTGTGCGAAACTTAAGTTAATTCGGTGATTATTTCTTGTTTTATAGATTGTACATTGTACTGAAAATTTTAATTACCAAATACATTGTAGTTGAAAGTTAATAAATACCGCTGTTTCGCTATATATGTCTGTATGCATGTATATATCTGTGTATAAAAAAATCTGTTTTAGATAAATGCCGACTATCTACCATTGTGTGGTTATATAAATTTTGCTTTGCATATTTTAATGTATCATATATATTGTTTAATTGCATAGCTGATATCGACCTGTTCGGCGTTCGAAGAAAATATGGAGATATATCATAGAAGCATCCTATTAAGGGAAATTTATCTGCTAAACATAGAAATCAATTTACCCGAGTTTTACCTTTGTTTTTAAATCTGGCGTCAGATATAGGGAATTACCTTACCTACCGACGACGAGCTAATTAGGAGGATATAAGTGCATGTGGGATTATCCGTAAACCATGAATACGGTTTAGTTCCGTGGAAACACCAAAAATGCACGTTAGCGAAACTATCATATACAAAACGCTATTTCTTTCACATACTCTCTATTGCTGGCTATACAGTACCGCCAAACTTAATGCATTATGTCCTGGTACAAACTGCACAAGTAGAAGCATTTCAGTTTATCACCGTGTGTATGATGTCATCCTGTCCTTGAAATAATATCTAATCTTTCAACATTCGTGTTGGTGAACAACTGAATGCCGTTCGGTGCCTAAACAGAAAATACTGTGGGTGTGGTAGGAGAATTATTGCAGCAGGATCTATGGTTTTCAAAAACAGATTAGTCTCTAATGTTATCCTATGGCATACGGAATGTTGTTTTCTTGACTGAAATGCGCCTGCACATTCAGTAATTCATCTTAGTAAAACCTTGAAATATTATAAGCAAATTCATTGTTTCTCAGGATTCAAAAATATACGATAAGTGCATGCAATTTCTAAACATAAAGATAGATCACAACACTATTTACTTATTGGCTATGACTGTTTCTTTAATGGGATTTCTGAAAAAAAAGTTGTCTGCTTTCGTTGAATTAATCGCTCTGATTTAACATTGAGCTCTCTGGAATTCATCCTCCTTGGGATTATCCATACGTATTATCAAAAATTTAATTACTCATATATATATATATATATATATATATATATATATATATATATATATATATATATGTATATATATATATATATATATATATATATATATATATATATATATATATATATACACTAGCAGCATGACCTGGCGTTGCCCGTGCTTGATTCAGAAATCGTACGACTCATGCAGCAATCGCTATCACTTGACTAAAAATTATTGCCCTTCCTTGCCTTTAAAGGAATGCCTTTGCCGTGCTGATGTTGCTACATGCCTTACTTCTTGTCTATCTCACTGCGTTTTTTTTTTCTATGCTCTATACTAAACATTAAATCTGTTACGAAAAAAGAACTAAACAAATGAACACAAAACGATCAGCTTTAAAAAAGGACTCGTAACTGGAAAAACCGAATGAAAAAAGAATGTTAACAACGAATACATTTTCACACCCAACCCAGTTCTGCGGAATCAGAATCAACGTTGAGTTTAAGCAAGCGAATGAGCTAATTGGAGTAAAGTGCCATGCAGGTTTAAATTTTTCCAACTTGTGACGAATGCAGCTATCGATTTTTTTGCATGCTAGCATGCTTGTTAACATTCGTGTCAGTCAGCTGTTGGCTCTCACGCTGGCCAATAGAATCTTCCTGCCTATTCAGGTCAGCCAGCTATAGGCCCCCAATCTGGCGAGTAGAAAATGGCCGCAAACTACATGAAAACTGCTGTAGAAGCAGGAAAAAATCGATTATTTCCACTATCGATGTGAGTTGTGAAATTCAAAGTTGGTCTTGGCCTTTCCGCTAACACACACACATCCTGCATTTTATAGATAGAGATATGTGTGTGTTTGTGTTATATGGTTTGTAGTAATATTATAAACTGTAGACGTCATTTATTGAAAATCTATGAACGGAGTACTATTGACTATAGGAAAATACAAATCAAATGACCATACATGTTAGGAAATAACTTATCATATCTGTGTTTTAGTTTCTCCTATGAGAAAGTAATACAAACATTGTCGATGGGAAATTGAACACAACTTGGCAATTCCGTTTCCTTTGCTAAAATCAATTACGCCATGTCAGTATTCGCTCATTTAGAAGAACAAACACCTGTAACTAACATCATAGGATTGCGGGAACTAGCCAAACAGCTGCCCTTTTCCTGAAGCCAGAAGAACCAAACTTCTTGTCACTTATGACTCATTTATCCAGTGAAGCGATTTCAAACACGTTTTGAAAATTGCCAGCCTGCCTGTGCCCTATGTCAACATTTATGCTAGTCAAAATTGGAATGATATCCGCCTGGACAGATAGAGGAAAGTAATATTTTATGTCAATGTTAACCAACCTGAAACTCTACGTTAGTAACACCGAGTATATGACACTGGAACGCTAATCCTTTTGTATTGTACAATCACGAAGTCGATATTTTAAAGGTTTTAATAGAGGGTTGGTCATCTTGGTACCTCATTGAATGAATACACCTCCCAAGTGATTCGTCTTTGTGTGGACTCCAGATATATCCAACTAATCCATTACATTTGGTTCATGAAATCGTGACTTATTTTGAGTCTGCCAAAACTTTTCCTAAATGATTGATTCGTGTTCACCAAGATGAAATTAAATTTGTAAATAATAAAATGCTTTTTGCCATGATGTTGTTTGGAATGTATTTGTTTTATTTCATTTGGTTTGGACCAGTTAGGTTAAGGTGAAAATGTGATCCATGCGTATATATATATATATATATATATATATATATATATATATATATATATATATATATATATATATATATAAATTTATACATATATATTAAATATATTTCGCGTTTATTCTTACTTAATTTGGTTTATTTGCTAACAGATATGTGTCTCTTATGTAATTGACCGATAAGTGTCATGAAATAGAAAAAGAACAGATATGTTTCATTATATTTTGTATATTTTTTAAAAAAAAATGATCCGAGAAGTTGCCATTTTCAAGGTTTTAAAGAGGTTTGGTTATCCTGTCACGTCAGTAAATCCACCAGCTTAACATGTGTTTTCGTCTTTTGAGGGGCCCTGTCCCATCCAACAAATCTATGGCATTTAGTTCGTGAAATGGAGACGTATTTACAATCTGCCAAACTATTCCACATATGCCCATCCGTTCAAGGTTAGCAAGATGATATTGCAATTGTAAATAATAAGAAATAATTTTTACATTTTGTTTTTTGGAATGTATTTTTTATTTTATTTTCATTTTGACCTATTAGGTTAATGTGCAGATTTAAATAATACGTTTATATATATATATATATATATATATATATATATATATATATATATATATATATATATATATATATATATATATATATATATATATATATATATATATATATATATATATATATATATATATATATATATATATATATATATATATATATATATATGAATATACAGATTCATGGAAGATTGAAGTTTCTAAGCAGTAAATTCCTTGCCTACCGAACGCTCCTTTGTGGCCGAGACGGTAAGGCACGTTAGCGTAAATGACGGTTCCGTATAGGATGCAGGTTCGAATCCTGTCAAAGACGAATATTTTCTATGAAAATTTCTCGGACATTCAGGCCGGTAAGTGTTATTTAATACTGTTTATTATAAACAGAGCATTTACTTAAATACTTGTATCTATAAAAATGAACGTTAAACATAAAAATGTGTTTAATAAATAAATTGTCGGACTTTGTCCATTTCTTGATATATATATATCGTTTTCAGTTTGGATTACTTCAGTTGTTGGTAACGAAAGTGCGCGATAAAAGTCAAGAAATCTGATTTGTGTATAAATTTGTATTTTTAATTTTTTCATTTGAATATCGAAATTGCCATTTTCAATGTTTTAAAAGAGGGTTGGTCATCCTGATTTTTAAAATCTACCACCCTAACATATAAATTCATCATTGTTATTTCCTCCGTTCAATCTCAGTAACCCATCGGATTTGGTTTCTGCAATGGAGACCTAATTAGAGGTTGGCAATATTTCCCCTATATTACTATCGATTCGATGGTATCAAGATTAATATGAAATTACAATTGTAAATATAAAAAAAAAATACGTTTTTTACATGACGTTGTCTGGAACAATTTTTTTTAAATTTTATTTTATTTCGTAAATTTTATATTATTTTTAAATTTAAATCATATATATATATATATATATATATATATATATATATATATATATATATATATATATATATACTGTGTTCAGTATGGCTTCGGTTTGTTGGTAACTAGTGTGTCTCTAAAGTAACTGATCGACAAATGACAAGAAATTATAAAAACTGATTTTAAAATATATAAAATTTTATTTGTGTAATTTGAATAGCGAAGTTGCCATTTTCAATGTTTTAAAGGAGGGTCGGTTATCCTGTCACATCTTTGAAGTCCACCACACTAACATGTGAATTCGTCTTTGTATTGACCCCTGTTATATCTCCCTAACCCATCGTATTTAGTTCTTGCAATGGAGGCGTAATTTGAGTCAGCCGAATCATACATTAAATGACCATTGATTAGCAAGATTAATATGAAATTGCAATTTTAAATATAGCGGGGCACGGTGGAGTGATGTTTAGAGGCTCGAAATCAGGGATCGGAGAGGCGAGTCCTAATTCCAGTCGAATCATTTACGTGCTAGTACCCTTGGGAAAGGTATGAATCCTCTTTTGGAAAGGTATAAGTCCTCTTCTTCTGCTCCTCCCCGGATTCTGTAGAATTGGAGGGCAACTGTTCTACCGCAGAAAGAAATGGCGACCTACTACGGGAAGAAATCTGTATAGAAAAATACATGATCGCCTAAGCATGTATCAGAAATTCCTTTTCCATGATGTTTTGGAATATATAAATTTTATTTTGTTTTGTTTAGGACCCTTTTTGGTTAATGTGTAAATTTAAATCATACTCGTGTATATATATATATATATATATATATATATATATATATATATATATATATATTATAAAAGATATAAAAACATTATAAATCGCTACACAAAATGTTTTATGCTTCAATACTATCATTGCTCTTCCTCAGGCAATGATTTGTAACTGGAGATAAAAATGATGTTTTAGGGAAATTTAAAACAAATTGTTAAATTTTTCCGAAAGTTCATGTGGGCGGGGGCAAAAATAAGGTCATAGTTGGAAGTTGATGTGTTATTTTCTCATGCCACTATAGACCGGTACTTTGACATGGCATAATTGTCAGTTGTGGAGAATATGACAGAGACAAATGCATTGTGAATGTAGCCAAATATGACGTTCCATTTTTTGAAGTAGTGAGATAGATGAATAAGATGTAAAGGTATCAGAAAAAAAAGGGTAACGGGTTGGCAGTTTTCTTTTCGATTTTTGTAGTAGCTTGGTCCCCGAAATCATGCGTAGGGTCTTGAGATGATGCTCTGATGAACAGTTGCATAATATCCGCGTTCTTTTAGTGCTATTTCCTGCAGTGATAGTTGTCCATGCCTGCGCCTAATGTGGACAACCTTGAGGCCACTATATGCTGCATTCTGCGCCAGTCCCTTTCTTTTTATGCCACATTTGATGATCTACTGCTTCTATCACTGCAGGCCTTTTCCTTACCAACGTAACTCATCAAGACCATTAACAAAGATATAAACATAATCCAACTTAAAATAACCACCTGGACCCTTTAATATTTCCTTCTCCAACATCCGTGGTATTCGTATCAACTTCTGCAATTTAGAATCCACTTCGCAAAGTTTCCTGATACACTAGCTCTCTGCGAGACTAACATTAACCATTCAATCCCTTCCACTTATTTCTCGATTCCTGGCTACATTCTCCTCCGTAGAAAGGACTCTAAAATCTACATGCATGGCCTGACTGTTCATGTTCGGTGTCATCTACCGCTGGCTTGGGAAATCTCTCTGGAATCTCCAGACCATTCCTATATGCGTCTATCAATCTCTCATTAATCCAGTAAAATATCTCTTCTTTCTCTTTCTTTCCTCTTCCTCTCAAGACTGTTGTGTACTCGATAGCATTTTTGATATGGACCTAGCCATTTCTCTACATTCGTTTTCAAACATATTCGAGTTCAGTAATTTTAATACCCATCATACCATGTGGTTTAAACTCTTTGTAACTGGATTCCAAACCCTTAGCTTTTCAATCATTCAATGTCTCACGCAACGAGTTGATTTTCGTACGAGTTTCCCAAGTAACCCAGGCATTACGCTTCCTTCTCGAACTCTGTTTTTCCTCTATTCTTGTCGCGCTACGCATCTCTACCCACTTGTCAACTCTGATCACGCGATGGTGTCTGTTAATATCACATTCCGTATGCTCCAGCCATCTTCCTGTTACCAACTCGCAGACTGGGAATCGTTCCGTGATTTTTTACGTGACGTCCATTTCAATGTGGTTTTTAAGCATCCTATACAAAAATGTGCGGCTGACGTCTCGTCCTAGGCAAAAGCGGGTATCGAGGCTTTCTTCCCAATAAGAAAATACCAAGTTAAATAGCGCCCATCTCTTTAGTTCACATCTGCTTGCTCTGCCGCTATAGCGCATAGGAATAACTTCAAGACAGAATATATAGTCATCAGCAAAAGGATGAGCCCAAAATGCAAATTAAATATTGGAGATGCTAAAAACAAACAAGTACAAAAATTTAAGTATCTGGGAAATGTTCTAACAGAGGACGGAAAGTGCGATACTGAAATCCGAAAATGAGATGGCTTTAAAAAGAATATATCTCTTCTCTTGTATGACAGTTAATGCTTGACAATGTCAAAGATGCAGAGATCACTTGAATCAACGGAAATATTCTACAGTAATATGAGGAGAATACCGTGGATCGACCATGTGAGTAACAATGAGATTTTAGAGAAGATGAAAACAAAAAGGAAATTTATACTTAGCATCAAGAAGAAGCAGTTACAATAAGGAAGGAGGGCTCGGGAAATCTGATACTTACAATGCCGTTTGAGTAAAGGATGGGAAGCAGCTCGTAATTTACTTGACGAGGTTGAGTAAACGGGTCATAGACCAGGATTTGGGAGAAATTACCAAATGACAAAACTTATTAAGGGCGTCAAGAGACAGGAAGATGTGGAGGGCCTTGGACGCCCTTTGAAGAGACACGGCACATAAAAGAATAATACTCAAACATCAAAAGAGGAAACTGGAAATTCCTGGACTATTAACGAGGATTGATGGCTTGGCAAACCTAACAGCTGCAAGATATTTAGTGGGAGGCAGCCTGCCACGTATCTGACGATCTTTTGTTGATGCATGGCGGAACAGGGAGATGGGTGACTTAGAAAAGGGATAAAAATTGCTAAACGCAACAAGGGAAAGCGGGGTTTTGTGAGTTATGTTCTGAAGGGCACACAGAAGAAAAAAAAAATTGAAATAGATTACATCGACTAAGGAATACATTTCACAATATCCTTCCAAATGATCCGTATATGTCTTCTGTAGAGTATTGCAGTATAATCCACACAAATCTCGACTGTAATCGTGACTTTTCCACACAATTCACGCGAGAGGTGAAAATATTTTGAATTACTGAAATTAGGAGTCATATTTTCGCCTGCATCTTAATTTGAAGATGATATCGTATAAAACTTATCAAGATAGTTTAAATTAAAAAAAAAATGTTCAATCGAAATAATATTCACATTACATTTATTATTAATACAATAAATGCTGACGGAAATATTAATGGGTTATCTTCTATTTTGTTTCTCTACCTTTAATAAAGAAAATTCCAAATTCCGATTACAACATTTAGGATTTTTTCAAATGTTATAAGTAGAGCAGTTATCTCAATCTTCCAACAGAAAATATTCCTTTTGTATATACCTCTTTTGAGTGAAGAAACTGCTGAAAAAGCAGAGCCATTTTGTATCACATGCTAATTCAGAAATAATAACTCAAATAGTTTATAAATTATTTTATAATAGTACCGTTCGCTTAATGGAATCTCATTTAAAAGGTTATTTTTCTAAAGAGCATTTTATTGATTTGTCGATCTATTCGTTTCCCGAATGTGAGATTATTTTTCGGCTTTTACAATTTTAATGGAACATATTTAAATTTAAGATCAGATCATCAGATTTTAAAGCGTTGTCTGATTTTATTAAAACTCTTAACTCGTCAATGTTTCTTTGCGAATCACGTTACCCAAAATGGTAATATATGTTTTATAAACTGGAATAATAATTAACTTACAGATTATTATTTGTCGGGTGATTAGCCTCAAAATAATTACGGTAAAATATAGCTATTCGTTATTTTGCTAAGCGATAACTACTCCATCGACCATATCTCTTTTAATCGCTCTTCATCCAAGAAATTTATTAAAATATATTGTAGGATGAAAATCATATAGAAATTGATGGTATATCAGTTAATATATTCAATCTTGCATGGAATCGATTTTAATTTTAGCAAAATATTATGATAATTACGCTGCGTTTCTTTTTTTTTAATTGATTCAAAATTGAAAATAATTAAATCATCATTATCCTCATCATCATCATCATCATCATCATCATATACGTTCGGTTGTGGTCTTCGTGCAGCTGAGTACATCTCCATGTGTATATATCTCCTTTACGTGCCAATGTCTAATTTCCTTTGAATAAACTTCTGTCCAGTCAGTGATGTTGCATATTTTTCTGTTTCTTCTCGTTTTATTTAAGATAGAATCTTGTAGGATGGCAGTGTAAATATTGTTAGAGATTACACTAAAATTTTCTCGTCTTTTTCCTGGGCATCTCTTTTGTTAAATGGTGTCTCATACTGCGTCATTGTGATGCGGTCTATTTAGGTAAGGAGTAGGATTGTACTGCAGTAACTCATAACTAGCGCTTAAATTATTCGCTATTATTTTATTCTCAATGTTCAATAATCGTGGGAAAAAAAAGGCAGAGAAGACTAATTAGGACAAATAATTTAATGTTAGAACAATAAAAATCCAGGATTCGTTTCTGATTTAGTAACAAAAATAAACCTGTAACAGAACAATATGAATAAATACAAAAGTAAAAACTTATCTTAGCCTAGACGATTCATCATCTGATAACTTGATAAAATCCATCAGAAAACTACATGCATCAGGTAAGATAATTTTCTTTTTGTGTTTTTATATATTAGAGACACACACACACACGCATCCACTCACACCGACCTCGTCCCCCAAACGTGTGTATATATATGTATGTATTAATGGGATACATTTTAATTTTTTCTATAATCTGTTCATTATTCCTACACGTGTTGTATTTATGAGAGTGTTCCATGATTATGTTATATTCGCCATATCTATTTCAAATGACTAATTTCTTTGATGGGAAATATTTGAATTAGCCCTTTTCATATCAAAGAAAGGCGCGAAAAATTATCTGAAGGGCAGACGTATCATTCCCTCTTATTAAAACTGAGCACAACATGTATTCACAAAAGTACCTTTCTCTTGTACTGTCTTTCCAGTAAAAGTCTGTAAAAAGAAATGATGCCTTGAAAATTGCTTTCTCTTTTCATTTTGAAAATTTGCTTTCACACAGAAAAAATAGTTCCATTTTCATTGAATTCGAGAAGGTAGATTGAGAGAAATATGGCTGGAAGTTAGGAAAGAATTAAACGCATTAAGTGACAGTGTGTTTCTAAAGGTAATAATGAATTTTAAATTTTAATTAACTAAAAGAAATTTGGAAAACTTTGAGAAGAGGTGTTGTTCTAATATACAATAATTCCTTTACACAAACTTTATTATTTTGAACTCTTTTACCTCAACTGTTCATCGAAAACGAACGACACTTTAGTGAAAACAGGTTCAAAATAATCATTGCAAGTAACGAAGAATGTAAAAGAGGAAAGTGAAAGGAATTGAAGTGAAAAAATATGAAATACCTAGAGATTAAATATTGATGGTGATTGTCGTCTTCCATTCTACTCCAACAATTCATTAGTTCTTCACACGTCAAATCAGTCAAGATACTCTCTACACTTAAATATCAAGTTATCTTTCAAAAGATTAAACAGTTATTTCGAACCCAGCCTTATTTCCCACTGGGAGACGCAATCTTTTTTGACCTACGCGGTGACACAAATAGTATGAATAATTGGATTTACTGATCATACCTTTTATTCAAATGCTTTCAAACTGACATTATATGTACGACTCGGTAATTGTGATCAAAATCCCTACTAGAACCTAGATTATTCAGCTAAGTAGAATGGGTTTATCGATGCCATTTTAGTTGAATGTGTTTCTTATCATCCGTTATCGATCTTTGTTCCCGAAGCCAATGAATCGGTCTGTTGATTTTGGCCTATGTATGCAATTAGAGAACTGCTACCCGCTCCAGGTTTTCCGTCATTGAGTCTCGCACCTCTAAGTTTACTAATGTTTTGTCTGGCTCCTATCCATTGACATGTCTAACTGCATTGGGTCTGCTAGTAAATAAACTACCGCTAATATTGTTCTCTGTATCAAAGGAGCACAAATGTTACTCTAACATTTCAAGTTACTACAGTTATATTAATAGAAAATAAAAAAATAGGAGGAAAGGTATAAAAAAACAGGGATTTTAGAGAATATCAACAAGAAATCGTGGAAGAGAGGAAAGTGAAAAGGAAGTTCTGATATAAAGATAATTAGTCATACACAAACTACCCTTATATGTCTGTCAGTAAGGTTCAAAATAACTACCTACCCACTACATATCTGCTTAAAATAGTGTGTTATAAAACTTTTATATTGTTTATAAAATAAACATAACTATATAAAGGAACAGGTGGGAAATATCACATATAAGGATGTTTCATTAAGAAGGATCAAAATCAGCAGTACATAAATCAGTGTTATTTGTAAAAAATCATTTATTTCTATATTGAATCATGTTATTTAAGTCATGGCAATTGTGTGTAAAAAATAATATCGCCCAAATATCTACCAAGGTTTCGACGGCACACCTCCACTCGATGATCAAAATTGTTGATGACTTCTCTGCATAGCTGCTCCTCGATTTCACCAATATGCCTTATTATCTCATCATTAAGCTGTTGAATTTTTGTTGGCTTGTTGTCATAGACCTTACTTTTGAGATGGCACCAAAGGAAGTAATCTAAAGGCGTCAAGTCGCACGATCGTGGTGGCCAATTGACTTCGTTGCTTCGAGGGATGGTGCGACCTGAGAACTTCTCATTGCCTTTCTGTTTGAACGTCCATTTTTGTAAAAGGCTTCGATAACTTTAACACGTTGGTTGATTGTTAATCTTTACATGGTTGAAATTACAAATAAATTAATTTGTTAAAATATGAAAGAGGTTTAAATTTAATCCACATTTAAAATCGTTCCAAATTATTGGAACACCCTTTAGTTATTAATTCCAACCTGAAATAAACGCTGAAAAGTTCTTTCTTTATATTTGGTATACCTAGCCTATGAAGATACGACGATATTTGTTTATGCGGAAGAGAAAACAATTATATATCTTCGTTTATCCATGCTTTCGTGTTTGAGTAGTTATTACGCCTGATATTACGCTATACATTTGAATCTAAACAATCTTTAAAAAAAAAACAACGATGTTAAAATAAATTAAATGGATCCTCTGTCGATCAAATTGGATTCTCATAATCTTAGAGATCCTCTTGGTACATTTCTGTGTGCCTGATAGCGTTACACAGGTCGATGGTGTCATTTGACTGTATTCATCTATTTTGTTAATAATATGCCATACTGTTTAGTCGGAAACATAAATGGCAGAAAAATGCATAATCCTTGAGCTGAGCTATTGGGAGAAAATATTTCACAGATACTAAAAGGCAAGATTGAAGCCGAAACATAAACCAACTAAACCAAAATTTGAACTGGGCCCAATAGATTCTAATTAGTCTGCTGTTAACATAAACTCAGTCCTGAATTCTGACCAAATTTTAAACTGTAGTTGTGTTAAAATCCATCCTAGCTCGAGTTTGTAAATATAAAATTGGTATGGCCTACCGTCAAAAATTTTCTATTTTATCCTTTTACAAAGAGAAACTGTAAAATATATTCCCTTTTATTCTTCGTCACATCTAATCGACCTGTCCTCATTACATTTCTATTTTTATAGAAAAAGACACAATGTGATATAAAGTCACGATGTTATACATCACATGAAACGTTTTAATATTTTGCTGCTACTAGATATACAATAGATATCTTCCTTTAGTGCAGTTTGCAATTATATTCCAACTAAATCCCATATTAAAAATATCAGTCCATCTCTTCTACTGTCAATTGGGTATTTAGTACGTAATTTGAGCTCCCTTGTCTTTGATCGAAAGCAATCATATTTAAAGACAACTTTGATATATAAACGGTGGAGAAAATAAGTGAAGACCACTCTTCTATCTTTCGCAAGAAAACATTAATTTGCAGATAGTAAATTAACGGGATCTGTGAGGAGACATAATCGTCTATTTCCTGAAGAGACATGATATATATTTTTTAAATTAAAAACAAAATGCACGAATTAATCTCTTACAAGAGATCATCATATTCCACCTGGTTTTATGATCATATGTATTTATTATAAAGTTATTTGTACTCGTTCATTGTCATTTTTTGTACCTTTTCAACATTTTTGTACATTTTCAACGCATTTTTATTATACATATAACTGAAAGAACTGCTTTAATTTTAGAAGATTATCAATTACAATTTCCGTAATTTGTAAAGCACAGCCCAAATCTGGTTAGTCGAATCTTAATAAAATAAAATTATTTAAAAATATCACAAATGTTTATACCCGGTTTTTCCTACAACCAGTGATTAATTAAAACTGACAACAAGAAAACTGAAACTGTGCAAACATCGAGTTCTTGCAAATGTAGAGGGTTTCGATATGAAAAATGAAATCGGCGCTAATATATATCGGTAATGTGGCATTTCTACTTTTTCATTTTATACTACATCAGTAAATCGCATTATCCACTTTTCCTAATATAGATACAAATATAACAAGTAATGAAGAGATTAATAGGATAATAAGTTTTAATTATATAAATTCATAGTTCTAAATAAACGTAGGATACATCGACATGGTTTAATGGTTTCAAGCTTGACTAGCTTCGTCAATTCTGACTATGTACACAGCATGATCCTCACCGCGTGCCCCATACTTTCTGCTTTGTACCTGTTGTGGATTCCGGGATGAAATCCAGTCTCAAATGAATGACAAACGCAGGAATGAAATATAACAAATAAATGTATTGACGTAATAATATAATTGGTAATACGGTTAGAAGATCCAGAAATGCGGTTAGCAGCAATAATAATATATATATATATATATACCGTCTGGGAAATTCAGTATCGAAGTGTGACTTACTTCTGAGTCTACGTGCTCGCAACTGTGACTCCTACAAATCGGTTACCTCACACTCTCACTCTCTCACAATTCCGGGTATTCACCGGCAGCAGTACAAGTACACACTGGTCGAGTCCACTTGTATTAAAAGGGGTGAACCCCTTAACAGTACCACGTATTGTTTACACTTAGAAAATCACCATAATTAAAAAGTTACCGTAGATATGTTCGGGTTTACACAATAGCCAAATTTACCAGATTCTTTCCTATTGCGTTATTAGAGTGGATAGATAAATTATATGACATTATATTAAAATTGTTACTAAAATGTGCAAAAGTTTAAGAAGACAAATACTTTGAATAGAAAAAATGTATTAGTGTCGATTATATAAAAGTAATATTAATGATAATTATATAATCTATTCTATGAATGTAATTTTATATATTTCCATCCATGAATTTATTTAAGCTTTTCTATTTATTTATATAAAACAGAGGCCGGGTTATAGAATAATATTAAAAATTTAATCTTGATTAATAAATTCATGTCGACCAAAGAAAATTCTCCTCTTCCGAATGCCCAACGTTTTTTGATCGGGTTAAGTTCACAGGAAGAAACTGGTCACTTTGTCATTCGAATCGATTTGATGGTTTCATATATAACATCACTTATTTTTTTATGTACGGTATTATTCAAAAGAAAGGTACAATTATATTTGATTCAATTAAATACTCACCCCTGCATGCAGTTATCAGGCAGCTCCTTTAAATTTCTTTCGGTAAAATTCGGTAGGTTTGACGTGAAAATGTTTTCAACGAACTCTTGAACCTTGTTTTCATCAGCATACGTCTTCCACAGGAAAAGATTTCGTTGCGATCGATAAAGTTATTAAGTTGAAAGGTTAGGTGACTATGGCGTAACGTTTAGACCAGACTATCAGTGTTCCAATTTTCTTTTCTCTTATGTTCTTACAGAATGTGACTTTGTATTGTCATAGAGGAAAATAATAATATTTCTTTTGAGGAGCACATTGTCGGTTACGACCAAACTTTAAGGACAGCATTTAGCTACTGGATGTATAAATGTGCATTTAATATTTCATGATGGTTTCAAAATTCTAAATGTATTATACACCGATGTTACTACAACACGTCAACATTATTTTTTTCCATGGAGCCGAGCTGCTGAAGTTCGTCTGGAACATTTATCATAGTGTATTCACAGACAGTTGTGTAAACCCTGTCGTATGTTAGTATATTAAAATATTATTTTTAACTGTCAAACAGGATTAGTAGTCAAGAATATAGATTAGTCATTACAATTGCTTTTCTAAAGCGGTATTAATTACAACTTAAACTAATATTTAATTCAAATATTCATATCTTTTCATCAAATCCGATGTGTTGTGGGGCATATGACTTACATACCTGAGCGCGTCTTTCCTTTTCTGTTACAGCATCCCGTGTGCCTTTAGAACAATTTTTTCCAGTGATATTAGCTCAGTATGAATTAGAATTCAACTTACGCCTGATTATTCAAAAGATATATTCCTATTTTAAACATCACACCCGCGTCGAAATGTTGCGAGCTGTTTCTGCGAACATCAACTGAATTTACTCCCTTTCCATTCAAATAAAATAACAGTCGAAAATTTTGTCTTTATCGATTCCGTTACACATTACATTTACTTTTCCACTGGTGATGTTCTTTTTGTTTTGTTTTTTAAATTATAGTATTGTTCTCATATGTTATCCTAAGTGGTTTTGAACCGGACAACACAGGAGTTTAAGAACGTATTTTCATACAACGCTAAACTTGATTTGGCAAGTAAAATATACATTTTATATATCTACCTTAAAACGTTCTAATACGCTTGGGAAAGTTATGAATACTATTCTTCTTCCCCCAGCTATGGGTAAATAGCAGGACAGACCGGGTTCTACAGCCTTGGATGGTGACTGGTCTAGCGCAGGAAGAAATGTCTACTTACTGCGGGAAAACAATCTGCCTCGTCAGTCATGTACCGAAAGATATATGATAGCCTAAGCGTTCATCACGCAGGGCACATAACTGACTGACTGAACTTTGCACGAAAAGCAGAGAGAGAAAGTTTTCGACTTTCTGGTAATTGAACGTTTTGTGAAGGATCCATTTGCTGATTATAATTTTTCGCATTTTCCATTATCTATCAAATCATGCTTACGACCAATTTTAAACCTGGTTCTTTATATGGGGTTTGAAATTCAACCTAACTCAGACAAATAGCTTTCATCTGTTTGGATATTCTCAGAATAAACCAGCTCATTGCCATACCATGCAGAAAGAAGTTGATAAAATAAGAAAATATTCTGGTCCAATAATTGCTTGCAATATAATGAGAAAACATTCAGTCGCTAACAATGAGCGATGCAATTTTTATATGTAATAACATGTCCCAAATTGCGTAGGTATTTAATAAATTAAGTGTTACATTCAGTCGAATGTAGATAGATAGATAGATAGATAGATAGATAGATAGATAGATAGATTAGAATTACAGGATTAATTCTGTTGTTTGCGAGTGAATATTGCATTAAAATTGCTTTGAGGATAACAAGGATTTTTACGGATACAATTCCTACTATTTAAGTCATAGGATGGGGTAGAATCAGATCTTTCCCAATAGTAATTGGGCTTAAGGGTTTGTAACGATTTTGAAATCTGTTCTTCGATTTCAAATTTCGAACCGCTATCCAATACAGCAATTGCACATTCGAAATTATAAAATCCCTGATTTATATATTATGAGCTATAACTAACCAAATATTGTCACTGGCTGCTATTCTCATTTCAGGGATTACAGCCACGTAGTGATCTTCTCTGGTATGAGGTAAATCTTATCCATATCTTGATATTTACTGAAGCTTTACTCGTTCATACGTATTAACATATATTACATAAATATTCATTCGGATTTGCACAACAGAAGCCATTGTTATCGCTAATACTACAGCAAGGTCTACAGTAACGTCAGTGGTTTATTTTAACCTTAGAGAATATTTTATTCTGAAAGTAAGCCTCGATTGCTATAATGAATAACACGTTTCATGACCTGTTAGTTTGAATTAGCCAAATCTCGTCTTTTAGTGAGGCAAGATACATGAAACTTTGACGGATCTCTAGAGATTGCAATAACGAGAAATCACCCTAACACTGAAATAGAAATAGGGGGATGTAAGTTCCTACATTAAACTAACCTTGCCTTCTGTTTGCTTTCAAAGGGAGACAAAAATATTAGGATTAAAAGTGGTACAAATAAGTTGTGTATTGTTGGAAGCAATCTACCTTCACTTTAACAGCTGTAGCGATTTCATGAACTGGGAAGGTCGGGTTTATAACTTCACGCCCCGAATAAACGGATTGGTCAATGATTTATGATTTATGCACGCATAGACATTTAGAAACGCGAATAATGTTTAATATGTTTGTATTTTAATGGCGTTGCTTTTTAATAGAGACAATAAAACTTGGTTTACTGATGAAGACCATATTAAGCATTACAATATATGTGATACATTAATGCAATGGAAGGAGGACTCTATTGACACTAAATGATTAATTCCACAAAAAATTGTGTCTAAAAAAATTATAACATTATTATATATTATAAATATTATCACTGAAAAATATACACATGTGTCATGCAATACGTTATTCACACACACACATTAATTACATTTTATTAATAAAAACAAAAAAAAACAATCAATAATATCAACTATGAACATGGACACAATATGTTTCGAAAATGAAAACATTATATAAATATATACATACATCTATTTATTGTTAAGAGTTGATATATGTCAACCTTGAAGATGGGTAAATGTATAGGCGAAAGTGCTCAGATAAAAAGAAAAATCGGTCAGTTTTTATATAATTTATCACTCGATAAGAAAAAAAAAATGGGAAATTGTATAAAAAGATGAATCAAAGCACCTTGTCATCAAATTCAACAATATATATATATATATATATATATATATATATATATATATATATATATATGAGTGTGTGTGTGGCGTATTTGTGCGTGTATCGGATTAAATAACATACAATTATTATGTCTGCTTATTTTTTAAATAATCCATTCATACTCACGTATACCCTTCCTTCCAATTAAATGATGTGAGAAATATTTTATAACTGTGAAAATCGCTTTTATTTTTCAAGTATTTCGATCTTCTTCCAAGTTCATGTTAATGGGTGCAAGTAGTCATACAAGACTGGGTATTGTTCAAGGGAGTGAGTCGTAATACAAAACAGTGTGTTGATATCCATTACTGTATTTTTTTTTTTAAATACAACCGTTGACAGTCATATTTAGCGTTCATTACAACGTGGAAAATTTACACACTATGGAATTTTTTCTATGTTGTACTGCCATGGTCATCCGCGCAATACAGCGTGAAAAAAATTACTACAGTAATTTTAGCTGATTGTATTCAGTGTTGGTTTTAATTTTTAATGATGATAGCTTCGAGGATCTGGAGTTTGAATTAGTAGGATAGTATAGTTGTGTCATGAATCAGTTCTTTTTCAGGTGAATTTGGACACACACACACACACACACACACACACACACATATATATATATATATATATATATATATATATATATATATATATATATATATATTATTGGCTGCATGTTTTCAATGAGATACGTTCCATTGAATAATCCAGACAAGTTTTTCTATTTACTTCCAATTTGATCCTTTCATATTCACGGGCAAGCTTTTTGATGTAATTATTAAAGGAAGAGAGAAAATCGTCGTGTTGATACATGTAATTTTATTCCGAGTACTATCGACATAGTACAATGTCATCATCAAGGTTTTGTTTATTTCAATATAAATATTGTAGTGTTCATCATATTCAAAGACTAAATTGCTGGATTCATCTGAATTTGTTTAATTGTGAATTGAAGAACACTGAATGAGTATGTGTTTGTTTGACACGGCTTCAGGGGAGGTAACTATATATGGTGTGCCAAGAGTTTTTAAGAAATGAGTATAGGAATAAAATAAAATGCATCAACACGGTGATTTTCTCTCTTTAATAATGAGACCAAAATGGATCCAATTGAAAAAGTACACAAAACTTTTCAGAATTCTTCAATAAACATGTCTTTCTCTTTCTCTCTCTCTCTCTCTCTCTCTCTCTCTCTATATATATATATATATATATATATATATATATATATATATATATATATATATATATTGCAATTTGTTATAAAAAGAAACCGTTTAGTAAATATAAAAAAGCAACACAAATATGGTATTATTTAAATAATTTTAGCCTTGGTTTTATCTTTCATGTTTTTTATTGAGGACACGCGACATTTGATCGTTCATTGAGTCGCTGCTGTATACCACTTCTGTATGGTCAATCCGGGCTGTAGACACGTTGCCCTGAAATTCACTGAAGAAGATATTATATTCATCGAGTAAAAAGTGATATATTCTCCCTACAATTTGTTTGTGCAGAAACAAATTTAAAGTCTTTTCGTTTACGAATATTGAGTTATTATTGATTTTGCATATAATTATCCAGATATGTCGCGGGAGGAAAAATTACAATCAAAGTTGTCCAAGGAAAAAGTTTAGGATGATTAAATTATTCAATGACTAGTAAATGAGTTAGGACTTCATATACTAGTTTTTTTTTGTACATACCATCTATATTATTCTAATAAATATTGGCGGTTATTTCATTTTCTTTAAATGTACATTCCAGATTTCCTCAGGTATGTATTAAATTGGATAATTTGCATATTACATTGTTGTTTTGGTAAAATTCATTTGCAGTTGAAATTAGTTAGTTTTGGTTGACAAATAACGCTATTTCGAATTTACATTTAATATAGATATTTGCGACTTGAATGAGTCATGTGTATTAGCATTAAGCCTGGTTTAGCCGGTATTGTTCTGATTTTAGCGTTTTTCATGGTGTCAAAATATTTCTTTTTATTTTCGGTATATCAAGATTTTGCAGGCTATTTAAGCCAAAATATTCTTACTCTAAAATTTTTTAAGATAATGCTGTTTACTGATACATATCCTACTAATTAACACATAAATGACATTCATATCATTTCACAAAATTATTTGCGCCTAAGTGAATATGACGGACCAATCACGGAATTGGAACATCAGCTCTGCTTTTTCTAATTCTGTGATGTTATCCTTTACATCTCCCGGATAGTCAAGCTTACAGAACCTGATATTTCCAAGCAGTTACATATCTAGGATGTAGGCACGTGTCCGAATGGTTGGAACATTGTTTTCTGACCATGAGATCCAGGTTCGAATCTCACCATGATCAATTTCTCAAGAAGGTGACTTCTTGATTTTATCGGTTTGGAATAGGCAATCCCAACGTGCCTGAAAAATATACCACGGGTTGGCCAAAGCTTTTTTAATGAAATTGGGTAGACGGAAACCGCAAGCGTTCTACTACCCAGCACGAAGTCACCGTGACCGAGGGTTTTAGCGTTCTGGCCTTGGTGATCGTGTTTCTCTCCCAAACACTACCTAATTGCTATACAAACCACAAATGGGCTCTGTGGGTGTTGAACAATTATAAAATGTGCTTGAGCAAGTGTCTGCAACAGGGACTAGCTAACCGCCCTAGTCAGCGTATATCCTGGAGTTCTAGTTACCGTTACCAGCCATTTTACCTATATGGGTTAACCAGACTGGACGTATTTTCAGTGTTTTAACATAAGACTGTTTATTTTTGTATATATATATATATATATATATATATATATATATATATATATATATATATATATATAATCCTGAATTATAAACCGTGATGGAAATATTTTAATATGCGATAATCTAAACAATAATTTTTAAATTATTTAGAAATTATGTTAAGCTAACATTTGTTTACAAATGGAATAACAAATACGAGGAAGGAATTAACAATATTTATTTTCACTTTTAAAATATCTGATGCCTAATATAATTTCCCTTATAATACATTGAAAAACAAAACACAGCAATTTACTATATTCTCGAGATTGTTGGTTGCTGATATCAACGATATCGCATTATATAGAATTCCAGATGAAAGGTGTCCACTAGAATTAGAGACAGACAGTGATTCTCTTTAGAAAATAACGAACTGTATAAGTACGCCCGATGATTGTCTTTTGTTTTTGTAATGCTCATAAAACAGAACATGAGAAAGGCTTAAAGGTTGCGGAGATAATATCTAAACACTTTTGAAAGAAATCGTCGCAACTGACTAGTAAAAACGATCTACGACTATGAGTCGAAGAGACAGTCGTAAATCTGTCATTACAAAGCATTAGTTGAAAATGTGAAAGAAACATTGAACCAAGAACCTGGCCTTCGTCAAAAGCCATACGAAATAAAATACGCGGACACTTTATCACTTTTGAAAAAACAAAAGAAACAAAGAAAATGTTTAAAAAAACGCAGGATCTTGAACGAAGTCACGGAAATGATGAAATATGACCCGTCAGAAGAATTTAGTATAGGTTTTGTTGTACAAGTGATTACTTCGTGCCAATCATTAGCATATGTGTATGAATAGACGTCACGTATAGGATCTCTGGGTAAGATATTAGCAATGGTATGTGTACCGTAACTTCACTGGGTGCTCCAAACATTCAGCGATGGAAAAAAATATTTAGATGTGACATCTCCCCTGGTACAAGCACCAGTGGTAATACCACCTCGTTGCATTAAAGTACTACTACCAACGGTAGCGGAAAATCAGAAACTTTTGGCCCTGGTCCGTGTTTACGGGCTTGTGTGCCCCGCATGAAACCGACCTTGTTCCACATCTTGTCACTGTAGGGAAAAAAGAGTAAATATGATGGTAATATTGCAGTATCTATATACATCTCTTAGATATTAATAGTATCAAGTTAAATTCAGAGAAATTGTTTAATTTCTTTGATAAAAATGTTCTTTACGATGTACTGATCGTCACCAAGAACGTGTTTAAAAAAAGGTGGTAAACCTACCGGTATTCATCCTTTGCAGCCATAATTTTAACAAAATAATATATGCAGATGACACAGCGCTGAAAGAAGATACTATAGGAAGAAAACTACAAATATTCTTACAGAAGGTAGCGAAGGAGAGCAAGAAGAAGGGACTAAGCTTAAACTCCAAGAAGATAGAATGCATAGTCTTCAGCAAAACGATGATCCAAAAATGCAATTTATCGGTCGAGGACACTAAAATTAAGTAGGCACAGAAATTTAAATACCTGGGAAGTGTTCTGCGAGAGTATGGAAAATGCAACAATGAGATACGAAAAGGTAATGATATGGTTAAATACACATTCCAAAAGCTAAGCGCAGACAGGAAATTTTCGTTGGAAATAAAGTAAAGAGTACTGAACTACTACGTGATATGTGTCCTACAGTATGGCAGCGAATGCTGGACAATCTCAGCGATGAAGAAATGACTCGAATCAACAGAAATGTGGTTCTACAGAAGGATGCTAATGATACCTTGACTCGAAAACGTGAGCAAAGTCAAGGTTTTGGAGAGAATGGAAACAAAATTAAACATATCCTTAACATCAGTAGGAGGAAGATGAAATTTGTGGAACACATAATGAGAAAGGATTGCTTGGAAAATATGATACTCATAGGACGAGTCGAGTTAAAGAGGGACATGGAAATCAACACCTTAATTAATTAATGGGCTTGAGGAAATGGGTTGCGGAACAAGGCCTGGGAGAAATAATAAAATGACAAACTTATTAAGAGCTACATGTAACAGGAGGAAGTGGAGGGCCATGACCGCCTATGTCTTGAGGGGAAACAGCACATAAAAGAAGAAGATATTCCTTCAAATCCCTGCACCATTATATGCTGCAAGTTCATCTATTTATCACTTGTTCCAAAAAGGATGTAAAGACAAAATTAATGAAATAGACAAATTTTCTACATATAGAAATGATGCGTGATTCAACATTAGATAACCCCATTGGATTTCCCTTATTAAGACTACTGAATTTGAGAAATTTTTTAATAACTATTTCTATATATCTATATCTGTATATTTTTCTATATATCCATATCTATTTGTGTCCATGTCAATATTTCGTAATAATAATAGAATTGACAGTTTGGTAATTTTGTACTTTTTTCTTTTATGGGAACAATACTTTTCGTGCAGAGATTCCATGTTTATAAATTGCCCCCAAAATGTCTCATTCCAAGGGATTTCCACTAATCAATTTGGCATTTGTAAGAGCTGTTGGTTATGCTATTGCAGAAGCTGTGTAAATTGTGTATTTGATGAATGCTGGAGATATGCTTAATTCCAGAATACACCATATACACATGGCCATGTTTATATATGATGCTATTAAATGTTGGCTTACTTACAGTAAGAAATTTAATTGTTTAAAGACGTTTCTGCAATTGGAGATGGGTATCAAAATAACAATTTCGTACGGACATATTCCAACAAAACAAACGTGTGAATATAAACATTTAGGCATATATATATATATATATATATATATATATATATATATATATATATATATATATATATATATATATATATATATGTATATTCTGTACATATATAAATTGTATGGTCCATATTTGTGGATTTACAATAGTGGAATTAAGAATGGAATATATAAATCTGTCTTACATTCTTGGTTTATGTACATTTTGCAAAAATGTCCATTGAAAAACCTCAGCGCACATTTATGTTATTTATCCAATAGGAGATAAAAACTGCTGTAATATTACATGATAATTTATGACAATAAATTATGTGGAAAAGCACGTTAGACTCATACGTTTTTATTTTAAAGGCAATAAATTTTATAGTTATATTTAATTTTATTTGAAATATGATGTGTAAGACAAGTCTATTCAAATATCTTCACGACAGTACGGATTTATTAGAAAGTCACGAATTATACTCAGGTTTCAGTATATTTGAAGAAAAGCACTAACACTATATCTAATTTGCTTCAAAATATCAACACCAAAAATAACGATTATTTTCTTCAAACTCTGAAGATTGCAAGTAAATGAGGATAAGTAATTTGACGAGATAATCCCCGAAAATGATTAATGTAATAATAACAGTGATTTACACTTAATATATGTAAACTTTTAAAAAGGTATTAAGATATTAACCAAGAATACTCTTGACAAGAATACCGGGGCAATTTTAAATACAGTTAATTTATAGGGTGAAAATACTAATTTTCCTTTTCATACAATGGACTTGTGAAAAAAAAAGGAAAGCGCTTAATGTAAACGATGAATATGTAACAGTATTGTACTTTTCACAATAAAACTCATTTTATGAAATGCAGAACAGTAATTTGTGAAGTGAATATAGATAAAATCAAGACATAAAAAGAATCCTGCATATTCAATAAATGGTAGAATCTCGAAGCATTCGGTACAGTTGACTGATGTTATTGATAATCAGTAATGATAAGTGGCTTTTCAAGCGATTTCTTGTTCTTTATATAGAAAACGCACGGACGAAGGAGAAAGTGGTTAGCTTGGAGCAACATTTAAGAGCATCGTAAAAATAAATTTATTATCAAATTGGATGTTTCTTTGTAAATCGAAAATAGATTGCGTAAATCAATTTCGTTATCTAAACAATCAAAATATGGAAGGAATATTTCACCTCCTTACTGCTCATAAATGAGACTTTCAGAGACCTTGCTCCCTAGTTAGCTGAGTTTAAATGTCAACCTTTTGGCAATAATACTGATCTGGACATACGCAACATTATTGTAATTAAAACATTAAATAGCTTTCACATATAAAATTATCTTTAATTTCAGCCATATATATATATATATATATATATATATATATATATATATATATATATATTTGAATAAAACAGACCATTTTAAGGTTCCATGTAATAAGTTATTTCACCACAACCCCTTTAACAGGGCTCTGAATCATCAGACTTTACTTCCAAAGGTTGAAATGAAAAATGAAAAGAAATTCACACGTTTCTGACGGACCGCGTCAAGCATATGTAAAATTAACGAAATGAGGAAGTGAGGTGGGAGAAGATAAGATATGAGTGGGTTAGATGTACCATTTCAATTCCCTATTCTTAACCCCCTGTGTGTCGGCTAGACGTCTTAAACTTAACGTGTATTGTCTCTAGATATAGATGGGTAAGGGTGAGGAGAAGACCGACATTAAAGGAAGAAGCTACAACAACCCTAATAAATTACATTCCACGAGGGCAGGTTTCATTCAAATTCTTATGCATATATATATATATATATATATATATATATATATATATATATATATATATATATATCACAAATATATGTTTCCATAAATTAATGCATGATTTTGAACTCGGCACATGACTCAGTTTTCGGCGATATTAACGGATAGCCGCTAATCCTTTTAAAGAGATATCTTATAGTTAATAATATCGAAGATAGGAAAATGCATGATAATCTTTAGTGTTAAATATAGAAAAATAGATAAATAGTATTCAAGATTAGGTTTTCCGACTAGATTTATTCAAATTATACCGCGAAATGATCCTACAAGACCAGGATTACTTACTCGAACTCAATATTGGCGGATATAAACTTAACAGCAAAGATACACAAATAAGTCATCGTTGATGGCAGACTCCGAAAGGAAATGGAAAGACCATTTAGAAAATTTAAAGGGAAAAGAATTGCATAAGTATTACCTGCGAGATGACAAAATTAAAGTTCATCGGCAAAAGAGGCACGTCAGCGTGTGAATTACCTATTGCGGTCATCAATGCAAGTGCATCTATAAATTGAATACTTTGGGTAGTGAATTAACTGTTGATTAAAAATGAAGGACTGGTATCTGACGTCGCGGAGAAATAGCGAAAGATGCATTTCAGTAAATATTAATTATTATGAGACATGATTATTTATTTTTTAACATTCAAGGTGAAATGGGTAAATTGTCGCCATTTTATATTTTTAATTTTGCGCATGCGCGTTTTTTGATTTTTATTTTGTCGACGGCACAATACTGTAGAGTCCGTTGGGCGCCGCCAATGTGTAAAAAATCACAATGATGCAATTCACTCTGCCAGAAATTTAGAAACGGCACGCTCTACTGCTTGGAATTCACGCCGGAATTTTGGTGACCATCTGAGTGAATCGTAGAGGATTCGGTAAATATTTGATGAGTCTAATGCTGATTACAAAGGTACGGTAGGTCGGAAAACTTACTTTGATCGTTCTGATAAGAAAAGAATTCCCGAATGTGTTGATGAGGAACTCAGACTCAACACCGAGTTCTACATCAATTGGCTTGTGTAGGCAGTGCTGCCCTAGATCAAGAGGCTAGCTGCTGTAAGATCATATATGTAGCAACAAGTACCACAAAAAACAGGAGAACGCAGGTTGTCAGGCAATTTCGGCAATCACATCACCAGTTATATTTGGCCACATAACTCCCCAGACAAAAATTGATTTTATATGTGCGGTGCAGTTGAGCGAGAGACGAACAAAACTCCATGTAACACCAAAGATGAACTGAAGGTAAGGATTATGGCAGCATTCACTAACTTAAACCAGGAGAATTGCAGGAGATTCTGAAGTCATCTTAGAGCTGTGGTTGAAGCTAATGGCGATTTTATTGAATGAAGTTTGTCTTCAGTATTCAAGATAGCATCGTGTCATTTTGGTAAATATATCCGTTAAAACGAGATATCAGTTTTTTTGGGTTTTTTTGCATAATTTAGACAGCAATTTATCCATCGCAACCTGCAGAATAGAATACTAAAGTTCTATTTAATATATATTTTCATATATCTTAGATGATGGAGAATAATGAACAAAAGTAAATGCAAACATTACCACGGAGACAGCACATAATAAACGTGTATTTATAAAGTAAAAAAAAAATTGAAAGAAGTGGGAAACCTAAAAACAGAACAAAGCATTTGAAATTGGTGGATCACATCACGAGAAAAATATACCCTTTGAATTATTGTGGCACCATGCATACCTGACGAGCTGAAAAGAAATATTCATAGATATATGATTTGTTTTTTACGGTTTATCAACCATTTAATAATTATTTAGGGCCGAAAAATATTTTGGGTTTTAAGAATAATTCTTTCTTTACGTTCAAGTGATCTGGAAGAAGGAAAGAGAAAACGAAGAAGAAAGAAAGAAAAAAATAATACGAAAACAGGTCATAGGCGAGCACACACACGCTCTGCTGACAGATAACAGGTGTAGAAAAAAATCCAGGTCAAGCATCTAACCGAGATCTGGGGAAAATGGAAGTTGTTATCAAGTTTAGGGACAATGAAAAATATTGATAAGTAACAAGTGGAAAGTGTGTCATTGGGATGATAGGTAACAGGTGGGAAGTGTATCCAAGGATATGAAGGCAAACCATTAATACGAAAACATAGACAGTCTCCAGAATTAGAAAAAAACACACAAGACGATGTCGCTGGAAAATTTTTTTTTTTGAGATGATAATGATTTTTATTATCAGCCCTTCAAGCGGGGGAAAATGAAATATTTTTATTTCGTTCCAAAACACCAAGAGGTCTGAGAAATTCCTTTCTTAGATCATATCCAATTAGCGATAAACTGCTTGAAAAATACCACGTGTTAAAAAGCCGAAGGTGTCATCTCAGTCGCTCATGATAAGGGCGATTTAAATTAATATTTTTGTTTTTTAAACAAGGTGTTCTTTCCTAAAACAAAGCCACGGATTGCCCACGCCCGACTAAAGCCATCATTGGCTAAATAAGATCACATGACACACGAAGGAGGAGGAAAGATACCCGACCAGGACCTCATTGGCCGAAAGCGGTCACATGACACACGAAGGAGGAGGAAGATACCCGACCAGGACCTCATTGGCCGAGAGCGGTCACGTGACGCACGGGATAACCGGTCGACGCCTTGTCAGGAAGTGTAAGTGTAAGGAGCCGATACGAAGAAGCGAAAGAAGGGTATACGCCCTCAGAGGCACAGTAAGGAAGTGGGAGTGAGTGAATTACCGAAAATGGAAAATCCCTAACCAGAAATAAGAAGGGTGGATACGTATTTAGAATTATCGAGAAACCCTGGCGCCGACAGACCCACCCCAGTTTTGCTGCGTCAATAAAAGCGAAACCCCAGCCGACAGAAATCAGTTAGAGTTTCAGTCGCGGGCGGCGGGCCAGGTTCGTTCGCCCCTTTGCGGGCAAGACAGGCCAGTTCCTTTGGCCTAAGTGAAGAAGTTCGTCCGACCCAAGCCGAAGAGAAGAAGTTAATTCGCGCACCGACGGCGGAGATGAGTGACCAGTAATTCAGAAGCCGAAGAGAAGAAGTTAATTCGCGCACCGACGGCGGAGATGAGTGACCAGTAATTCAGAAGCCGAAGAGAAGAAGTTAATTCGCGCACCGACGGCGGAGATGAGTGACCAGTAATTCAGACTCTGAAGAGAAGAAGAGTTTCAGCCGCGGACGGCGATAGAGTTTCAGCCGCGGACGACAAGCAGAGATGAGCGCCCAGTGTTGAAACCGCGTCAAGATAGCTGACCAAGATTCACGCACACTTCTGGACTCTTCTTCAACCAAGAACAAGTAGTTTGAAGAGCGACTTAGAATCAGACCACAGAAATAAATTTTTTCGACTTTCGTCCAAAGACACACCGAAACACAAATTTCTTAGAGAGCAGACAACTTGAAGCCTTAAAGTTGCCTAGTAAAGCGTCGTGCCACAATCCACAGAACGGGTCGGGAAGTAGACATAGTCCTATGTACCGAGCAAATAGACATAAAAGTTTGTTACCTTTTTCTTTGATACATTCGACCTTGTGAGTTTTTATTTTATTTTCTTTTATACATAATTGTGTTATCACCCCGTTGGACTCAACTTGCATTACGGCCCCAACCCCTGTTTGATCTCGTCTGTCTAAGATCAATTCACAACGTGGGTAGGCAGACTGGAGATCAGTGCAGTTACCCTGGTAACCAGGCGTTGGAAGCGGGTTGGGAACGGCGAGGCTGGTATCAATCTAACCAAAGGGTTAGAACGTCACGTTTGGAGCAGCGAGGGCGAACAGCTGACGACGCGGCGAAGACGTCTGTTGGTGCTGTCCGTGACCAGGATATCAGAGCCTGGGGAGCACGTGACGTCACAATTGGCGCCGCGACCGGGATCGAACGACACAGTCGACGCTGCGACCGGGGGACGACGTCACATTATGAAGGACATAAGGAGGCACATCGAATAGCTGGGTTTATGATTTTATGTAAAAGGATGACAATATAGGAAATAATTATTGTAAATGTTCAAAAGTTACTTAGAGTAGCAATATGATAATATTAATAGGCAATGTTCACCTATGATTTGAAGTGACATGGCGCATAAAAATTGGTTATATATTTAGAAAAATTTTCCCTTTATATAAAGGAAAATGAATCGAAAAGTTATGATGGCTCAAATCATTCGACTATAGGGCTGTGTACTAATTTTGAATTCTAAAGAAAAGTATAAGTATAAATATGATTGTTTAAGTCTTTATTTTACATAATATATATGTTGTTTTTTGGTTATCGTCATTTCTACAGTATAAAATGCATGGCTACAAGTAAATGTGAATTGAAGTCTGTAGTTGCGTCTTTGTTGTCTCTTTGTTAAGATAAATCTCCTCTATTACATGCTCAGAATGATAATGAATATGTGACAAGTTAAAATCTCATCGCGAATTAATGCTTTATTTCTTATCTAATGCTAATCACGAGTGTATTGAAATGTTCTCAAACGGACCATATTTCAAAGAGCAGACTAAATGACACAACATTAGAAATAATTTTCCTTCTTCCTTCTTTTTGTTCTAAAATTATTCAGGAATTTATCGTACATAACGGTCTAAGTATATGACGTCAATCTAATCGTTCTTAAAAGTTGATTGCTTGAGTTGCTTTTCATATGGCTTATCAACAATTTAAGAACGAAATATATATTGCATGGTAAGAATATTTTTTTTGCGAGTGTGCATATTGCATTAATATTTTTTAGAATACAAAATATTTTTTATAGATACAAATAATACTATCTAATCCATAACTGGGGGAATAGATAAATTCATACGGGTCCCAGACGTATTTGCGTGTAAGTGAATGTAACGTATCAGGCTGGAAATCGAACTTCGTTCTCCAATTTCAATTTCCGAGATGTAATACATTCAACTACACAACATTCCCTCGTTTCAAATAATAATAAAAAACAATACCATGAAAATATATAAATATCTAATAATCACGATAAATTTAAATTTATACATTCGGACAACAACCAAGATATTTGCGTATACATGTTTAATCCCTTTATTTTCTAAAATTATATCCATTCAGGACAAAGTCAATCCTGGATGTCTAGAGATTTTTTTTTTATCTGTGAATTGCTATTTAGTGTTTGGAAATTTAGTCGTATATTTCGCATTATTCACGGTTTCGAAATCAGAATTACCCTTCTCTCAGACATGTTGACACCCAATTCTAGAAGTCCCAGTTTACCCTGCTATTACTTTCATACTATGGTGAGGAGAATTGACGGATACCAGTCTATCACAAATTAATTTCTTCTATAGTGATCAAAAGAGCTTAGGTGGCAATAGGCGATACTATGTTCCTCGATGAAGCCATTATGCTATCCGCACGTAAATCCTTTTATCAACATCCCCAAAAGGGTGACTTGTTTCCATCTTCTCACAGTACAGTCAGTTCCTAAGCTTCCTTAATTGTAATCATGTGGAAATTATGTTTACACAAAGTAATTATACATTTGTAAGTGTAAATGTAAACTGCATTTCTTAAGATTCTATATTCCACTCAATGCGATAAATTGTTACGAATATGATCTGTGTATTTTATTTACATTCATTATACAAAGATGAACTGCTTGCTTGAACTGATACATCCAGAAGATTGGTTTGGTTTATTTTGTTTAACGGCATATCAAACTCAATCAGTTATTTAATGCCGACAATATTTTTAGGATAGATTCACATGAATAGAGTAAGTATTCTTTGGCTTAGATTGGTTTGGTTTATTTTCTTTTCCGGCATATCAACCTCAATGGATTATTTAATGCTGACATAATTTTTTATTGCTGGTAATATATTGTTTGGTCAAAAATTGTTTCTGGTAATATATTTGCTTCAAAATTGTATTGCATGTAATATTTTTTCAAAAGAGTATTGCTGGTAATAGTTAACTATTTGCCCATAGCTGGGACCCTAACAAGTGCTACCACCCCGGGTCAGGGTGGACCTGGGAACACCAGCAATTAAGAGGTGGTTCCACGCTCCTCAAAACTTCCTAATCAGAGGCCTTGCTGCTGGACGTAGTTTAACGTCTCACCCAGGACGCGTATGTGTTTTAACGTCTTAACCCAGGACGCACACCCAGAAGAATTAAGAAAAAGGTTGTAACAGATGATTAAATATAACGTCCCTAGATTGTTGCAAACAACTGGATTTTAGAACATCAAAGTGAAAAAAAATTGCTTTGAAGTCAGGCAAGACAGGGAGGCTCCAAGAAAAAAACAATTAAGCGACAATATTTTCAGAATTTCAAGATTTGACGATGCCTAAATTATAGGATAGAGAGTTCACTCGATATTCATATTTGATGAAAACAAACGAAATTACAACAAGAAAATGAAACAAAAAACAACAACAGGAACAACGACGAATGAATAAACAGCAATTTAAATAATGATAGCAGGAATAAGAATAAATGAGACTGTCGGTTTCACTTGCATGGAATAAAACATAAACTAATTATAGAGTAGATTCAGGATAAAATATGATATTATATATATATATATATATATATATATATATATATGTGTGTGTGTGTGCGCGAGCGCGCGCGCCATTCGCGTGTGGGTATTTTGTTTGTGTCTGTATGTGTATGCTTTTTGTACCTGTGCGTGTGCAGTTTTTGTTAGTGCGTGCGTGTGTGTTTGTGGAATAGTGAACACTCTCTTCGATTTCGACATTTCGCGGTCTAATAGATTAGAACAGAACAGAAACACCAACCCACAAAACCCATGATTTGATTATAGTGATGAAGGCAAACACACTTTTCTAAAGAAACGGCGATACAGAAATGGCGCCAAGAATACCCCAATATTTTCTTCTCATACAACGGCTTCCAATATGTATATTTTTAAAATGCTTGATAATATCAATAAATTATATAAAAAATTCAGAAAATTGAATAATTCACAAACGAACGTTAATTTATATGAAATGATTTGCTTGATAAACTAATAAATTCCCAAGAAACAAAACAATAATCTTTACTTTTTTTACAGTAATGTTCAACCTGTTCAATGCCCGTGGGGCACTCGTGGTAGAGGGTGACGTTAAGGGGCTTTGTGTACGGTTAGGGTGAGTAGATAACGGTTAATCCTAGGTTTGATTAGGTTATGATTGTAGTGATCAGGGTAACATTCTCTTGCTCATCGTTTCCACAGAGCATTGTTTCACGGGAAGAAGCTATACAATTGAAACTTACCTCGCACTGATGTAATACGGAAGTGATGTAGGTCGTGTGCTATAATGTAAGTGGCATGGTAGGAAACTTCTCGTCAAGTGTAGAAGTGGAAGAACTGACGAATGTAGTTCGTCCGAGCACTTTTTCTCGTAACATGGCATGTATCTAGTTATATTTCCGAGGCATGGAATGTAAGCAGTTAGTATTTTCCCCACTTGGTCGATGGTGCTAGATCTGTAGAGTGATCACGTACCAATCTCCGATTTTCAAGAGTTTTAGAGGTGCACTCTTATGTAATATTATCATCGACACAGATGTGTACAAATGATCACGTCTTTAATACTGATTACATTTTAAAGTTGTTTAATGAACGTAAATTTATGTTTACTTTAAATTCTTTGCCGAATTTTTTGACACATATATTTTATATTCACCATTTGACACCTAACTTCCTCAGCAATAGAAATGTCTATTATAGAAAAAACTGGACGATTAAACATTTTGTAAATTTCGGACTAATATTTCCTCCCAAGCTGCATATCTTCATTCATTTATTTTTCATTAACTACAAGAAAACGATTTAATATGACATATAATTAACAACAATGTTATTGACAGAAAAGTAGTACAATTATAATTGTTATTTCTTTAGTATTTTCACTTTGATTGTTACTTTCTTATCTCCCGACAAGATAAACTTACTGCTGACATTCTATCCGCATGCTTTTAAAATTACATATTATAATGTGATAGATGACATCGATAGTGTCCGTTTCATTTCCATCGAAATCCTGATAATTAAAGACATATATAACCTTGGTTGACACACCGTGTATGTGTGTGTGTATGTGTGCGCGTGCGTGAGAATCTTTGACATCAAATGTAAGTAGTTTGGCTTTTATCCGTAGGTCGACACGTGTGGAAAATGGTTCATGGTCGACTTTAAACTCTCGCGTGCTTGTAACTGGAGACAAACATTGCACAAATCCCATGTCACTTGGCCATAGAGCTGACTCACACACAAGGGATTGATCCTGACATGCCATCTCTGAGGGAAACGTTAGTGCCGTTACATGGTCGTATAGTCTTTGGAGCTGACCACAGTATTATATCCGGAAAAAAAAGTGATTTTGTAAGTTTTCGAACGTACATTTGTAGAGGATATGGGCAATGTCGAATGTAAAGTGAGATTTTCATGCGTATACGTGACTAGAACAAGATCATCCGGCTTTCTTTTATAATCACGATAGGGACTACTTATTTGCCAGAAATTAATCATTATATATATATATATATATATATATATATATATATATATATATATATATATATATATTTTATATATATATATTATATATATTACATATATATATATATTCTATATATATATTCTATATATATATATATTATATATATATATATATATATATATATATATTATATATATATATATATATATATATTATATGAAAATTGTATTTTTATAAATGTAAAAGCCTTAACTAAAACAAATTTTGATAATTTTATGTGTAAAGATACATTTTATTAAAAAATGGTAATAAACTTAATTCATATTCTAATAGTAATTAATGCTTTTTTTCATTTTAACTGTAGAAAAATTATTCGTACAAAACAGAAAAAGCATAATTACTAAATTTAATACTTTGTGGAATATTCTTTATTGAGTTCAACAGCTACCAGTCTATTCCTGTACGTCTCAACTAATGATTTGCACACATTGAGTGGTATTTTGTCCCATTCTTCTTGGCATGTTGTCTTCAAATTCTTGATATTTATTGGTGCTCTTTTCCCAATTTGAATTTTCAAATATCGCCATAAATTCTCGATTGGGTTCAAGTCTGGGGACTGACTTGGCCATTGCAAGACATCAAGGTTACTTTCAGCTAAGCATTTCCTTGTAGATCTAGCGGTATGCTTAGGATCATTATCCAGTTGGAAAACCCAATCAGGAGGTAGCCGAAGTCTCTTAACAGAACGCATTAAATTGTCTGGCAGGATTTTCTGGTATCTTTCGTCATTCATCTTGCCATCTATTATTGATATTCTGCCAAAACCTTTTGCAGAAAAAACAGCCCCAGATCATAATACTGCCACCACCAAACTTTACAGTTGTCAACGTGTTCTTTGGTAAGTAGGCTTCACCGTTCTTCCTCCACACATGATTTCGATAATTATGACCAAACAACTCTATTTTAGTTTCATCTGCCCATAGTATTTTTTCCGAAAACGAATATTCTTTATCCTTATCTTCTCTAACGAATTTTAGCCTAGCATCTCTGTGTCGTTTCAAGAGGAGTGGAGTCTGCCTTGGGATGCGTGATTTTAGACTGTTCATTACTTATTGTACGCTTGGTTACTTTAATCCCTAATGCACGCAGATGTCCTTGCAGCTCTTCTCGGGTAACCTGTGGATTTTGTTGGATCTGGCGTCCTAATATCCTTGCTGATCTTTGAGAAATCTTCCTCGGAACACCTGTTCGTCTTTGGCTTTCGACGCTGTTACGAGTTTTAAACCTTGCAATGAACGAAGCAATTGTAGTAAAAGCAATATTCAGGTTGTTAGAAATCGGTCTGTAACTGTTCCCATCTTTCCAAAGAGACGAAATGTGTTGTTTTTTGTGAAATAGTCAATTCTTTACCTTTAGGCATTATTAGAACCTTCTCGTACGACTAGAAATGGCAGAATGCTCTGATAATGGCTAATAGCGTTAACTATAATTATTGATAACATTACTGGAACATTCTAGAATATACTTTTTTCATAATTAATTAATTATTTTATTCTAATAATTGATTTGTACGAATACTTTTTTCACCAGTTAGAATTTAAAAAATGCATTAATTTCTGTTAGAATAAGAATTAATTAAGTTTATTATGTGTCTTTATACATAAAATGTGCCGAGATTTGTTTTATTTAAGACTTTTCCATTTATAAAAATACAATTTTTCAAGTGTACGAATATTTATTTTCCCCACTATATATAACGGATAACGAATATACATCTTTATATATCAAGAATCATTGTTGGAGGAAGATATATCACAAAGGAAATGTTTCGAACTTTAAGACTTCATCAGACTGAATTATATTTACGTTGGTGCGACTATACGTAAACACGAACAAGAAATGCTGTTAAATTCGAAATTTTAAATTACCTTTCATTTGTTCTATGTGTTTTAGCGATATAATATAGCTGACTGCATTTAGATTTTTATTATTTTCTTTTTGTTTCAATATTAAATATCCCAAACTGAGAATATATATATATATATATATATATATATATATATATATATATATATATATATATATATATATATATATTCAGTTCAACCATAAACATCTGTTTCTTTATATATTTAGTCAGAATCGTATCTCCAGGTGAGAGGTTATTTTTACGAAGAGGAAGCGTTAGACAAAACTTAGCATATTGAACTCAATAAATTTGACGAAACAAGAAGGACGACGCAAACAACTTGGTATGCTTTCGAAGAATGGCATACTTTCGGGTTACTACGATATTTCCCAGTTGTGGAAGGAGTATGGTGTTTGATTCACAAACCTGCAGCTACTGGACCAAATTTATCTTGAGCACATCACATAAGATACTGTGATTAAATTACTACGTGAGGTTTGCCATAGATAAATATGGTTGTATCGTGATTTTCATTGCTTTTAATTTTCTCGACATAATGTATTCATTAAAACAATTAATCATTTTCAGAGCACTTACGCGTTTCTTAACTTTGGTAAGAACACTTTTAAATGTCGATGTACAATTGTGGTTTTGATTGATAATAAAACATCATAGAAAGAATTAATTATCGCATAATCAAGTAAAGTATATCATTATATAATAATAAACCCCCAGGAAAATCAATGACGTAGATTTTAGCTTAAAACATAAGTCATCGATACTTTTGTGCACAAGATATTGATGTATCACGATTCATGTTAATATAAAACAGATACATACATCAAAGCAAACTCTTAAGAATTAGTTTGTTTGTTTATCACTTCCTGTATGAAGATATGAAAAAATGCTTATTTTCTCTAAGTAGAAAATCTAAATAAAAATGTGATTTTCTTGTATCAATATTCCATAAATGACACTAAATTCTTGAAAATTAATGTTAACAATTTGTTTCAAATTTTAGACAATTCGTAAATTAACTAACATTACTGTATAAAATTAATGTTTTGCATAATTACACTGTCACGTCTCTCTGTCGCTCCCTCTCCCTATATATATATATATATATATATGTGTGTGTATATAAAATATATATATATATATATATATATATATATATATATATATATATATATATATATATATATATATATATATATATATATATATATATATATATATATATATATATATGTTTTACGTAATTACGCTGTCACGTCTCTCTGTCGCTCCCTCTGCCTATACATACAAACAAATACATATATATGAAATGTGTCTGTATATATATATATATATATATATATATATATATATATATATATATATATATATATATATATATGTGTGTGTGTGTGTGTGTGTGTGTGTGTGTGTGTGTGTGAAGGGGTTAAAATTATCCGTACACTTGTATAAAGATATGGGATAATGAAAGTACGAATAATTTTTGATATGCCCTTGTATTATGCTATTTACCTCTTATATAAATTTTCTTAGAAATATATGCAATTACATATTTGGCAGCGTGACTATTCATTGTGCCTCTTCTGATCTGTTTTATCACTATATATAAACATTATATATATATATATATATATATATATATATATATATATATATATATATATATATATATATATATATATATATATATATATATATATATATATATAATGTTCTGATATTTATATTTTTACATCATTTGTACGAAATTTTGATATGTGCGATGTGGTGAAATGGATAAGGATACTGAAGGTCGAGTTTTAATTCAAATCCAGTCCATTCATTACATTCACTTACGCGCAAATACCCTTGGGAAAGTTTTGAATACAACTCTACTCCTCCCACCTATGTGTTGAATAGCAGGACCACCTAGGATCTATAATTTTTGCTGGAAACCAGTACACTGCAGAAAGAAACGTCAGCCTACTGAGGGTAAATATTCTGACTAGTCAGTTATTAATCAAAGTAAACATGATCGCCATATTGTGTATCACTTAGGGCACTTAACTTACTGATATTCTAATATAATAACTAAACTCAAACAAATATTCAAATTTTGTGATAAGAAAAAACGATACAAGTAATAGTACTGCTATTAATATTAGTAGTATTACCAATATTAATAGCTTGGTGTCAGCGAAGTAGATGGATTACATCTTAGGCAAATGAAGTAGACAGTTAGAAAAGTATTCTACAGGTTTATTCCTTCTGGCATTAAATACCCAGGTAGCTTCACAAAACTATCAGCCATAAATATACTGACAGCCTCCGTAGAGCAATACGGTTTCATTATTCTTAACTGGACCATAGTTTATATTAGGTGAATTGATGTCAAAACGAGAACGTTTCTCACGTGCTATCGCATGCATCATACTAATGCTAATGTTGATCGTCTCTATGTGTCCTAATCCGAATATGGAAGAAGATTAATTCAACTAGAATTGTCTTGCACATCTACGACAATCGGTTTTCTAACATAACGGGAAATTCCAGGCTAGATAAACCAACATAAATCAGAAACTGTATCCAGCAATAAAGGAAGCCGAAACATTTAAAAGGAAATTTGAAGTGGGTTAAGAACTACACGTAAATAATAATACACCCACTGCAGCGTCAAAGAACCTAAAAATGAAAGCATATACTAATGCAGAGTACCAAATGCAGAAACGGTGATAAAAGATAAGCCTCTTCGTTGTCAATAATCTGCTGGTGTCATAAAAGCTGGTGTAGACAAACACACTACTCGACGTTGGTTACGTTATGCAGGGTTAAAAACGGAAACTGAAGATTTTGATATTGCTGCACAGGACAAATGCTTGTTATCTAGTAATTACCAAACACTCATAATGAAAAGTAATGTTTAATCGAAATACAAATTATGTGAAAAATATTCAGGAACTTTTGGCAATCTTGTGCCAGGCTGCACGGTATCAGCACACACTGATTATGAAAGTCACCATGATAGAGTGGGCTAAAATTGACATCGGAAAATCTGCAACTTTTACGGGAAGGAAACTGCAAGGAACTCGTATAAGCTCCACACAAATCCGGTTACAGAATAGGATCAGCAACAATTTTCTGAATCTTTAAAATACACAGATAGAACAATCAAAGCTAATCACACAGACATTATGATTAAAGACCACAAAAACAGAATGGGATTTCTTATTGACGCAGAAGTTCCTGCAAATTTCAATGCATCTTTGAAGATCTTCAGAAAACTATTAAAATACGAGGATCTTGAAGTTGAAATGTAAGAATTGTAGCATATGGGGACATCAGTAATTCAAGATGTAGTTGAAGCCCTTGGTCTGATTGGAGCATATTCCGATAGAATCATTGAAAGGATCAATTGTAACACATGCCTTAAAGAAATATAATATATTGTACTCACAATTACAAATCACACATTACGAAGGGCGTTATCCACGTAAAATCTGTGTGATCTTAATTTTTTTTCTTTGCTTTTTTGTAAAAAAAATATTCATTTCTGATCTTACATCTTTGGTTGGGACCTGGAAGGAAATCTGTATACAACAGAAATCAAAGGAGATAATAATAATAATAATAATAATAATAATAATAATAATAATAATAATAATAATAATGTATTTTTTCTTTGAGTCAGAATTTGTCGATGTGTGTGTAAGTATATTTATGTCTATGTGCATGTATGCGCATGAGTAAGGAATGTATTGGCAGTTTGCCAATTTTTTTCTCTTTTCTCCGTTCATGTCTGGCTACAGGTTCAATAATCCGAATATATTCTTCATTTTGATGTAATTTATTCTATTCGTGAGAATTTTTAAGGCCCCGTATTATAAGGAGGTTGAAAAATGACCCCAAATTTGAAATCTATTTTATTTATTTTTCGTTTACTTTGTTTAATGAATTACTTAGTAACACTTCCGCTAACTTGTAGTAGGTGGGGATGATCTAACCAATAAATCTTGATTACTATTTATCTCATTCGTATCAAAAAGTTGAACATTATTTTTGTTTTGGCCGATGCATTTCTGAGTTTGCCTTTTAACATGTGAGCCATTCAAAACTTTACACAATTTGAAATTATATTTTTCATTTCTTGAATATCATTTTAAGTTTCTTTGAAATAATTTATCTTTAGTCATAACTTTATTTTTTCTTTCATACATATTCTTATTTCTCTTTCATTTTTATATCTATATTTAAATTTTTTCCACACTTCTAGCGAAACGTTCAGTGCTTTTTAACTCGGCATAATATAGATACCTCCACTTTTTCGCGGGAAATCAGCATAGCGTAAGGAAAAAAGACATAATCTTAATAAAAATAAAGTATTATCGACAAAATGTTTATGTTATTATTAAGATGGAACAGTGAAGTATTTTTTAATTATTTTTTGAAGTTTTTTAATCCTATCTAAAACGGGCGAAATTTTAATTAAATTCTTGTTTTGTTTACGTCATCGCGGTTGCATAATAATAACACTGACTTTTTGCGCGTTTTTTTTTTATGAAAACACACGGATTTGGAAATTCTTGTAAAAAATCAATCTGTCTGTCTGTAATGAAATATTCTGAACTTATTCAGAAATGAATTAAAGTATTTTTGAAATATTTTTTTAGAAAATTTTAGTAAATATATATTTGCATATTTTACACCCCACTTTCTTAATTTCATGAAATGTCGCAAAAAAACTTTCATTACCTGAATTTTTTTATTTGTTATAAGTAGAATTCCTTGGAAAATCTAAATTGACTAATATTTTTTTCCAACTTGGACTATTCTAACTTAAAATCTCTGAACTGAAAAATAATGAATGCAATAAAACTATGACATTATTTAATTAGAAAAACTTAACAGCTTTGTATTAAGGAGAGTATTGTCTGAAGAAATAAACTTTTCCGATGAATAATGAATATTTACAAGAATTTTTTCATTTCTTATCAAATTTTAATTACATTAATTTATAACAGTTTAAAACCGTGTAAAATTCTGTATTGGACTATTTCCTGCATGTGATATAGTAATTAAGAGGAAATGAAATTTACGAATCCAAAATTGAAAAGATTAATAAACAAGTTACGCTATTGTATTTTTACAATATTTTTATTTCTTTTTTTTTACTTAATTTGTTCCCTATTTTCATCTATGAAAGTCTAAGCGTGACATAATTATAAAACGTTCACTCAATCTGAGAGTTTTGTCTCTTTACAGAGAAATCAATTTAAGAAAATTTTATGGTATTTTATTTCTTTTTCTTTTTTTGAAGCATCTTCGAAAGGTAAATAAAAGTCAATAAATTATTAGATAATTGCAGAAAATATGTTCATTTGTAAAAATTACTTTGTAGTCAACCCCCCACCCCAAATATGCGTTCACTTAGATTTCTTAAATTTTGAATCAAGTCGATCCACCTATATTACCTGTCATGGCTGAGTCACTCATCGACCATTCATTATCGCCTCAGATACGCTATGGTAAGCAGGACAAATCATTAAACAAATGGTTGTGTATTACTTTTTTATCCTATAAGTAAGCAATATTTATTTTAAATCAGATTAATTTAACCGTAAATTTTCTAATTTTACTCAAATAACGTGTCGGAAATATATATGTATTTTTTGAAAGAATTTTAAAATCAATAATTTTTTGTTTACAAATTTCTTAAAAATTCAGGAAATGGCTGCATTTAAGAAAATTTTAAGGAATTCGAAATTAAATTTAACATTCCAATCTATATAATTTGTATCTGAAACACAACAGAATATTTTACTTACTGTAAAATAATAAATTTAATTATTAAAGCTAAATCGAAATCTTCAAGAAAGTTATTTTCCTTTTTAAAAATTCATTTTAACATTTAGGTACCGAAAATTTATGCCAAAATAGTGGAGGTACATAGTATAATGCATCTTTTTTATGTAGGCATATATATATATATATATATATATATATATATATATATAATTTTATTTTAAGCATTACGCCCCGAGCAAGGCGTGAAACCACTAGGATGCAGGGGGTTGCAGAAGATTTGGAGCGAGAGCAGATAGGAGTGATAGAAGAAAGGATGAGGAGAAGGATAGTGGGTAGATCAAGGTAACTGGAGATGTCGATTGACATTACATTTCAATAGTTGGAGATTATAGCTCTCAGGGAAACAGTAAATAGGAAGGCTGTTCCACAGGCGAGAGGTGCGAGGTATGAAGATATTGGAGTGGAAGAGACGGCCACATTTAAAAGTTTCTACAGTGTAAGGGTGGGAGCGGGATGCCAGCCTCGTAGGGCGCTTGAATTCATGGAGTCTGGGAACCAGTGAAAGCAGCTCAGCGGAGAAATTACCATGAAAGTATTTGTAGAAATGACAGAGAGAGGCAACGGCGCGTCTGTGAGAGTGTGACTGTTGACGAGACGCCAGATCAGGGCCAATTACATTACATATCAGTCTCTGGATCTTGTCAAGAACTCCGAGGTAAACAGAAGGTGCCCCAGACCATATATGGCAGCAATACTCCATGCAAGGGCGAATGGTTGATTTGTATATTTGAAGTATCGATTCCGGGGAGAAAAATTTCCTGGCGCGGCACAGAGAGCCAACTTTCCTTGCGGTGGAAGAAGCAATTGATTCAATGTATTTGTTCCATCTCAGGTCAGCAGTCAACTTGAGACCGAGCAGACGCAGGGGGTTGCTCTCAAGAAGTTGACTATCAGACATTCTAATGGGGGCAGGTAAGGATCTCTATGGTGATTAATAGAGAGTAGTTTAGTTTTTGAGGCGTTAAAGTTGACCAGCCAATTCTTGCCCCAATTAACAACCGATTGGTGGTCCATTTCAAGACGCACGTCCAGGTTAGTTTTGTCAGCGACACTAGATTAATTTTGAGGCAGGAGTAAATTGTAGTGTCGACCGCGTGGATGCCAACTTGGGAATCTATGGCGTCAGGAAAGTCGTTGATGAAAATAAGGAATAGAGTGTGGCCAAGGATGGAGCCTTGGGGAACACCTGCGTTCGTGGGATAGGAACTGGAGGAGAATTCGTTGAGAACAACCTTCGATTAACGGTTTGACAGGAATGATTGTATTAGATCAAACAATCGACCTGTAATACTTAAAGACAGGAACAATGGATGAGGACTTCCAGCATTCAGGAAAACAGGATTCCTTGTGGCAGTAATTATATAGTTTAGAGAGGGTTGGCGCTAGCTCAGGCGCGCATTTCTTCAAGACAATGGCTGGTATGCCATCTCCACCACTAGCCCTGTGGGGGTCTAAATTGGAGATAATGCCCAATACCAATGACGGGGTTATGTGTAAGCCTCTCAATAGTGCCTCAGTTCTTAGAGGGAAGTCAGGTATGGGTATACCGGAGGAGTCGAGCGTTGAATTAAATGAGAATTTCCGAGCAAAGCATTCAGCCTTGTCGGTAGAGGAGGTCTAAACCTCGAATTGGTTGAATGAAGGAGGTATGGAGGGTTTTTTTTTATTGTTCAGGACACTATGTCAGAGATGAAATATTGAAATGGAGGAATTAGAAGAGCTCCCAAAATTAAAAGCGTCAAAGCAGAACTTCAAAACTATTAAACTCTACAAAGCAGAACTCAAATTATATCCTAATGAAGTAGGCGCCTAAATAAGTCGCAACGAAGCAAGATGTGTATCATCAATTGTAGCAATTAAAAATTAAACTTCACAGTAAAAGAAAGGCAGTCTGATAGACATGAAGATCCAATCTGGAAAAGAAAAATAGAGAAATGATTTGAACGATTTAGAAGTGAATTGTCAGTACTCACTGAACTGACAAAATGAATAAATATAAGGAGTACAATAGAGAAGAAAAGTAAAAAGAAAGTACTAAATTAAGAAGAAAAATGAAGTCCTATCGGTTAAGTAAAAAAATAAAGCAATCAGTACAACTGAAGGTTCAGATGCTATAACAAAAGAACAAGATTCTGCATGAACGTATTCTGCTGCAAAAGAAGCACACACATGAAATTGAAGGGCCTTTGGAATAAATCGTGAAGAAGATAAAACTGCTCCAAACTCAACAAAAAATTTGAGAAAAGAAAGGAAAACTCTAGGCTAAATTCAACTAGAAAAAAATCTGGCACCTAAAGTATCTACATCAGTTATTTCTCCGACGAAAAATGGTGATATAAACCAATTCGAAACACACCAGTGGCTTCGAACTTCGGGATTTAAATGTGGGACTGATGGGTTTAAAGTTGCCGCACAGGAGCAGAATCTCCACATAGTCAACTGACACGTTTATATCCTTCGTTATATAACGTATCCAAAATGTAGTTTCTGTGACCAATACATTGAAGATATTGAAATAACTTATACCAGGTATCTCAATACACACAAACATTAAGTAAAAAATGTCATAACAAGGTATCTGCATTAAAATGTATTATATCAATGCAGGATGAAAATGGCTGAAAACTGGTATTAACATAATCCAGAATCTGTAGTTTTGGGAACAGATGTTACCATAATCTAGGTTCTTCTATCCACTCAGATTTAAAAGAAATACAAGCAAATGGCCCATATATTATTACCAGAGACATAAAAGTATTTACAGTGATTGATATGAGTGTACCAAGGGACAAAAGCATCTCTCTACAAATGAAGAAGAGACTTGAAGCAACCAAAATGTTGTCCTACAGAAGGATGCTGTGAATAGCATGGACCGATCATATAACAACGATAGAAACTAAAACGACACACTTGCAATAACATCAGGAAGTGTCAGTTGAAATGTCTGCAGCATATGATGAGGAAATAGGGTTTGGTAAATCTGATACGCACAGGACTGATTGAGTGTAAGAGGGAGAGGGGAAAACAACAGAAAACATACCGAGTTAGACTGAGTAAATAGATGGCGAACAAATTTTAGAAATGATAGCAAAAGACACTATTTATTAAGTGTTACAACTGAGAGGAAATAAAGGAGAGCCATGATTGCCAATGTCTTGAATAAGCTCGACAGAGAGAAGAAGAAGAAGAAGAAGAAGAAGAAGAAGAAGAAGAAGAAGAAGAAGAAGAAGAAGAAACAATATCTGGAGATGGGAATAGAATGAGTGTGACACTTATAAACTAAAGTCCTCCTGTTGGCGTTGAAGATTTGGTTCTGATAATGAAATGAACTCAAGAAAATCCATGATGCACTATCTCTTCTGGAAAGCAAAAAGTTTTTTCAAGTACAACTCATATGCTGAGAATAACTTTGTCCATTTACGGTTTATGTTAGTATTTGTTTTTACTTAATTGAGTGTACAAATTAAAATTTTTGGCATGTGATTATAAAACCATGTGTAGGCCAAAAAGAATTTTAGAATACTACTACTACAACTATAATTAATAATAATAATAAAAGTAATAATAATAATAATAATAATAATAATAATAATAATAACAATAACAACAAAATTCTTGTAATAAAACCAAAACAGGCATTTTATAATATTCAAAGGTTAATAAAAAAAAAGTGTGGATCGATCAGTATACTTGAAGAATCTGGAAATGTGAATGTAAAGAGTGTGAGAGATGGAGAATGAAGATGAAAGCGAAAGAGAAACAACATTCCGTCAAATCTATGTAAAATATTATGAAATCAAAAGAAAACACGAGAGCAATAAATTTTCTCATTAAATAAATAAGCAAAAAAAAATACGAAAATGAGTCAGATTTTAAACAGAAATTAATTTCTAAAATTAATATTTGTGAAGAATTCAGAGATTCTAACGTGAAATGAAAGGACTAAGCATTAAATATCTGTAAGCAGAATAAATGGTCTTCGGCTAGCCAAATGTGTGTGCTTCAAATTGAAGCCATCTCAATTAATCAGCAAGAGAGTATTAACTATATTTATTATTGTCGGTGTAGAAATAGACGAAGGATCAGAGATCCGAAGAAGCAAAGATCTAGAAAATTAATGCCACCGTGGATTAATAAATCATGTGAGAATACGCAATAAACAGTGACAATTATGTTGGGCGGTGACATCCTAATTATCATCATATATGGCAGTGAATTGTAGACTTATTGCAGACGAAGGAGAGACACGAGACGCCAAAGATGTGGTTAAGGCTAAGAATGTTGGGAATACCATGGACAGAACAGGTAAATGTCGAGAAACATTTAAATAAAAAAGCAAAACTCAGAAAAATATACATCATGAATAAAGAAGGCTTGGGGGAATTTAACAATTACGTGAAATTTTGATGTAAGCATAGGCATGAGGTAAAAGAGAGGACCCCACATACTGAGTGTAGTTGAATCGATGGCAGGGCGGAAACAAAGACGGGTGGTAAAGATTAAATTGTTTTAATGCAAAAAGAATGAAGAAGATATAGTGAGTCGTAAAGGCATATAACCTAAAGGGACCTGGCATATGAAAGATGGTGATTGTTTGCTTTATCCCTTAAACGTAGACATTTCACAAGGTAAGAAATTTAGCCGCTTAGGAAAAATATAAAAAGCAATTCTTTTACAATAAATTGTTTTCAACTAATTTCGGTCTTGAAGTAGTATATTTTGCTTTAGCGTCTTATTGAGTCTTAAAGAATCGATCAGTATAGTATTTTTGTTACTTAAGCTGGTTGTTATGAATAATCAAGAGTAGTCTCCCCTTGTTTTGTTACTCTCCTCTTTGAGAGAGCCATTTCTGTTACTGTGACTATAAAAGGACATTATACCCGAACCTTGTATTCTCATTTGTATAATGAAGATTGTTGTCCCATTGTTTTGTTACTCTCCTCTTTGAAAGAGCTAGTTCTGTTTACTGGGACTATAAAAGAACATTATACGCGAACCTTGTATTCTTAGCTCTATAAAGCTTTCCCAATGTTTACACCTGCGTACTTTTGTCATTACACTCGTATCGAACATTATCGATGCTTAGGAAGCCAACTTCTCGCAGGAACGGTAGGATTGGGTATATGAGCCGTGATGAAATTGTGGGCATCAAACCTTCTTTTTCTCCAGTTGGAACAACTAGAGAAACATATTACTTCCTGCATGGTTCACAGTCATAGCGCCCGCATAAATTATTCTTTACTTTTTCTCCGCTCAACATTCTGAAATGTCTACCTTGGTTTATTCTGCTAGAGATTATTTTTATTTCCACTGTCATTATTAATTCAGTCACACAGATTAGCAGACACCTATTCGAATATATCAACATACAATCCGATTAACTATGTTCTATTTTACATTGTGGACATTTCTTTGGTCAGATATACGTTAAATAATTATTGAAAGAGAGAGAGAGAGAGAGAGAGAGAGAGAGAGCGTTTATAGCAACCGAATATATACGATGCATTCTCAATAAACAGCGCTCACTTTTTTTTATATTTAATCCACGGATAGGACTAACGTTGAAAAGACCAGTATTACGACCCCATGTCAAATGCTTTACAATCAATTTATTAAACTGTCAATCACTAAGTATATTCGACAGAATATCAATTTCGAAAATCCGTAATATTCTTTGGCCATTGATCGTCGTCTTAGTGATACGACAGTAGAAAGTGATGTGTGTACATGCAGTTAGAGTTGAAGCGTAGCTGCTTTATTAGCGGGTTTGTTGGCGAGGGAATCAATGTTTGCAATAGCTATGAGGTTTATTTACATAGTTAATGCACTATTTCTTCGGAACGCTTCCGATTACATGACAAAAATCGTCATGCCGACACTCTAGATTCCATTGTCAATCTGCCTCCGTTTATGTAGCTGATAAATTATTTTTTTTATTGGTCAAGGCAGTTACAAATACGTATACATAAACCTTCTGACCTGAAGATATTAGTAAATAATGATAGATCCTCACCCTATAAATTCAGAGATAAATTTATATACATCGGTTTAATGCTATGATGAAAAAGATGGAAAGCCACAAAAATAATGAATAAAATATCTATAAGTAATTTAAAAATAGGTAAACTTAAGGGCATAACGTTAAGTAATCAACAATACAGTGTGGAAACCAATCAAACGTATGAATGGTATGAATGCAGTTAGCAACATTGCAAATTACTAATTAGTTAATGGGATTTAACAGGTAAGTTTTCATCATTTATATCTATAATTCTCAATGAGTGTGGGTGTACGTATGTGCGTGTATGTGAGCGGATGTTGTTTTCGCGTTTCTACAGTTTTTATTCGATTTCTATTAATTTTTTTGTTTGATAGATAATTCTTCAATGCCGGTTTTAAGTTCAAATTGTCTGGGGAAAAAAATTACAACATTGAAGGTGAAAAATTAAAAAAAAAACCCAAAAAAAACTTTTTACACTTTGCACAAAATCAAAAGCAACATTTCATGTCTGTAAAAGACAGCGTACAATTAATTTAGCGAGTTTAAATCTAACGCAAAAGATTATTAGAATTACAAAAATATGTATTATAAATAAAAATTGTCGCATATTATTAATATAACGGTTCATGGAAGAAGTTCCTTCCTTGCAAGATTGTGAAATCAAAAAACAGCTCTTTTCAGTGCCCCCCTCATTCCAATTGTTAACTCCACCCCCACATTTGGGGATGTGCCTCAGTAGCACCCAATTGCTGTTGCTAATATTGATTTTCATGTGGGCTGGCTTTAAACTTAAAAAATTCCCAGTAATAAAACGCCCAGTAGAAGACATGTTATACTGCTAGTAATAAATTGATATGGCACGAAAATGGATATATTTGTTCGAAGTAGCAAAGTGGTTTTGGACTACTGTAACCGAGTAGGACAAACTAGCAGGTAACCGTTATGGACTGGTCCTCGTCGTAGCAGTAGACAATGGGCGTAGTTAATAGGTGAAGACTATAGGCGTAGCCAAGAGGCGTTGTCCTGTACCTCAACATCAGTCTGTATTTATGGCTTACACCAGCCAATCATATTACTGTGAGGGAGAACCCAGGTGTACGCATATTCATTACATCACCTCCTCCTGAGCTAAATTTTCTGGTTCTGGATTTAATCGATTCATTTTTTTCCTAAGTCCTTTTCGCCTCAATCATCCTTTCAGTGGTGGCGTTTGACACAGTGGTACCTCTGGCCTTGAGGTCGGGGATACCTCCATTGGCGAATGTTGACTGACTGGAACGGGAATTTCAAATGCGTCATACAGGACTTGCATTGGAATCTCTTCGGTATTTTCCGTGACCTCTGTAGTGTATCTGGGTCTCAATTGATTCCAATGTCTATTCCACCGAAATGTTGCCCCTTTTATGTCATATATGACCTGTCCAATTCTTTTGGTTACCATTCCTTCTTCCCAATACATTTTTTCCAGCCCTATAGTTCTTGAAAAAACTTTGTCATCTGACTTATACGCTTTAGTCATTTGGTTTTCTTTTCGAGCTGTTTTCTTCGCCGGACTAGGCAACAGCCTGTCGAACACAGAGCGTATTTTTCTCGCAAACATTAACTCTTCTGGCGATAACCCTGATATCGTATTCGAGTTTGGCGTGATTCTATATACTGCCAAAAATTTCTGAATACTACTTTCATTCGTGTCCACGCCTTGGTTTTTCTTCAACGCTCGTTTAAAGGTGTCCACGAATTTTTCCGCCTGTCCATTCGATCTTGGATGATATACTGGCGTTGTCACGTAATCAATGGATAATGATGTACAGAATTCCGTGAATTCTCTTCCCGTAAACAGCGTTCCGTTGTCGCTGACTAAAGTTTTAGGGGGTCCAAAGTGACTAAAATTTTCATTAAGTGCGTTTATTGTATTTGCTGCAGTCGGACGTCTGAACTTAACAATTTCTGGCCACTTAGTGACACTCTCCACAATGATCAGGTAATAAGATCCATTTATGGGCCCTGCATAGTCAATATGCTATCGAGTCCATGGGACATCTGTCTTTGGCCATGGTTGAATTTTTACCGGTGGATCCCTTGCTGCCAGTTGACATCCTCTGCACTGTTTCACCAAATTTTCTATGTCTTGGTCCATCCACGGCCAATAAGTATAGCTTCCTATTAGAGATTTCATTCTAGAAATCCCGAGATGGCCAGTGTGGAATTCTTTCGGCATTTCCTTTTGCAGAGTAAGCAGCATTACAACTCTATCTGCGTATAGTAATACCCGTTCGCAGATTGAAAAAGGTGACACACTAATTCCTTTTTTATTTTTCTGGTTCAACCGGACTTGCTTTTTCATTTTTTTAAGAAATCATTCACCGCTGCTTTTTTTACGTCTTCTAGCGTAACCGGTAGTTTTCTAATAGTGTTGCATAACAGACCCGACAATTCACTTTCGTCTCTTCGCGCCGCTATTGCTGTTTCTTCCAGTGGTTATAAACATCTAGGTATCAATCTTGATAACCCATCGGGGTGACCTATCTTCTTTGAAGGCACATATTCTATTTTGAAGTTATAATTCAATAGAATTACACCCCAACGCTGTAGTCGATTTGCTGTGTGAGGTGGTATACCTGTTTTTAAAACAAATATTGTTAACAGAGGTTAGTGTTCTATTTGCAGAATGAATTCTCTTCCGTATAAAAACCGGAGAGCTTTTTTACAGCGTAGATTATTGCTAAACTCTCATTTTCGATTTGACTGTAACTTCGTTCCGCGGGCAGTAACGTACTCGAGGCATGTGCTATTGGCTTCCTAGATCCGTCCTCGAAATTATGAAGCAATACCGCACATAGTCCCTTATTACTGGCATCTGCTGCTACAATGATTTTATTCTTCAGGTCGTAATGCGCTAACGACAGATCTGCTAATAGACAGCATTTTATTTTTTTAAATGACTGTTCACATTATTTCGACCATATCCACTTTGCGCCCTTTTTGACCAACTTAAAAGGAGATCTCATGTCATACATTTTTGGGATATAAATGCTATTATAACTTACTAATCCCAAGAGGTCCTGGCGTTTAGTCACATTATCAGGTGCTGGCATATTTTTTGTAGCCTCGGCCCTTTCTGGATCCGGTTTTCTTCCTTTACTGTCAATGAACTGCCCTAAATATTTTATCTTCTTTAAGAAGAACTCGTATTTTTTAGCACTCAGCATGAACCCTTATTCCTCAATTCTTTGAAATACCCCTCTAATATGCGTTTTGTGTTGGGCCTCGTTTTCAATTTTAATCAAAATGTCATCTAAGTATACGATTGCATACTCCATACCAGCCAACATTATGTCCATTATTTGCTGGAATAGACTTGAAGCTACCTTCAATCCAAAATGAAAACGATTTATAATTTCCTTTATGCGTGTATATTGTCAGGTTATTCAAACATTCTTCACTGACTTAATCGAGTAGGACAATCTAGCAGGTAACCATAATTGACTGGTCCTCGTCGTAGTGGTAGGCAATAGGCGTAGCCAATAGGCGTTGTCCTGTACCTCCACATCATTCTGTATTTATGGCTGACACCAGCCAATCATATTACTATGCAGGGGGACTCAGATGTATGCATATTCATTACATCATAAATAATAGGAAAAATATAACTAAACGATAAATAAACAAAAAAATATTTGCCAGATAGATTTTCTTCTCAATTTTACATTAGATTTGAAAAAATTCTTTACTATCCATTTAATAATGGTAACTTTTTCAGTGTTTCATAGTTCAATGAAATCGATAATCATATTTATTCTGATGTCACCTTCTGTGAATTGGTTTTCGGTGATATCGGGCTCAATTTAGAAAATATATTCGATTACTTATTGATTGTGAAAGATTGAATGACACTAAGTAAATTTGAATATACTAGACCTGTTACAGTATAAATCATGTTTTTCCCTCTTACACAAATTTTAATCCGTTACATACTTCCCTATGATATTTAATGAAATAAAAATGAACTATAAATTGAGTCCCTCAATTATGGATTAAATATTAGAGTTGCTTAGGTTCCCTTGACTTGGTTGTCAATCAAACGAAAATATTTACTATGAAGGCAATGGGAAATATGATTAATGAATTGATTATTTTTCTACGGATTATCAACCTTTTGCAAGTTAATTAATGTCAAAAATTATTTTCGGATTCTAAGAATCCTTTTTTAGATAATAAAATTTTAGTGATAAGACTCGTAATAATTAACCCAAAGTTGGGCGCAGAGGAGGTGAATTTATACCTCTCACAGGATTATTTTCGGGTAAGTCAATATAATGAACTGAAAGGGAATTGTAACTTGGCTTTTGGATTAAAAATTTCGAGCCAATATCCATTATACCATCCTGACATCCAAGCTTACATAACCTGGTGTTCCCCAGACGTCACCCATGTAGGTAGTGACCGGGATCGACCTTGCTTAAATTCGGTGATTGCACGGAAACCGTTATTTCAATGTGATGTGGTCCTAAGAGACAACGAGATATAGTTGAAGATTATAACATATAAAATGTAAATCAATGATAGGATATGAGCACTTCCGTTATGAATTCATATGATATTAGGTAAAGTCTATTATAACAATATATTAAAACTTTTATTGTATAAAATAAATGTTATATTACAAAAAAATATTTAGGTTATCTGAATGTCTGGTACTTGAAAGCAACATTGCTTGAATCGAACTAATTAAAAAAAGTGAAGCCTTCTAAAATAAGCAATGTATTGTTGGAAATCTATGAAACTAAAAATATTACACTGCTGATATAACGTAACTTCACGTCTTAAATTGTTTTCTGAGCGGAAATAAAGCATGTATGACAAGTCAACATCAAAACAGTTTGTACATTGAATGTGATGCATATTAAGAAAACACAGATTCAAAGAGAAACCTTTGTTTCAAGTGTCTGCATAATTCTTTTGAAATCATCCTTCCCTTTGGCTTGTCTGATTTCACTTTTACCCTATTTGAATGATAAACACCAGCAAAACAACGAAGCAAAATATTTGCGAGTAAAATCATAGAATATATAATGTTGATATTATGTTTATTTCTTATAAATAATGTATTACTATTCAAGAAATGGTTTTTCGTTTGCTCTTTATTCCTATGAAATTGTTCGTTTCCCCATTGAATAATTTCACTTTATCCTCCAACTCTTTTATGTTTTACCGTATAACATGTTATTTTGCAATAATTAATGACAGTAGAGTCTGAGATGGTGACTTAGGGCATATATCTTTATTTAGCAAAACACAATGCGTTAGACACAAGGCCGAAAGCAGAGAGTGAAGAGGTTTGTAATTAGTAACAATCCTGTTCCTAGCTAGTCCGATTCACGACCTAGCCATTCTAACAATTGACTCAATCAGTCATCCCTTACTACTTGGTTCGAATATAAAATTTTATATTAAAACATGTGTCTTCACAGGGTGCCTGCTAATTTGATTATATATATATATATATATATATATATATATATATATATATATATATATATATAAAATATAGGGGACCTGCTAACATGCCCATGATATATATATATATATATGATGCAACAGTTCTAAAAAACAGTTCGATAAAAATTCCATTCCTTACTTGATCTATTATTCTCGTCCAAGCTTGAAATCTTCCACGTTATAAAAGTAAATTCAGGTTTGTATTTTCAGTAGACAGTATGTAAGCAAATATATGGATATAAATCCGATAGTATGAAAGAAAAATACAGAAAAAACAAAATTCTGAATAACCATTATTAATGTTAAAATAGACCGAAACGTCCGACGTCGACTTTATTTTAACATTAATAATGCATATTCAGAATTTTGTTTTTCTGTATTTTTTTTTTTCATATATATATATATATATATATATATATATATATATATATATATATGAAACACCCGTCGAGGTGCAGTTGAAATGCACCGAAACGAAGTTGTATCTTTGTAGTGAACTGTTTTTGTCTATATGATAAAATAAATATATATATATATATATATATATATATATATATATATATATATATATATATATGAAAATAGGTGAAGTAAACCCTTTATATCAAGTAAAGATATGAACTAAACAATTTAAATGATTTTAAAACTTTTAGAAAGCTACTGTCCTCCACACAAAAGTGCAAATGGCCGCTGTATTATAACGTCAAAAGGAATCAAGAAACTCACTCGATAGTGGCGGTGAGGTTGGCAAAAATAAGATATCGAATTGAGAAAATATAAATGGCTAGTCAAATCAAGGTAAAAAACAGGAATAAAAAGACAGGGGGTATTAGGGGATCTGAAAATTGCCATAACAGAAGAGGGGGTCGTGGACGACTGTCACGTAAACTCGGGAAACAAGAAGTCTAGCTTAACCTGGGGTTGGATCCGTCAGGAATCCAACCTGTTGTTACTCGAAGGGACTAACAGATGAAATCATTTCACACGAACCTGTCTTGGAAAACGTGCACACAATTTCACTGAAATCTACTGGAAACTTTCGCTTTCTCTCTGTTATGATCTTCATATTGAGCTGATGCCTTAAGTATTCTATCAGATCCAAATGAGAATGGAGTTCGTTTCGTAAGATTCCCTTTGTTCGCTTTACCTACACCATGATTCTTGCAACGGCAAGCAACGAAAGAAACATTAATCCTTTCACCAGATTCTCGGGATAGATACAAACCTTCAACTGATCGAACGGGTGCACCAGCGGATATTGTAAGATGGTGTGCTCGGTAGTCTACACCAGCCCACGATCATATCGGATGCAATCATGAATGTCTACCAAGCCCGCCTTGAAAACCACGTCATTGAGAGGCATCGAATTCTTCCAAACAAGAGATAACTCAGGATTATTGAGATAGTGCGCTAGCGCGCACTAACTCATTCCCCGATAAGCCAAGCCGGACAAAGTGAATCTGACGCGACCTCCTACATTAATGCCTGTCACAATATATTCCTCGACCGGGAAAGATCACTGGAATGAAGATTAACACGTAAGGCCTGACGACACAAGATAAGAAAAACCTTCTGCCGCCGAGGCCTACAACATCACTCAGATCCGGTAATGCGGAGTAGGAATAGCAGCCTCGATGCTATGTGACTTTTCAGGTGCGACATTCTCAAGCCCCCATGAAACGGACTCTGAATACGCACCTTTCTCTCGAGCATTAGCTTGTTTCCTCTCCAAAACTAGAAGAGCAGATATTTGAGCACTATCAGAAGACCGTCAGAGAGAAAAAATACCACCAACTCTTAAAGGATAAGGCTAAATATGTAGACAACACAAAACACATCCCTATCCTACAAGGACAAACGCGTTCGGGACCAATAAAGACCAAAACACCGACCTATATCTGTACCTAAACCAATCCCTCTACAGCTAGAGGTCCGGCATGTATTTGGACGGGAACACCATTTCAACACATACCCTGCCGCTTCAATCGACGAAAGTCTAGGAGATTCAGGTAAATAACTGTGAAACTCTTGGTTTTAAAGTCCAGGCTCCATGGTATATCAGTTTCCGAAATGCCGCCGAACCGCCACGTAAATGTGGTCAGACGGTTGCAGGGTATACCCGTCCGGGTGTTGATCTGACAAATGTACTAATCGAAATCCAGGCTTATTTCCTCCTGGCGCAATTCTATAGCATTTTAATTGTATTGTGATCTGGAGATTAACTTGGCCATTTCAGAACGTCTATTCTGTTTGAACTTAACCATAAATTTGTAAGGTTTACAGTATGTTTAGAATCGTTGTCTTGGTGAAATACCCAAACTAGTTTCTTGTGCACTCTAATGTACATTTCTCTCCAAAATATCCCTATAATATGCTCCATTTATACTCCCTTCTGTTTTTTCAATGTTCCCTAGTCATTGTGCCCTAAAAATAGTCCAAATCATGATTGAACCAGCTTCAAATTTTACTGTCGATCGTTAGCAAAATTCTGTTCAGCAAGAACGTGTTTTCACTTAAGTCTTTTTTTCCCCTTAGAGTCCTCGAAAATATGTCACATTGACGAAGTGAACGACAAACTTTATCCGTACTCACTTTTACTCCACTTACTTCTAGTCCTCCCCGAAGTACTATAATTGTAAGCGTAACTCGGTGCTAATTGCCAAGTTTTCTCGCCAATAATCTTGTCCTACGTTTCATTACTCTTCTAGGACAAGCAGATCTAGTCCATTTTTACGAAGGAGAAGAATACGTTTACAGAATTCTTGATCAATTATTTTGCTTTTTCCCATTATGTTAATGTTTAAAGACTGCTAACAAAAACAATGACGCAATACTTTTAATCATTTCTAAAAGTGATCATAAAATTAACCTGGAACATTATAGAAAACAACCCCATTTAATTTGAAAAATTCTAGTAAAATTTTAACATTTTTATTAAAAAAGAAAAAGCTATTGTAAATACAAAAAATGTTTTGTAAGCAGTTGTGTTACTAAATATCGTTTTTTTTATTTCTTCGTGAAATAATTTCAAGAAGTATTTAAAAAATTGTTTGTTTACCTAAATTCCTAAATAGATGTTGTAAGAACAGGACGAGTTTAATTAATGTAACTAAATTAGAAATATCTGAAAAAACCTTTTTTGGAATGTGTTGTAAACTTTTCCGTGGCACTGTATTTAGTGCAATTCACGCGAATATAAATCAACATATCACACATAAGTGAAATAATATTAATATAAAAAATTTTTTCATAATAACATCAACAAATTATGATGGACTTAATGGAAAGGAAGATTAAAAATTTTGAAGCTGTTGTAATGCAATAGAAGCAGTCAATATTGAATAGGTTATATTACTCCACTGAATATCATATAATGAAGTGGGCATAAAAAAAAAAAATCACATAATGCTTCAGGTGGACCGTCGTAAAAGATGGCACGTTTAAGTGACTAGAAAATAGTTCCAACAAACGAGTGAACAGCTGAATTAGTTAAGTATAGTTTCTTAAAGAAACCGAAAAAAAAACGCAATATTTGATAACGACTGTAGCAACATCAAATATACTCGGCTAAAAAAGTGAAAACAATTACAATGAATTTGTAGAGATTAAAAAAAACGTCGAATGTCGAAAGATTTAAAAGTCTAATAAAAAACACAAGCTTATTTAAAAGAACCCTTTCCCTCTCTCTCTCTCTCTCTCTCTATATATATATATATATATATATATATATATATATATATATATTTGTAGTAATCTTATAAGCATAAGAAACTGTACCTTTTCGGAAAAAATTTCGGTGTCTTGATTTGCAAATAATCAAACCAATAACAAAGGGAAAAAACGGTATAAAAAAGAAAGAACCAAGAAACATGTACGTTAGCCGAAAATAATCGTCTAGTATGTTAGTCCAAAGCCCAAAGAAATAAAGAAACAGATACGAGTACACAAGATAACTAAATAAATTGCTCATTACAATAAGTAGAGCTGACCTAGTTAAACCTAGAGAGCCAGACAACCTACCACGGTTACACCTTAGCTGGCTTCCCTGACGATCCGCTAAGGTGAAACCGTGGTAGGTTGTCTGGCTCTCTAGGTATAATATATATATATATATATATATATATATTGGGGGATTTGATTAATTTTCATGTCATTTTTATTATATTTCTCTCGACTAATATTTTCTTTATATAAAGATTTTATCGTTTATTTCTCAACATTATCTACACCTGATTATATTACATAGTATGATATACTTCATAATAAAATATAACATTATCAAATTGTTTAAAGGTGTGACAGGTATGATGTATGCCATATTCAATGAATTACAAGACCGTAATTAAAATTTATTTATTTTAACCAATTCCCCACGAATAATTAATAATAAATCTGAAACCTAGTTTATAAAATACTGATTTTGAGAATTTGATATGCCAGAGAAATTTCAACTTAAGCCATATTAGGGTAATAAATATAATATTTGACTTATATCTCAAAATCCAAATAATATTCTAATAAGCAATGTTTTATTTGCTAAAATGGAATAAGAAAATCAGCATAAAATATATAAATTTCGAATTAATGACTTATCCTCTCTTCCTTAGATGTACATTTGAACGATTATGTTCATTTTAGTGTCATTATTACTCTGGACATCGAAATACTGAATTTGGCTACTGGTATCTTCTACGTTAAGCTGGTTGGCAACCGAGGCTATAGAACCAATTTTGTCCTGCTATTTAATACAGAACTAGAGGGAGAAGACACAAATTAAATAATTTTCCAAGGACATTTACGTGCAATTGAATGTAACGAAATTGTTTGCAATACGAACACGGCTATCCGATTTCTCATTCAGCAATCCAGCATTACAGCCTCCAGGAGCATCAAAATTAACAACTTGTATTCCCATCTGGTCAAACCTAAGGTACTGACAAATATCGACGTTTCTTCCCTTCAGTGATAAAACAAGAACTAGTGTTTCTCCGTGATATAGCTGCAATGAATTAAATGCAAAGAAGTTATTTATGGTGTCGTTACATAAATCCGCTCGTTTCGCTTAATTTTATAAATGTTCCGCGTAGTGTTTGTGTGTGTTTGTCGTTTTTGTAATTTGATTGAATTTTAACACTTTTCAGGCATTGGACGATAAAGCACCAAAGTAGATTAAATTGAGCCTTTACCGGACCTGCTTCTCCACTTCTTAAGCTCTCTGAAGTCATAATTTGCAAAATGAGTTGATATCTTCGGATTCCTTCATCATGATTAGACCTACTTAAAAAAAAAACCGGACATTCTGAAATGGCTCGATTATACTTTAAAATCTAGAAAAACAAAATTGTAACTGTTTGAATATGGTTTTTAATATGCTCTTTCATTGGATGCTATCATAAAATTAAAGCTTACGTTTTCTCTAAAGTTTTTAATATTTATACTGGGTGATTCTCTTCGGGTGAGAAGTGACGAATATTCCGATTATTACTCTCTATTTAAAACTAGTTATAAAGCCTGTGATATAGCAATTCCAGACAAAACGGATTTCAAAGCAAATAAAAAAAAAACAATTTCTAATATAGGGAAGAAGAAAGAACGCTATAATTCCTTTCGTTATTTTTAATTCTTATCCGATAAGATACAGGTATTAGAAAATTTGAATGTGTTTTTAGTTCATATTTGAAATTCATTTTTTCTTTAAATTGAAATGGCTATACTAAATTGCCTTCAATACAAGGCTACTGTCCCACCCAAAAGATGGGTTAGAGTCTAAATGAATAAAATTTATGAGATGAATGGAAAAGAAGATGTGAGAATGTGGCAATTATGTTAATAAATCTGAGGGGTAAAGAGTGAAACTTGACTTGAAGTTGTCATGATTGAAATAGTAACGGAAGCCCCAACGAGGAGCTCTTTTCCTCAAAATGGCTGTTTTATGTAAAAAGCCATACGAGTAAATATTTCTCCTACAATTGGAAAACGGAAGAAGTAAGTGCGATTCGAATTCGTTGATGTATCATGCGTTCTTGTAGCTGTAAATTCCTGAACAAAGAGTACTACCAAATGTCCCTCCACTAAAATGTAGCCATGGAAATGGCGACAATTTATAAATGTTGCGATTGTTTGAAAGATGATGTTAAAAATAATTTGGCGTAGAATATTTTGAACTCATTCATGACTGGGAAATTATATAACAAGAATATGTTAGCATCATGCTCGACAAGATATGGTAGCATTATTTAATTTTTGCATTTTAGGACACTATTAAACATAAAGCATAGACAAAATGACACCTCTGCGACGGTATTGTGGAATGGATATTTATTCACCCTCTTCAGTAATATATTGTATTCATGCGTTCAGATTGAAGTCAAGAGTAAATCTGAAACCCGACAGATGTTCAAAGAATGTGGCACTACTGTAGGTAGGACTGATCATCGAAACTGTGGAGAACCGACGTTCTGTACGGTGACGATGAAACCGTACTATTTTGGAGTTTGATTTATTGAAGGATTCAAGTAATTTATATTAAAATTCAGGTGTTAGAGTAGATATGGGGTGTGACGTCGTCGCCTGGTCGCAGCGCCAAATGTGACGTCCTGTCCTGGTCTGCCACGGCACCAACTGTGACGTCCTCGCCGCGGCGCCAGCTGTTCGCTCCTCGCTGCTCCGTTCGGGTGTCGCCGCTCCAAACGTGACGTCCGCCTGTCGCGTCAGTCGTGTTGTCTCGTCATGTGACGACCAACTGGCTTGGTATCGGTCGCGGCACCCAAATGTGACGTTCTAACTTTTGGTGATTAGGGTGGAAATCTGGTTAGATTTGATATCAGCCTCGTCGTTCCCAACTCGCTTCCAACGCCTGGTTACCAAAGTAACTGCATTGATCTCCACGTTGTGAATTGATCTTAGGCAGACGAGATCAATCAGTAGTTGGGGCCGTAATGCAAATCGGGTTCAACGGGGGTGACACCACACAAATATGCATAAAAGAAAATAAAATGAAAACTCAAAAGTTCAAGATATCAAAGAAAAAGATAACAAACTTTATGTCTAGTTGTTCGATACATAGGACTGCAACTATCTCCCGACCCGTTCTATGGATTGTGACACGTCGTTTTCCGTTAGGCGAGTTTTAACGCTTCATGTTGTTTCGGTGTGTCTTCGGACGAAAGTCGAAAAAAACTTATTTTGGTGGTCTGGATCTAAGTCGCTTTTCAAAATAATTGTTCTTGGATTGAAGAGGAGTCCGGAATGTGCGTGAATCTTGGTCAGCTATCTGCGAGGCTTGCTTCAACTGGAGACTGACTCTGGGAACTGTCTCGAACTCAACACGAACTCAACTGCAACTCTTCTCGAACTGATTTCTGCTCGCTGCGTCTTCGCTTGTATGGACGCCGACCAAAACCGGGGTGGGTTTGTCGGCGTCGGGGGTTCCACGATAATTCTAATTACATATCCACCTCTCTGGTTAGGAATTTCCACTTGTTTCCATTTTTGGGAGCCTTTTCTTACTCCCACCTTCTCACCATACTTCAGAGGGGCGTGAGCTGCCCTCCCCACTTCTTCGTAGCAGCTTCTCATACCTATCCTCTGGATGGGCGGCGACGCTTCCTTCGTGCCTCACGTGATCACCACTCGACCAATGATGTCTTAGTCGGGCGTGGACGAATCCGCGGCTTTGTTTCAGGAAAAAAAAATATCTTGCTTAACTAAAAAAAAAATTATCTTTTCTTTTCTTTTTCTTCCTCTTAATCGCAGTTATCATTTTCTCTAGCCGCAAACAGGACAAGACGGTGGTCATAACTCTTGTTCTACACCTGGACTTCGTCCGTCAGCTTATCGCTAATTATCCGAATGGGTGGTCTTTTTAACACAGCCAAACGTCGCCCCTAAAAGAACATTTCTAAATCGGTCAGTGGACACATCGTGTGCGGCTTTTAATTTTTCATATCTATCCAAAGCCCTTTGGTCCACCTGTTTTCCGTCACTTATCGAAATAACATTTTCATTTGGATTTTTCTTTGGCCAGTCGGCCAGCAGTTTGTTTACGTATTCCAGATAACACAGCCGTCGCCAAAACACACCCGATTCCTTTATCCACTCAGAATTTCCCTGTCATTGTAATGACACTCTTTCGCCATTTGTTACTTATCAAAATATCCTTTACCCATTGTCTCTTAGCCGTGGTGTTCTGCTTATCATCCACGCTTTGGGTGTTAGCCTCTCCTTTCCTTCTTTTCTTTCTTTTCTTTTTCTGCCTCGTTAAATGGTGCCACAGGGTTTACGGTTCGAATATCTTTTAGTAAGTGCAATACATAAATTGTAACTTCATATGCGAAGTTGCTTACTAATTATATAAAACTGTTCTTGGATATATATTTAAGGAGGAAGTGTATTATTCCGAGGAGAAATCATTGAAGTACGCCAGCATTCATCTCTTCAACACTGCTACAAAAACATTACTTAAATTCGTTCCGAGAAAATGACAAATGTTGCATAGGTCATTATAGGTTTAAGATTCTCTCCGCGCACATCCATATATATATATATTCAGATACAGTAAAAGAACACGAATAAAGACAAAAGTAACTCTTATCTTAGACGATGGATTTTGTCGCTGGAGGAATTTATTTGCCTTATCCGTCAGTGGACGAAACGCATCGCCTAAAAAAGTTTTACTTTAATCGTTATTGATATATATTCGAACTTGTCATAAATCTTCTCCTTCAAAACTGTTCTTCATATATAAAAAAATTCTATATCGTTATCCTATATATATATATATATATATATATATATATTTAGAGAGAGAGGGAGAGAGAGAGAGGCATGGTGGGGTAGTGGATAGCGGCTAGAATTGAGGAATCCGAAAGACGAGTTGAAATTCCAGTCCAGTCCACACACTTACGTGCTAATACCCTTGGGAAAGTTATTAATCCTCTTCTTCTCACTCCAGTTATGGGTATATAGTAGAAAAGACTGGATTCTATAGTCTTGGGTGGTAAATTGCCTAAGAGATGGACAAGGCTGAATTCGAAATCTGCGGAGGGATATTTGAAGACGTTGAGTCCTGTAGATCACCGGGTCTCTATTCACAACTATAATCAAATCAAATCAAATCATATGTGCTGGTGTCTGGGCTGTCGGTTGCTGGGAACTGTGCTGCTTGACCGTAATATTTCGTATATATATATATATATATATATATATATATATATATATATATATATATATATATATATATATGTATGTATTAGGGTAAATAAATAAGCATTCATCACCATAGTAATTCATCGACTCTGGGAGAATCCTCAACAGAATGCAGAAAGCACTGGACGACAGTTCCGTCGTGTTTGAGACTCTACAACAGTGCGCATCCATTGACCATTACGATACAAAGCAAACGTCATACCACTAGACCACTGGGTCTCGGTAACGAAGAAAATGCAAACTTGACTCAATATAGCGCAGCTACTCACTGAATTCCGGTGGTGACACTCATCTATGTATACATAACCCAACGGATCCCAAGAGCAACGTCTTCTTTCAACGAACAAAAGATTAACTAGACTCAATATAGCGCAGTCTAGTTAGATTTTTTTTTCTTCGTCGCCGAGACCCGTTTGCGTTGTACCGTAACGGTCCGGGTTCGGGTCTCGGTAGTGGATTCGCACTTCTGTGGAGTCCCAAATTGGACGAAACGGCCGTTCAGTGCTTTCTGCAATCTGTTCAGGTTTTTTATACACCCGAATAATTACTATTAATATATATATATATATATATATATATATATATATATATATATATATATATATATAATAAGAAATGGACAAAGTGCGGCAATTTATTTATTAAAGACATTTTTATGTTTAACGTTCTTTCTTTTTATAGATACAAGTATTTAAGTAAATGCTCTGTTTATAATAAACAGTATTAAATAACATTTACCGGCCTGAATGTCCAAGAAATTTTCATAGAAAATATGTGTCCTTTGAGAGGATTCGAACCTGCATCCTATACGGAACCGTCATTTACGCTGTCAAGGCACGGTTCCGTATAGGATGCAGGTTCGAATCCTGTCAAAGGATGAATATTTTCTATGAAAATTTCTCAGACATTCAGGCCGGTAAATGTTATTTAATACTGTTTATTATAAACAGAACATTTACTTAAATACTTGTATCTATAAAAAAGAACGTTAAACATAAAAATGTCTTTAATATATATATATATATATATATATATATATATATATATATATATATATATATATATATATATATATATATATATATATATTCTAACAGAAATTTGCTGGACAAACACTTCAAGATTTTTTCATACCAAATGCGACAATGTTGTCTGACATATCTTTAAAAAGTTAACGTGAACCGGATTTTTATTGAGGTTACGTGTACCAGATTGTAACGAGATAACGTGTACCAGATATTAATAAGATAACCTGAACCAGATTTTAATGAGATATCGTGTACTATATTTTAATGAGATAACGTAAGCCAGATTGGACTGTTGGCAGTGTCGCATTGTTTCGCAGACGTATACACGTCTGTGTCTCTCAGTTTTTCTGTCTCTCTCTCTCCCCCTTTATATACGTTTGTATGTGTGACTGGTCATATAGAGAGATTGATATATTCAAGGAGAAAAATATCAAATACTCACAGAGAAATATGTGTGTGTTGAGAGAGAGAGTGACAAAAATAGCAAAAGAAAGAGAGATATGATTAAATGAGAAAAGTGCGTAAAATATGACAATACATAAATATTGTTTCAAGTTAATACTAACTCAAATAACATATAAGAATATTTATAAATATATGAGATAGTCAGAATAGAAACACTACAAATGTGATATAATCAAATATAAGGGAACCATCCATGTTGGACTGCTTGTATCAATATTATTGAATTCATAGGTTGAATCCTCTGGAGAAATACGTGTATGTATAGTTCAGAAAAAGAATTCCAAGTTCCTGTATAAAATGAAGTGATTTTGAAATTCACATGTATAGGAATACAATGTGATATTTATCAATTTGAATCATGAGATATTTATACATTTGGAACAAATACCTGTACAAACCTAACTACTAAAGTACGTTTTAGTCAATAATTAATTTTACATAGGACTTCTATTTAATAAGAGTCAAAATGTATTTTGCTCAGAAATGTCCTTCGTACTCAATATATCCACTCTCTTGCTGATGTTTTCCCGATATCTTTCAACCTAAAATAGACAATATTCTGAAATATATCAACAGAAAGCTACTGCCTTATCAGAAAATTGGATTCTACGAAAACAAAATGAGGCGTTGAACTCCGGTTATCTGACGACTGGAGACGTCCAAATCAGAAGAAATATTTGTTGAATAATTACGGATCACGTCTAGGATATATAATTAGTTCGTCCTAGATATTAATCAGTTTGATATTAAGCGTATATTTAATATACCAGACGGTAAAGTTAGTCTTCTTCTTTCTTGAATTAAGGAACTGGTCTGGACGGGTTTCTTAGAAGTCGGTCAATTTACTTATTTATATTATATTATACATACTATATATCAAATTAGAAAATAGGCCGAAAAAAGATAATTTTGGCAAATTTAGAATGGAAAATCAGAAGAAAATACTTGATATAATTAGACACATAAAGTTAATTATTTCTCATAAGGAATTACTGGGAATATTTAGGTGCCACACCTAGCAACATATTTAAGAAATATGACTAAAAGTGTTTTAATTCATAATATATATATATATATATATATATATATATATATATATATATATATATGCAAATAAGTTTTGTATCTATATCCCTAATTATAAATCTACCAGTGACAGTTTTGTAACATTAATCATTGTTGATATAGTTTAAATTAAATCATTGTAATTTTTGTATGATTGAATTATATGGGTTTTTTAAATGTTATTTGATAGCGTAATCTTCATTTATTGTAACACCTTGCCGTCAAATGTGCCAGAAAAACATGTTTAAATGCTTAAACTTCAATATCAGAAGAAGCATTATGCGATTAACCCGTCAGTATAATAAAATACATGAAAAATATAACTAAAATATTTATAAAAGTTATCTGCAAACATTTCACAAAATGGACAATATGGATAATATTCAAAATGAATACAATAAATAGTAAATATCTCTGGAGTTATAATTGGATTCAGGTCGTATAAACAGAAACCAAAATCTACAGTGAAGCAGAAACAAATCCATTCTTAATTTACTTGCCCTCAAACAGAAATGATATATGAAGCTAGAAAATGGAGCTCAGAAGAATATAGGAATAACAAAATATACAGTGAAATAGAGAAGCTCCTCGCATAGTATTAACAACATAATATATGCAAATTGTACAGCACTTAAAAGCATATATGGAACCACATAGACAACACAAACCTGCTTAAAAATTAAAATTGGAATATTGAAAACACCGCATGTTTAATATAACTCTTTAAAACATCGTAATCCATTTTCTTGAGGATAATATAGCAGTAATGCCATTTACAGAGGGAGATAAACTACTAAACAATGACTGATCTTAATCATACGAATGATCAAATCAAAAATCCTACATAGGAATTCAAAGACTAAAATTATTAAATTATATTTCAACTACAGAAGAAAGAAACGGAAGATTTTATACGAAATAAAGAATGGAAAAATATAAAAACAACAGTAAATAATATACTCATGTTTACAGATGCTAAATAACAGATAATGGTTGCTTTCCCATACTCTCATTTCAGAGAGACACGCTGAATAAGAAAACATACTTCCGATTCGCGTGAGAGGTGAAACTGATGATTACCATGTAGTGTACCATGTAGTCTTCATCCATACTGTCTCATAAATATGGCAAATATTAAGCTATAAAAACTATTTTAGTGGATAGCGTATTTGAGTAGACATACGTCGTTTGAAAGGAGTGAATTTTCTGCTAACCTTCGGAGACAATGTAAAATCCATAAATTATTTAAGTTAAATTTAGTTTAATTTAGAGATACGAAAATACTGAGAGCAAGTATAGACGTCGAAAGTGGCGAGAAAATATTTTTCACAATATAAAACGTATGTGGGTACTGTCCCTGCCAAGTATATATTTTCTTTAATATAATTCAGAGAATAAAATAATGTTTAATTGAAATCTGTTAAGGACTTAAATATTGGCTTTTCAGATGCTGGAATATAAATAAAATAATCAACTTTTTCAATATATATATATATATATATATATATATATATATATATATATATATATATATATAAAATACCCCACGCCGACAGAACGGTCTCGAAGTTGTACCGTCGGCATGGCGTATTATGTATATTTATTAATTATATATAATTAATAGCTCTGTTATATTGCATTGAGCACTCTTTCATTTACGCCAAAGGATGGAGATATATATATATATATATATATACTGCTCTCATAATATATTCTAAGGTTAAGTGAGATGTATTACAACGCCGTAAGTAGGGGGGACCTCATTGAGGATCGAACTCATTGTTCTATCTAAACTGGCCTAGCAAGACAAGCTTGCTAAACATTATACCCATGATGAATATATATATATATATATATATATATATATATATATATACGAAAATATTTTATATATATATATATATATATATATATATATATATATATATGTGCGTGCGCAAAAATATTTTCGTATTTTAAATGATAATATTGAATCCTTCAGAATTCGAAATGTCAAACATAATTCCTCTTCATTTAAAACTATATGTTTTATTTAATTTTCAAAGGATATTTTCTCTCAGCACCTATAATGAATAATGCAGATTTTCTATAATCTTTCAGTATGTAAGTTGTCTATTTATAGCCATTAGGGGATTATAAATGATATTGTGCGTCGTTTTCAATTCTTAATATATTTGCACAAATTACGTGATGAATTTTCGCAAAACTTCATACAAAAAGAAACATGTTGATAACAAATCTATAGGTTATGGCGACATGTAATAATCTGTTTATCGCCTACGATCAATCTCCACATAAAAAAAAAAATGTTATGACCAAAGGGGGAATAGGCGTAAAATATGAATCGAAAATAATGAATATATGAAATATTTTAAAATGAAAAAGAAAACTTTCTAACGTTGTTTGTAAAAGTTCTTAAATACGTAAAAGAAAACTTAACACTGCAATAACTGTCCTATTCTTGCCATTTTCTTTTTTCCTTTTTTAAATATATTATTCACCAGCGTTGATTTACCTGCAAACACTTTTATAAAGTGATGTTATTTTCAAGTATCAGTAGGTTTGATTGTTTGTATCTCTCAGTTTTTATCTCTGTTCATTTTAGCTTCCTGTGTGAAATCTATTTGAATAGATACGTAAATTATGGTAATACATGAATCATTAATCGCAGTTTATTGAAGAACTTGTGAATGAAACATTTTTATATTTCTAAGCTATGCAAAATAAATGAAATGTCCATAAAATTTTACTTATGGTTTCCAAGAATGTCACTTACTATTAGGAAATTTAACCCAGTAAAATCTTAGGACTCAGATATTTTCCCTAATTTTGCTAGCGATGAAATATTATTATCTGGGAACATTGAGTTGGTTTCCATTCCGCTTTAGCGATCGAAGATTTTAAAAAAATATCAGATTTTAACACCTGTTCTTATGCAAGTGAAATCTGGTATGCCTTGTAGCTTTCTGTTTGATGCTACGTTTTATTTTGTCAAACAAGTGTTCGTATTATGATAGTAATTCACAGAGCCATCGTTATTTCATTATTGTTTGTTTTCTTGATATATCAATATGATAAATATGAAGATAATTACTGTAGTTATACAGTTGATATATTATATGTAGAAAGTTAAACGTGTGATCAATAATTGATTAAAGCTAATTGAAATTCTTAATACACCATGTAATAATAAATAGGCAGGAAACTTTAACAAAATACTGATATAAGTTCAAGTAACCATTTCGTTTTTCAGTGACAAACGCAATTTTGAATTTGCCTGTCATTCTCATTGCCCTGTAATTTAAGACCCATGTCTAAATATATTCCACTGTTTTAATGTATTAATTATTGGTAATTAAATAGCAATTAATAATGTTTAAATTCCTTGTAGATAGAATATGTAAAGAAGACTTAGAGTATTTGACATTCAAATGATATACTGAAGGCAAGAGGGACAGGCAGAAACAGTTTGTATAAATAGAAGACAAAAAACAATAGGAAGATGTGGAGAACTTGAGAGAGTTTGGTGGTACACAATATAAAGAAGAAAGAATTACAAATTCTGTCTACTGAATAATGGTCATAATTTCAATAGAAATTTACTAAATACCTTTGACATACGATTGTTAAACGACACTTAGAAAAACATAAAAAACAAGAACGTGAATTGCCTAATGAAAACTGCATTATATGTAATGTCACAACAGTTTCCAGTGCAAGACTTAAATGTAACTACATATCTATATATGATTTACTGTGCATTGAATGTATATAAGAATTATGTCTGATGTTGAATGACGTACATATCTTCTGATATAAATAATGTTTCACAGAGGCACTGTGGAATAATAGCTAGCGGCTCGGATTGAGGAATCGGGGAGCCGAGTTAGAATTCCAGTTGAATCCATTACATTCATTTACGTGATAATATCCTTGCGAAAGGTATGAATCCTCTTCTCCCCCCCCCCCCACGAGCTATGGATAAATAGCAGGACAGAACGGATTCTGTAGCCTTGAATGGCAACTAGTCTATCACAGAAAGAAATGGCCGCCTACTGCGTGAAAAAATCTGCCTCGTCAGTCATGTGTCGAAAGTTACATGATTGCCTAAGCGTGTATCACGCATGGCACATAACTGACTGTATGTGTCACCTTAAATTACAAACGCTACCGACATAATAGTACTTCTTTCATTTTCAATATCTTTATTATTTATGTAATCGAATTTATATTAAGCAACAAATTAAGTAATCCGAACTTTGACATATGCTTTCTTCTTAGTCAAAGATATTTAGAATCTAGTGTTAACCGGACAATGAAAACAACTTAGATATTAATTCATGAATGACTTAATTTACAAAATTCAATTGTTTTACTCCCCAGATAACTGAGACAGTCAGGACATGATCTGTCTGCGTAAACCCTGTATATAACTCAATGCTAGCGAACATGGCAAATGAAACTGACGGATTATTTCTTGCTTCGAAATTAGCAGGTTATTTAATTTTTTATCATAGACAGATGATCGAATTTCCATATGCAATAACAACAAATGTTTACATGCCATTCTTGAAACGGAGACAAGGGATGAATATAATATTCATAATTACTCGCAACTTTCTAGCTATTGTAGTAGACTATGTGTTTGTATTTACACGGCATTACTTAAGTTTGTTTTAGTAACTGCATCAACAAATTATGAATACTAATGTCGGGGTTATACTGAGACGTTTATATTCGAAGATAAATCATAGCTTAAATGCAAACGTGTTACATTCCAGTTACTAAATTTTTGTAAATAGTAAATTAGCAAACGGTAAATTTGAATTTCCTACACAGATGTTTGACTTTTAATTCAAAGCGCATCTATTTTAAATGGCTACATTTTTTCATGAATAATTAAATAGGATATTTCCTCTTTAAGCGGTAAAAATTAATCTCCGCAAAGTAGATCGTTCCTGTTCCGCTTCCCTGTATATCACGTTTTATATTTTTGGTTTTTCTCTTCTTGTTCTTGTAACGGCATTCACCCGGGGTGGATTGAGCCGGCTCCAATATTGGAGATTCATGGGAATTTGGAATTCATAAGCGGTCCCCAGCCCGCATGTATAGCACATGAGATTTGATTATAGTTGTAAAGGTTTCATTCAGGACCATCCACACTTTATGAAGGGCCGAATACAGAGACCTGGTGCACTAAGTGCCACAAGGTCCCCAAAAGACCCTCCGTAGGTTTTGAATTCAGAGTTATCCTTCTCCTAGACCAGTTGCCATCCAAGGCTATAGAACCCAGTCTGACCTGCTATTTACCCATAGCTAGAGGGAGAAGAAGATTCACACCTTTCCCAAGGGTATTAGCACGTAAGTGAATGTAATGGATTCGATTGGAATTCCTCAATCCAAGCCGCTATCCATTACTTTACCGTGCCTCCTATATTTTTCATATCTATTTTTTATATCTATATTTTGGTACTCCTCATTTGTTGCTCAACCTGTTTCCACTGAGGTGATGTATGTACGACCCTGCAAATTAACAGCAGCAGAAGCAGTATTACTAAGGTAAGAATAGTGACATCGAAGAATGTCGAGTGTAACTTAAGATGCAGCAGCAGGCGACAGAAAAAATAGACATTATTTTTAAGGCTTCAGTTTAAAAAGAATTACGTGTAAAACTCTATGTTTGTAGCTTTAAGGGTAAAAGTCCACGAGTCTTGTAACATGAGACAATTTTAAAACTACGGAATGTCGCTGAAAAGTTGATAGCCTAGCTATGATTGATTAATGCTAGAGATGGGAAATGCATATATTAATTTCAAATCTTCTTATTAAAAACTGACTTATTTCTTTCCACTTTAACTGATATCTGACAGTTCAAAGAATACTCCAGATGTAACTAGTAGCGACTTTTCTTGGAAATGGAAAACACTTGGCATTGAGGTGTTATCAATATATGTAGAAAAAGTGTTTAGTCCCAAGGACATTCCTGCAGACATGGTCACTTCAGTAGGGGATTAGACTCCAGTTTTATCAACAGTGCAAAAGTGATCATATGAATTTATGAGTGGAAGATAGTCTTGATAATGTCTCAAGATCTGTACGTGCTGCAAATGCCACCACTGAGGAAACTGTTTTATTAAGTTCACTACATGGAGATGGATGTCAAGCGATTGACTATAAATCAAATAGCCAACGCAGTGGAGAGTACTATGACATCGTGCTGAAGAAGTTACGTAGAACTATCAAGATGAAAGGCCAAGAAATACTGGTGAAAGTGGATTTGTTTCCTCAGGACAATGCTCCAGCTGATAAGTCCTAAATTTCAATAGCTAATCTGCTTGAACCTGGCTCTGAACTGTTTAGACACCTTCCCCATTCTTCTGATTTAACTATCATCTGTCATAAAACACGAAAACAAAAACATGGTTGGGAACGAGTATCATAATGATGATGACGTCATATCTTCTTTTGATAACTTTTTTGACCAACTTTTCATTTCCCGTCCGTAGGAAAATCGAGATTGAGGATACACTCAAGGGAGAATAGTTTAGAGAATTAAAGCTTTGGTCCTCGAATTCATGGTATGGTATTTGATTTCAATCCCTGTCCTTGGTAGAAAAGATGAGTGAGCTGTATAAAAAGATCAGGATAAAATATGCATATATGTGGACAGCGGACCAGGGAACCTCGGTGTGGTGCAATGTTTAGCAAGCCTGTCTCGCTAGAACAATTACGAATGTATAGTGAGTTCGATCCTCATTAGGGGCCCCAAACTTTCGGCCTTATGCCACATCTAAGCCAAGCTAGGTCACCTCGGCGTGGTGTAAGGGTTAGCAAGCTTGTCTCGCTAAAACAGTTTCGATTGATAAGTGAGTTCAATCCTCACTGGGTGACACATATTGTCGGCCTTATGCCACATCTATGCTACGCTCAGAAAATCAATATTTGGAAAGCGGACCGGGAAAAATCTATATAGATTAAATAATGAGTTCAGTTTTAAATTCATTGGCGCTGGAGTGCACGATAGTCCCAAATCAATGCTTATATGGATATAACTATTTTTGTAAAATGGCAGTCAGTTATGTGCCATGCGTGATACACGCTTAGGTGATCATATATTTTTGATACACGACTGACGAGGCAGTATTTTCCCGCAGTAGGTTGCTATTACTTTTTGCAGTGCAGCAGTGGCCACCCAAAGCTATAGAATCCGCTTATTCTCCTTCCCCCCCACTTGTGGGTAGAGAAGAAGTGGATTCATACCTCTCCCTAGGTTATTAGCACGTGAGTGAATGTAATGGATTCGATTGGAATTCGAACTCGGCTCTCCGAGCTGCTATCCATTAATCCACAAATATAACAAATGCAGTGAGAACCATAACCACAACTTATCTTCTCCAAGTCAACTAGCTGACCATTATCGCTAGCAGAAAGTTGTACCCAACCGAAGGTTTTAGTAATTTGAAGTTGATAGCTGTTTATACTTCACATATAACTTCATAATTCTAGCAATAATTTACTTCACAATGAATTGGCACTCTTGAGGAATTTGCTATTTGCGTAAAGTCAGAAGAGTTTGATAATTCGGTAAAACAGCTCTGGTGGAAACATATGTGTAGACGCAGGTGGCGCTGTTATTCGACACCACAGAAGTAAGTGTCTAGAATATCATCTTTATAGACCTTTATTTAGGTGACATCTCTGATATTTCTAGTCTAGACACACATGGTATCTTTTCAACAGCTTTGTCTAATTAGGTGTCATTAGATAAAACATATAACAGGTTGGCAACGTCTTGCATATGTGGATACGTGAGGGTATCTCTTATTTTATTAATTATCTGTTTAAGTGTACGGAGACACTGAACAGCTGGCGTCCAAAGCAAATATTTTTGCTGAACTGAGTGCGGAAAATCAAGGTTATATTTTAGTTACATTAGCAATGTTTTCCGAATAAAGGACGACTCCAGATATGGCTCATCACAGGGGGGGGAGCGCAAAATAAATAATTCAAGGTATTTTTCTTTAATGAAACGCAGCCATAAGACTGACATAGAAATGGGAAAAGGTCGATCGTTTATTGAAGAAATGATTTCTCAAGAATTAAAAAACTGAGACCATGATGTAATAATATCGTAGATGTCAGTGATTAACAAACACTCTTTCTTGTGTGGTGTTTCTTATTTATTTATTCGAAATAGAAAATGTACATTTTAAAATAAGAAAAATATATATTTCTTCTGTAGAAAAAAATATGAGATTCCTGTTTCTAAAGCAAATGGTATGTACGCGTATGATTTTCAGCTGATGTTATAATTAATCATTGTTTATGCATATGGTGACATGAGAAAATATGGGTGAACAAGTAATGATGAAAAGAAAAAAAATAGAAAATTTTAATTAGCGCTATTTTCAGTATGAAATTCAGTGTTTAATTCAAAAAGCCAAACGCCTTGGCCGCAATTTGCCCATAACTTGGATCATTGTGCAAATCCCTACAAAGAAATCATCCTTATATTTTAACAATTTATTCATTGAATTAAGGAATGTAAAAAACTCGAATTCAAAACGAATGGCATAATAACAGGAGATAAACAGAAAAAAAAAAACAGAGAAATTTAGGATATACAACAACAAATAGAAGATGAAAGATCAAGTGATCTTATATATAATCATTTTCATTAGGATTTACGATGTTAAATGCAGACAAACGAAAAGGCAGAAAAACACTGGATATTTTTACTACCTAACAGTTGTCTGAAAATAGTGATGTTATTGGAAGAAAAGAATATTCTAATTTTCCTTCTAATTTCATTGATTTTTTTTTTGCTTTATCCCCATACACATGGGATTGCAGAAATATTCTGGCATATATACTGAAACAGGAATTATATATTCCCCATATACACATATAACAGGTGTTGATAATTTAAATGCTATTCCAAAAGTCTATTTCAATGTCAAAACATCAAACATTCGAGGACATGTCAGTTCCACATCAGAGATGTTTCGGAGTTTATTTTAAGAGATTTTGCTGTGAATATTTGATTAACAGTTTCTTTTTTTAAGAATGACGATGATTTTTTTCTTCAAGATAGAAGTTTATATTTTTTAATCATATCTATGAGGAGGAGATGGATTCATATATTTTCCTAGAGTACTTGCGTGTATATAAATGAAACGGACTCGATTAGAAATCTAAATCTGTTCTCCGATTTCTCACTATCATTTAAAGCACACACATGCATCCATTCTATACAGAACAAAACAAATAACATCAATAAACAGCTTTGAAATATTGATCAATCACAAAAGGATATATATATATATATATATATATATATATATATAAACTTTATTTCAATACTTTATGATCTTTCGATCCTTAGCTATGATTAATTAATACAGAACATATCATTTTCGTTTATGATCGATTTCATCATGATTCCTTTGTTAAGCTTGGAGAGTAATGATACATTATGATTGCTAAAATAAGTGTCCAATAGTGTTATAAAACCTCAGATAATTCCAGTAAGTTATCTTTAAACATTTCTAAGGTACATCGATTCAAATATATATATATATATATATATATATATATATACTTATCTGGCACATGCCAGTGGGTATCCCCCAGCCAAGGCTCTGCTGAAGGGCAGAGACTCGTGTCGGGAAACTGAATGCGTTTTTACATGGTCTATAGGGAATTTGGGCCGAGCTTACGGGCTCGGATACCCCCACTTTAAAAACTCGACATTGTGTCACATCTTGCTGCGTGGGGGGGTAAAATATATATATATATATATATATATATATATATATATATATATATATATATATATATATATATATATATATAACGGAGATCATTATTTTACCTTGTAAAAAGAGATGAAGATGGAAAATTAAATGTAATTTTCCTCTTTCGCTTTTTTACTAATGTGTCTTTGATTGTTTCTTGTTTCTCGCCAACGCTCAACTTTTGGGAATGTCTTGTCTGAAAAGTTCCCCTCAATGTAAAATAATGACGTTCATTGTATTTAATTCTATTTTCTTCATTTGTGAGTACAAGTCTTTATTTGTGTGTATGTGTGTTTGACTATATATATATATATATATATATATATATATATATATATATATATATATATATATATATATATATATATATATATATATATATATATAGCGGCATATCAACTTCTATGGATTTTAATACCGAAATTTAAATACTTTCAATGCAATTTTATGGTTTTAACTACAAAGAAAATGGATTGTTGGTCATTTTGCTATAAAAAGTATTGTTGGTAATTGTACTATAAAGGTGTGTTGTTGGTAATTTTAATATAAAAATGTATTTTTATACTTACATCGTGTTTAGTTTTTGTTTTGGGGATTCACTATTTGTCCATAGTTGGAAACCCTAATAGGTGCTAACACCCTGGGACATGGGAAAATTCTGTGTGTGTGTGGGGGGGTAGAACATTCGCATTCTGACCATGGGACCCGGGTTTAAATCTCACTATGGTTGATTAGTCAAAATCGACTTTCTGTTGTTATCAGAGGGGAGGGTTCAATCCTTCCGTGCGGCACATTTTGGAGAGTGCCTGATAGCCATGACACGGGCTGACCCAATTCTTATGAGTGTAACTGGGTTGACAGTACAATATAACATATTTATCGGCTGCATTTTCTAGCGCATAATTAATATTCCATTTTAAAATCATCTTGAACCTCATTAAATAACAAATTATTATTCCCCATGAATGACTGCCTTTTCACACATTATATGTTTTATATTTTAATTTTTCAAAAGTATAACTTTTATGCTACATTTATTGTGTGCAAGCATCCGGAAATATTAGATGAAACATCACTGTCACAAATATTTAAGTATTTCGGAAGATAATTCCGAAAAATTTTCACCGATTTTGGTGTTGTAGATTTGCCCAGTCCCGTATTTAGTTACAAAATATTAATCTTAAAAAAAACTCGAGTCTTGTTCTTAATTTGTTTCGTTAGAGATATTCATAAATTTAAAGAATTATATAGTATAACTTATTAAATATGGTTCCACTGAACGCAGCCCCTATGATTTGGTGATGGAGGCATCATCCACCTTCTAATCGCGTGGACTAGCGTTACAGTATCACAAAGATCTATTCCAAATAGCAGGAGACAAGGGCATCTCGAGGTGGTGTAATGGTTAGCAAGCTTCTCTAGCTAGAACAATTGCGACTGAGTAGTGAGTTCGATCCTCACTGGGTACTTCATACTTTCGGCCTTGCGCCACATCTAAGCTACGCTTGGAAAATCACAATAACGGGAAACATACAATATGATGTAATTCATATAGAGTAACATTTAAATAAATAGAAAAATATAGTTGTTTTTTTTAACATTTCAAAGTAGGAAAAACTGTAGAAATGACGGTTCCATTAACACGGGAATGAGTGATAACTATTACTGAACTTAAACGTATTTTCTTGAAAAATTTGCTTTTATTCAGAAGAATTTAAAATTTCAAAAGTACCTCTGGCTGATCAGCCAATGAAAGTTGAATGTTTTCATATGGGGAACCGGTTAATATTACTCTAACCATCCAGAAACCAGTTAATCACCTGTAGTTATGTTCTTTTATCGATCATTACCTAGACCTCGGGAAAAATAGCATAGAATCCTTATACTTGCACTAGAACTACGAATAAAACACAAAAAATGTAAAGTAGTTCTACTTCATAGAAAATCACTGCTGTATTATCTGGTAATAAATAGGGTGTTTATTCCTGACGAAGTGTTCGCCATTCGTTTTTATGCAAGAAAAATTAAAAAAATAAAGTCAAAATAGCCCGGACCTGAAAAGAAAATTTTCATTCGTCTCCGAATGGCAGGAAATTTTCTTCATCCATTTTATTTACTTCACGGAACATTTTCCTCCTTTTCGTATTCACAAACTTTTCCGTCTTCAGAAATAGCCTGGAAATATATTTGCTTTTTTATTCTCCATATGAATAGCTTTTGTTTTTTATCCTGTGTAGCTCAGATTCTAAAAAGCTGAAAATCAAAGATAAGTTGCTTTGCAGCATAAATGTACACACATTAATTGCCTGCATTTCTCTTACACATTTAATTCTCTGAAAAAGAAATCAAATAATGCTACCTAATATTTGTTATTTTCTGGTCATATATATATATATATATATATATATATATATATATATATAAAAAGACACGCGTTAAATTTGATAGATTATTTCAAAACCTTCGGTTCAATTTAGAACAATTTTTTAAGCCTTCAGAAATTTGGGCATAAACCATTCATGTCTCGCGTTCAATAATTTAATTGCTAGATAAAATTTACCTGCCGTTCGTTTTCAAAATACACCTAGACGAGTGTAAGCATCTATGTGGCCTCGGCAGTATTTTAAAATAGCATTTGAAGGATTTCATCATTGACGTTGCTTCCCAAGTCTTTGAGCTTTGCTAGAATATTTCATCGGCATTGTGTCGCCACGTGTTCGGATTCGCTAACACTTTGGGAGACAACTTTATCAGAATAAATCAAGTGGATTCTTAAATGAGAAACCCTATATTAATTTTCTTATATTCTATTAGGAAGTGATAAATGTGCTGAGTGCTTGGTGATATTTGACCGGCGCTAACAATTCAGTTTTTATCTACCGGATACATTTTAAGTTTTTCGAGGAGAATAATATTATGGTCTCTCTCTCTCTCTCTCTCTCTCTCTATATATATATATATATATATATATATATATATATATATAATTTATTCTAAATTTATAACATAAATATGTTATAAAATCAGGACAAAGATAGACATTTTGTTTCAACACTTCTGGTGTCTTATCAAGTGATGGTGATGAAATGTAGAATCAGGCCAATGCTTGGATATTTTTTTGAAAGTGATCAATACGCAATTAAGAGAAATTGAATTTCTAGAGCTGGCAATAAAATATGAGGTTGGGAAAGATCCACTCACAGAATATTATCCAGGTTTCGGCATTACGGTCTCATCAGTGCAATTAGTTAATCTATAAGACTATACATGCCCGCTTAAAGCGCCACAAATCTGATATGTCAGAAAGGAAGGGACAAGGGGAAATTTGGAGGAAATGGGAAAAATAAAATAATAATAATAAAAAAAGTTCATCCTGGATCGTAATGGCTTAGAGTATATTTACATTTATATATGCCTACGTTTTGACATTACCTCGGACCGTTGATTTAACAGGTTGGACAGGTTGGGCTTTATCGAATTTGTTTTTGAATTCCCACACATATTCTGCCAGTTTAGTGCAAATGCTGTGGCTCTTCAGTTCGAAGGAATATTTAAAGGTTGTAGCATATTTTTTTAAACAAGTCTTCAGTACACGCTATACATACTTTGTTTTGTCCCACGGGATCATCCACGTCCACCTTATATACCACGCTTGCTATATTGTAGTTACCTTCCAAGGGACACTTCTTTCGTTCCGCTTATTTAATTTAGTGAAGTGGTCTAGAATAGAGTTACAGATTAACTATTCTCAAGTAATTGCCCTGACGAGAGCGTGATGGCGATACCCATGTAGTGCTTTGTGCATAGATATTTCCTAATTTTATATACACACATATCTTTCTATCTATCTATCTATCTATCTATCTATCTATCTATCTATCTATCTATCTATCTATCTATATATATATATATATATATATATAGGCAATTTTTATACATATTATTAATATATTATTTATGCGCAGTACTTATTAGAAACCACTCAGTATTAGGGATAGACCTAACACATTTAGAGCTAACGTATTTAGTTTGATCAATCCAACTATATATATATATATATATATATATATATATATATATATTTTTGTGTGTGTGTGTAAAAATATATATATATATATATAAATATATATATAAGAATATATTTATATATATTCATAGATTTATATATATATGTGTATAAATTATATATATATATATATATATATATATATATATATATATATATATATATATATATATACGTAAACAGTAGCGAGCATAAAAACAGAACGATGATAAAAAATAAGCCGGAATATGAAATAACCTTTTTATTTTAAAGCTCCAAAGAACATTTTATAAAGGAAAAATAAGAATATAAAAGTAAATTATATAATTCGAAAACACAAAGCTCCATAAACTTATTTTGATAAAGTTATAAAAACAATTATATAGCTTTTGAAAAAGAAATAGATAATCAAAAACATCAGAACGATTAAATAAATTCATAAAATTTAATAATTATTTTGCGTTATTGAAAAATTTCGAGGTAAGAATATAAAATCGGGTATTTTCTTAAATTACACCGACTCTTTACTGGCTCTTGCATTCTAAACATGGCGAAAAAAATCTGTGACGTCATTGGTACTTAGAAAATTGATAATCAAGTTACGTAATGAAGATAAACTCTCGATTGGGGATATTTCAAAGGTTGTGGGGAAATCTAAATGTGTTATTCATTGTATTTTAAGAAAACTTGAGGAAACTGTGTCATCTGAAGCCAAGAAAAAACCTGTAAGGCCGAGAAAAACTACTGCAAGTGAAGACAGATGGATTGGTAATGAGTTAAAAAAAGGATTGATTTGCGAAGGCAACCGCTATATCTAAAAGAGCTAATACTAACCTTGGCATTAAAATATCAACGCACACTATTTCCCGAAGACTTAGTGAAATAAATCTAAACAGTAGAGTAGTCTCTACGAAGCCTTACATTTCTAAAAACAATCAAATGAGCCTATTGAAATTTACCACTGAACACGTCATATTGACAAAAGAAAAGTGGGATTGTGTTCATTTCAGCGATGATTTAAAGTTTAAAGAGAAGGTTCGTTTGACGCAGTCCTAAGGAACGATATTTGCCCCAGTGCACTAAAAGCAGCATTAAATTTAGAGGAGTAAGCGTAATGCTGTTTTGCATGATTTCAGTAGCTGGCACGGGACCTCTTGTTAGGCTACTCGGTAAAATTAACGTAACTGTATACAAAGAGATATTGACGAAACATGTATCTAATTTGAGAACTAGAATTAATCAACCATCTGTATTTATGCAAGATAACACGCCATGTCACACAGCGAAGTATGTTAAGACATTTCTTTCTGAGGATGGTGTTACTGTTATGGAGTCGCCTGCTCAAAACCCAGAAATTAATACAATTGAGAAAGTTTGGAAGTAAGTAAATGGAAGAGCTAAGGAAAATAATCCAAAAAACGTCGAAGAATTATGGACTAATTTGAAAAAAGAATGGGAGAAAATATCCATTAATGAATGCAAGACATTAATTCGCTCATGTATCAAAAGATGTCAAGCTGTTATTGAAAGTAAAAGTTTACAAATGAAGTACTAATGAATTATTAACGCTATTTTCAATTGGATATGATGTATCTATTACAATAGTATGATTTTGTTAATCATTCTGATGTTTTTGATTATTATTTTCGAATGTTATATAATTATACTTATAATTTTATCGAAATACGTTTATTTAGCTTTATATTTTGGAATTATATAATTTACATTTACATCCTTATTTTTCCATCATAATATGTTCTATGAAGCATAAAATAAAGAAAAGTTATTTCACATTTAGCCTTTTCCTTAACATCGTTCTGATCTTTATGCTCGCTACTGTATTTATATACATATATGCATATATTTGTATATACATATATTTATTTATATATACGCACACACACTTATATATACTATCTATCTATCTATCTATCTATCTATCTATCTATCTATCTCTCTCTCTCTCTCTCTATATATATATATATATATATATATATATATATATAGAGAGAGAGAGAGAGAGAGAGAGGGGGGGGGAGAGAATGAGAAAGAGAGAGATTGATAGATAGCGACGAAAATATTCTTTACTAATCGGTGACATCCGCTGAATAAAATCAGTTCCAATATGGGTACTATTACTTCGGAATATATGCTCTGTGTATCGTATAATGATTTTTCCTTGAAATTAGATGTATTAGCCATTTTTTGCGTCATTACAGAGAATAATATTTACACAGTAAATAAATTATTTTCTCAATGTACTATATATTTGTATCATGTTATCAATCAAAAAAATCACAGACAACATTCTATCAGTTCGTAAAAGGCATTAAATCCAATAATTATGATGTTAACACTGATTGGAATTTTATCCTATTTTAAAGATCAGTCGGGAAAATTGCAGTTTGCAGAACATAGGGGGAACAAGAAAATAACACCAGATAGGGATTGTAACTACTTGCACATTCACGATGTTGCTTATGATGCTGCGGACTTCCATGTGAAATAGAGCGCCACAATCTGATCAAGCTAGGTGTTACTGCTGTGGTTTGCAGAGCGAGTATATTTTATAGCCATATACTCGACTTATTTTGAATTCAGTTTTATTATTCGGATAAGTTGTTAGTTTTGTATGCAGATATAAATTCATAGATTCATGTCGTTCCAAGTGATATATCCAAGTACAAATCTAGTAACGTTACATACAATTGGGTAGACCCCACATTTTTTTTCTAATCTTGAAGTACGATCATACACTTCAACGAGGCTCAATGCATATTGAATGTAAACCTCACATGAGAAACTCAAACGGAACTCGTGTATTCGTGCCATCGGTAAAGATTCAAGATTAATCGATTCATTGTACTACTTCATATATTACTTTACTTCTGCTCACATGCACTTACATGAGATGATCCAGGTCAGAACAAGAAAGCACTGCTACCACATGTAGGCAGGGGTAGCTAAGTCCTCCTTGCCCAGCCTTTTTCAAAAGCAATTACACTGCCTTGTTCCGATTAAGTACCTTCCATACTGCAACTCTAATCCCATCGAGGAAAAGTTGCTCACCTCCCACTTGATCAAATCCTACCAGCTCAGATTTTTATAGCTAGGACCTACCATGCCAGGGACACGTGAAAAGTAATCCCAATTCCCTTCGTGCTACTTTGGTAAGGCCTATATTCCAATGGGATATCTTCTTCTGTAGAAAATTTTTTAGATAAACCAGCGTGGATGCTTCCCTAACTATTACAATTTTAACCTTTTCAAGTCTTCTGTCAACCATTGCCTATGCTTCTTATCTTCATGAAATTCTTGTAAAGTTTTCGAATTCGCCCTCATTTACAACACGCACATTCAGTAACCCTCTACTTTGTATGACTCGTAGTCCTGTGAATAAATGTACAGCAATAAATGTAACTGTCTCAGATGAAATTTGAGCACGGTATACGTATCACAACTTACAGAGCAATAACTACTGATTAACGCTCATATCCCTAAGCACGCCTATTTCAATTGTCAGTCTCTGCATGATGATGAAATGATAGGATTCTTGTATAAACAAAAAGCAATATAAACACAAATGTTACAATAAAATGAAATATTAAACAAAATTATGCATTTAAAAATATTCAAAAGTTGTAGTCAATAATTAGATGCGTAATGAATTTTCGGGAAATAGAAATGTTCTTTTATTTATTTAGCATTCACTTCTAACGGATTTTACTGAGTTTAATATCATATTTTAGTTTAGATATTTTAGAAATACCTAAGGCATATAACGTAAAGTGATGTTTAACAAGTTAATCGTTCAAAAAACTAATGCAGGTGATTTCATATTCATTTAATGCATAAGAATTATAGGCATTTATAAAGGGTTTAGGCAGCCTTCCAAATAGAGTTTGTTAGCAAATTGTTTTGTCAAACAAATGAATAATTTAGAAATTCAGGCTTATTATGTGTCTCCAAGTATTATTTTTGTACTAGAGAAGACTGATCACGGAATCTATCTATCTATCTATCTATCTATCTATCTATCTATCTATCTATCTATCTATCTCTCTCTCTCTCTCTCTCTCTATATATATATATATATATATATATATATATATATATATATATGTGATCACCCGTATTCGAACATACCTGATAGGCAATCCCTATTACAGACGCTTGAGCCGCATTTTTATTAGTTCAACACCCACAGAGCATAGATGTGGCGTATACTTCAATGTTTCTGTGAAAGAGCATGATCAAAATTTGCACAAAGACAACATCGGCCACAATGACTTATGACTTCGTGATATCGATGGACACCAAGGATTCCCTTTACCCAATTTCATTCACAAGGCTTGGGTCAAACTGTGGCATGGTTTTTAGGCACTAAATATATTGAAAGTCCAATCAACTATTATGAGTCAGAGTGAAGGAGTAAAATTTGACAGATGATAGCCTTTTCTCTTACGATTTGAAGGAACGTGTTGTCACTTGTTACGAACGGAATATTAACCACAAATAATATCGAATATAGTGAAATTGACAAAAACATTGAAGCCAAATTAATATTATATTGACAATGCAATTGTAAGAAGTTCGCAAGAGAAAATTGATGAACCATTCTATCTGACATGTTAGTCTATTTGACATCTCATGAGATTTACTGAGATATGCCCAATAATCTCGGTTGCAAATGTCGCTAATGAATTCAAAATACATTATAGTTTAAATGTTTATATGATATTAGTCGAACGTACTATAAAAAGATTACGACCGCTATTTGGTAGTATTATAAAGATGATCTCTTAAATTTTACTTCGGGGAATCACCATAAATATGTGTCGACATAACAAATGCTATTGTGGTCAAAGGAAAAAGTTTAACTATTTTTGTTCTGAAGATAGGCAAGGTGGTCAACGACATCATGACTAGGCTTACAAAACAAAATATATTTTTGTCATAACGGAAAAAATATTGGTGGAAAATTATCTTAGTTTGATGTTTTATAAACTGGAATGACGAAGTTGAAGTAACATAATCGAATGAGTTATAAACGCTGAAATGGACTGGAATTATATTATAAAAATCATTTTGCCTTCCTTGAAAAAATAGAGAGAAAAGAACATTACTCCCCGCCCCACCAGAAGACCAACACTGCAATAAAAGACATAAAAAGTATTGAAAAATGTTTAGAAAAAATGGCACAATTAGTTTAGCATGTCGCCTGACATAAATCCAATTGAGTCAGTGAAGAATTGTATCGCAAGCAGAAAAAATGTAATAAGCATGGAAAAGAAACACATATCGTTAGAATGAGAAAACATGCAAATTATGATTGTATAGTATAATAGAAAAAATAGGCCTCAATAGATATAGAATTTAAATATTGACATAATTTTCATAGTGGTGTGCACAAATTTGACATATTATATTAATATTTTATTCATAGTTTTTATAGACTTAATATTCAGACAAGCATGTATATTTCAACTTTTATTATCATAACGTTTCACCAGTAAAACTCAGTTTTAAGCAACGAAAATATTCAAGTGTTTGTTTTTTTAATGCGTATTACCTTGGAATTTTGAATTTAATCAACATGGCTATATTTCTCGCAGTCTATTTTCTCTCCTTTGGGAACATTTTATATCAGTTAATCTACACTACATAATATGAATTTTCCTTATAAAAACAGAAATCTATTGGTCAAAACACATTATGTGAGATAACACAAGATGTTTAAAATAGCACTTTAATCTATCTATCTATCTATCTATCTATCTATCTATCTATATATATATATATATATATATATATATATATATATATATATATATATATGTTTAAAAGTCTGGAGGTAAATTAAAATACGCGACTACAGTTTCGCCCTAGGGGTTTCATCGGGTGATACTTTTAAAATAATATTACGGCCATTTTTAAAACATCGAAACCGTGGTCTCGTATTTTAATTAACCTCCTGATTTTTTTTAACTTACAAGCTCTACATGTTATATTTTTTTCTCATTTTTCATCACGTGTATTGAGCATTTTTTAATACTACTATTCTTTGATCTGATTCAACTCTGATCATTAAACATTATATATATATATATATATATATATATATATATATATATATATATATATATTTGTGTGTGTGTGTGTGTGTGTGTGTGAGATAGAGAGAGTTTCGGTCCTTCGGACTTTACCGGAGTAAAGTGATATTTTATCGTTCATACGGCTACATATGTAAGAAACGATGTAGCTGAGATATGTTTCTGATATTTCAAAAATCTAGTTTAAATTTAAAATTTTCGGCGAATTTGCATCATCATCGTAAACATCACTATACACAGCTGACAGCCTAATGATAGAAATGCATCTCACGGAAAATATTTTACGCTATCTCATAGTTTTATCTTTCCAAAAAATTGTGTGTGTGTGTGTATATAGGCATAAAGGCATGGATTTGGGGAGAAGGACAAAGGAAGTTGTGTTTCGTTGAGTCGGATAGTTGTACATATGGCGGCATACCCATGTATCGATATGTAGATTTGGACACGCAGTTTTAAGGGTGCAAGTGCGTACGTGATATTAAGTATTTTATGAACTTCTACATACATTGTGGGACCTAAGACTATCTTGCCGAGTTACACCTTACCGATGTTTGCAAACTAAAACATCTTATAACATTTCAATTATCCGTAGCATCTTCATCAAGTTTGGTATTTGTTTTTGAATGTCTATTCGCCTCTTGTCTCTCTAAATTTATTTGCTGTATCCACCTATTGTATCTGGTAATATCATTGTGATTACTATTATTAACTGCACAAGTGAATGCTACCTACTGTATAAAACCATTTATATAGTTTCAAAAGTTAAGAAACATCTAGGCAAATCAGGATGCTATGCTACCTAAACCCCGCCTTTTCTTTCTCACACTCTTCTTCTACAAGCCTCCTAATCCTTCAAAATCTCCCTTTGATATTCCCCTCATCTCAATATCTCCACTAACCATCAGACATTCTATAATCTATAGCCCACTCCGTAAGTTTGGTATTGGATTTTTGAATGTCTATGAATTCTCCAAAGTCTTTTATGCATCCACCTATTGAATCTGACATTATTGTAATTTCTAATTATTATTTGTACTAGTGATCAACTCATAAAAATCAACCCACGATATAAACCATTTACATATTTCCAAAAATTAAGAAATATCTAAGCAGGGAAGCCTGCTAAAGCTAACACTACTCCACCTCTTCCTTCTCACCTTCCTCTTCCCCAACCCTTTCACTACTTCTATAATGGCCTCCAATGACTATAAGACTACAGTCAAAAAAGAAATGCTTAAGTTTTACCACAGTAACACCGATTTTTATTTTATTTAGTTTAAGATACATTCAATTAAATTAACTTGAATCAACTTGATTTATCCTACATAAAAACAACAAACGGTATCGGCCAGAGGAACATTCAAACAAATGTTAAAATCCAAAAAGTGTAGAATAAATGCTTGATTGAGGAAACCGATCACAAATAAGACCCAACTTTACCAACCCATTTCTCTCATCTTCCCCCGCCATTACCAAGTTTAATTATCTATCCGGTATAGTTCCTCCATTCGTGGAGCAGGTTTCGTTCTGATGAGATGAACATCTCGTTGTTCATGAAATAAAAATTATAATTAAAATATCCGTCTTCTCATTATCATTATATATATATATATATATATATATATGTGTGTGTGTGTGTGTGTGTGTGTGTGTGTGTGTGTATAGATAGATAGATAGATATTTGTGTGTGTATAGACAGAAATACAGACGTATACTAGTACTACTTCTCCTGTATTTCATGTCTCTTCAGGACGTATGTAATTATGACTCTCCCCAATTTAGCCCTTAGTAAATGTTGTCTTTTTGCTTTTTCCCATAATTCCTATTCTACCAACAATTTACAAAAACTCAATATCTGCTCTTTTCCTCTGTTCCACATACATTCACTATGCCCTGCTTGTGCCAAAATTTTCTAAGCACTCTTACTTATGTGCCAGAGAAATATGAAATATCTTTTCTGTTGACATGTATGTTTCCATTTCGTTTCCATTTTCATTAAAACTTCATAGTTGTTCACATATTCAATTTAAGTTATTCTTAGCAACTTTCAGTTGAAGCACATTCCTATTGTCTTCAGTGAAAACTTCACATGAAAGCAGATTGCCAATGTTTCAATGCCATGTAAAACGACTGATATCGCATAAGATTCTTATACCGTTTTTTTTTTTATAACGAAACATTCCTCTTTCAAAATAATTTGACTAGCTTTTTAAATTGTGGTTTTCTCTATTCGAGTGCACCTTCGAATTTTGGGTGTCTCTTATTACGTCCTGTAATACACATTTCTTAGATGTATAAAATGTTTTACTTGCTTGATTTTGCAATTCGCATGTTGGACGCTTCTTTTGATGAGAGTCGTACATTCTGTTTTCTTACAATAGAAATATCGTCTTTTCATCTCGCTTTCCTTTACTAAATTCTGTAGGAATTCTCGTAGCTTCCTTTCGGTGTCAGCTATCAAAATTGTGTCGTTTGCATATCTAATGATGTGAAGTTTGAAGCTATTAATGTTGAATCCTGGTATTTTTTAAGCATTTCACCCCAAGCTAGGCGGGAGTGCTACTAGCACGCAAGGGGTTAAAAGAGTAGGAGCAAGTGCAAAGAGACGTAATTGAGGAGATAAAGAGAAGGGCAGGGAATTATATCAAGGCATGTGGAGATATCGATTGGCTTTGTACTTACTAATTGAAGATTATAACTGTCAGCGCAGCAAGTAAGAGGAAGGGAGTTCCACAGACGGGAAATGCGAAAAATGAAGCTATTGGAGTAGAAGAGACGGCTATATTTAACCATTTGGATCGTGAAAGTATGGGATCTATATACCGACGGAGAAACACACTTAAATTCATGCAGTTTGTGAACCAGCGAAAGTAGCTCGTCGGAGCAGTTACCGTGAAAGTATTTATAGAAAAGACAAAGGGAAGCGACAGCAGGTCTGTGACAAAGTGTCTGTAGACGAGATGCCAGACCAGGACCAACCACATTATATATCGTCCCTGGATTTTTTTCAAGGTCTTGAGACGAACAGCGGAGGTGCCAGACCATATATGGCAGCAGTATTCCAAGCAAGAAGGATAAACCAGACGAGACAAAAAAAAAACAAAAAAAACAATCTTTCTGGCGCGACACATCTGACCAGCTTTCCTTGCAGTAGATTAAGCTATTGATTCAGTATGAATTGTAATTCTCTAAGAACCGCCTCACATTAAAGTTTGAATAAGATATATCCTTTTCTTAGACCACTTACTATAATTGTATACTTTTCCTGAATTAATATTCAGCGGTTAATGTTTGTGATACTTAATGAAATGTTGTTGGGTTTTGTTATTCTTTTCGGAAATGAAAAGCATTCTGTCTGGCTCTTTACCATTGTAACCTATCTGCATCAATTGTTGACATGTTTGGCTTTAAGAGATGCTATACAGTAGGTGTCCTTTTAAAAAGTAGTTGTTTGAATTAGTCTTGCCTTTCTATCAGTGTAAATTAGTCTGACCATTCTCCTCCAACATCTTTTATTATTAATGGACTTCCGCCTACAGAAGTGCCGCTTGTAGAATTCGTTTTTGTATCCTGACCATTCTCTGTAAACTAGCAATGCTTGTACGTGCAAATCCAAATAGATTAGCTAATTGAAAATAAAGAGACATACCCATTTGACACAAACAACCATGTAACGTACAATGTCATAAAAAGTCTCAGCACTTTATATCATTGACTTGTGAAATATAATCAGTCGGGCCGCTATGAGCAGGTTTAGTGCCCTATACCAATTAAATTACTGCTCCGTAATTGTCAAAATGGAATTTTGCAAAAAAAAAAAAAAACATTTATCACCGCCTATTTGGTTAAATACCAGTCAACGTTTTATATATATATATATATATATATATATATATATATATATATATATATATGCAGTACTTATTAGAATGTGCTCAGTATCAGTGATAGAATAACATATTCAGTTGTATGTATATAAGATTGTAACCCTCGTTTTCATGCTTTTGCGTTCATCAGACAAACTGGTTTATTATTTAAAAATTGGACCAATTTGTTTTGTGTTTGATTATGTTTGTTGTATGGTGGGTTAAACCAAATGATGCATTTTCCATGACCAAACACAAACATGAATATATCCAAATTTTAAATAATAAACCAGTTTGTCTAATTATCGCAAAAGCGTTAAACCCCGGTCACAAACTCATATACATGCAACTGAAACTGAATATATATATATATATATATATATATATATATATATATATATATATATATATATATTAGATGTGCGCTGTGGCGGATATGGATATCGTCTCGGAATGAGAAATGGAGGAGCTCAGTTCAAATTGCATTCGATTTATTTACAGACTTTTACACGTACATAAATCCATCTCTTCTTCCTCCAGCTATTTGTTGAATAGTAAGACAGACCAGGTTCCATAGCCTTGGTTTACCATTTCTACCGCAGAAGTAATTGGGCAATATACAATGGGGAAATCCTCAAACGCCTATTCCAGCCATAACTGGCATTGAACAATAAACTCCTAAATCTAACATGAGAATAATATTCAATGAGGCGTATATATATATATATATATATATATATATATATATATATATATATATATATATAATGGACTCTCCTGTCGGTTTCGACGTATGAGGATCTGCCAGCTTATTGATTCAGTTATGAAAGTTTATGCGATAGCATTTAAGACCCGCTAGTGATTTACAAATGAGGCCACATATGGAGCGGGTTTGAGAATTGTGAGATGAGATCACTGTTAGATTGGCTGACATTTTAGATCTTGCTCTCGCTTCTTGAAGATGATTCAGACAAGCATATTGAAAATTCCCGAGTCCACTAAAACACGTTGATCTTCATTCTATATATATATATATATATATATATATATATATATATATATATATATATAATCAATTAACCCCATCTCAGGCGATAATATCAAAGAGACACTAAGTTCTACGGGAAGCAAAAGAGAAGAAGATGACTCAAACGCAACCAGATAATCAATGCTAAGCAGGAAACAAGGTTTAACTTCTGACCCATGACCTTTGGTGAGTGCGAACCGGACGATATACGTATCTATCTACTAATATTAATATATACAAAATTTTGAGAAGTTAGTTTCATCCGTCTGTGCAGATATTCTTTTAAGTTGTCGGGCATTATATTAAGTCATTTATGCAATGCGAAGTGTCAAACAAGTAAAGAATTATCAATATCATTTTTCCTCAGGAATTATTCTTGTTATCTAAATGGAAATTAGCTGTTTTCATTTTCATAGAAATATACGTTAGTGCATTTACATGAATCCAGGTTCTGCCGAAAGGACATAAGAAAACCTTTACTTGGTGAAGTTCAAGTGAAACCGAACTGACTTGTTTGTGTCAAGAGTTTTGCCCTTTAACCAATGTCAGGTCAAACGTCAGAAGAGTTACCCATGTGTCAGATCAAATGTGAAATCTTTAGATAAGAATCCGGATTTATTGATCCGATGAATCGACGTCTATCCTGTGTTCAGAAAGAGATTTCCATTGCTGGCGATTTGATCGTCACTTATCTCATGATTCCGGATTTTGTAATTATGTATGAACAATTTTTAATATATTACAATCATTTCCATCTCTAATGAAATTGGAAATTATTTTCTTGGCTTTATTCCTAAGATAATTTTTGTGTGTTATCTATATGTTTTCGTTTAACTGCTACATGTTTTTTATAATTCTTATTCAGTGTTACTTCTGAATTTATTTATTTCTATTTATAACGTTATTTAAAGAATATATTTTTTAAATACTAGTATGCACTTATTTGAAGTTTGGTAAAGAACCAAAATATTTTATTGAATGATTCGTTTTCGACGGCTTATCATTCCACTTGTGGATCATTTAAAGCCAGAAAAGTTTAAGATTTTAAGAAATTTGGACGGATATTATGATGCTTTTAGCGATACAAATCGCACTAATTAACACATAGGAGAGAAGTGGGCGATTCATACCTTTACTAATGGTATTTTCGCGTAAGTGAATATAAAGAATCCATCAGGAATTTGAACTCTGCTCTCTGACTTCCAATTCCGAATCAATATCCATTACACCAACCGCACATCCGAGCTTACTACACCTGGTATTCCAAAGTGGTTACCCATAAAGGTACCGATCAGGCTCGATGTTGCTTAACTCTTTTATACGTGTGGTAACCGGCATTTCAACGTAATATGGCCGTAAGACACCCCAGAGAAAGAAGCATAGTGATGTTTCTATATAATGGAATGGAGAAAGTTCCTAGCATTTTTCAATAGGTGAGTTTCAGAAAGGTAATTTCGTTTCACACGTGACTGAACTTTATGATATATACATATTCTTAAAGGTGACACGTGAAAACATCTTTCTGTCTGGTTTGTTTTCGGGTTGGTTATATTAATTTATTTATTATCTGAAAATATAAATAGGTTAAAATGAGATGTAGTTTTGGTATTTTATCCATGAAAAAGTAATTGTTATTCTGTACAAACAGTAACATTATACCTGTCATTTATGCAGATAGTACCATAACTGAGAGTATCATTCATAAGTGTGACCCAATTTTCAAAGATGCAAATTTTGAACAGAAAGGCCGAGAAGGCTCTGCCAGAACTGCAGTCTTTGTTGACGACAAGATGGAAAGGAATGTTTAAAATAATTCTGCTCACACAATACGTGACAGCGTAGAGATGTTTTATATCTTTTATGTGGGAGTTGTTAGAAATTTCTCGCCTGATTCGATTAAAGCCAACAATCGATAAGCCAAACGTCAGGTATTGGCCAATAGGAATGCTCCAATACATCATAACGATAAACCCAACATATCAGACCTGTCTGCCGATTCACGAGAAATTTGTACAGATGGGTTGGAATGCAATATTACACGCATTCTACTGACTTGCATATTCGGATTAGTCGTCATTTTGATTCAGGAAAAATTATCTTAATTAAAAAGAACAAAAAAAAACATAAAAAATACAAATTCAGTATTCTGGAAAACTAAAAGAAAAACATAAACCACTGCATCACGTAAAGGTGCAAATTTCTGGGAGGTTGTAATCGAGAATTTTCTTCAAAGGTGGTACAATTTAGTGAAAAGCAATGGTGCAAATTTAGTTGGTGAAAGCTATGAAAAATACGAAAACATTTCATTTTAATTTAAATATTGCTACGGAATTTTGTTCCTACTATTAGCCACTCACCTGCATTAGAGGGTTAGTTCACAAGTTTTATAGGCCATTGCAATTAATTTTGATAATTTTGTTGTGCTCTGTATCGGTGAGTAATATTTCTAATGGCCTTTTTCTTAACGTGAGAAAAAAGCCATTAGAAATATTAAAAAGAAATACATTAAAAAATTTAATGACATTGTTATTTTCTTTTTAGATCACGATGATCGATTATGTTATGAGTTTTGTCAACGTATACACCATACTCAAACTTAGGATGAATTATCACTTTTGGAAACCTAGCAAAATTCAAGAAGATAATTGAAAATTACATCAAAACAATCAAAATACAACTTTCAACTTAATACACATATTAGCAGATAAAACGAAAATTCAATACAACATTCATTGAAAATAATATCGTAAAATGCGAGTGGATATTATTATAAAAGTGAAACAATCAAAATTCTATATAATATATTTATCAATATATTTTTATAACAAGGAAACTGTATCTTGAATTGTATATAAAATAATAAATATGAACAGAAAATATATAATAATCACATAAAACAATCACAAATGGGCATAACTGTTACATGTTTTCCGGTTAAATATTGCGTAGTCTTGTTTCAGATAAGCAATATGGCTTTCACTTCTCTCGCTCAACTGTTGATGAACTAACAATTAGAATATATAAGCATGCTAAAGCTCGAGCTGTTGCTTTGTATATTTTGAATGCAGTTGAAAGGTTTTGGAATACTTGTCTTCTTCATAAGTAGAACGGTTTTGGTATTTATGGACGGAAATATGAAATCATTCAGACTTTATCAAATCTCAAAATGATGTTGGCTTGAACGTCCATCTTTCAAGAAGTGTTTTTGTCTTTTTGCTGATGTCTCTCAGGAATTACGATGTTGTTGTCATTAATTTTAAACAAGGTCCTTCCTGATGTCATCGTTTCTCAACTCGGTATCTGTTGATGGCTCATCTATTTAAAACAGTCTTAGTAGTAAGACTGACCGGGTCGATACGGTCAAATTGACAGCTGATCTCAAAAATGATATAAAATCTGATAATAATTGGGGCAAGAATGGCTCATTAATTTTAATGGCTCCAAAAAGTAACCACACTCTTTTTAGTGACCCAAAGAACTCTTGTCATCTTTTATCATCATGGCTGATTCTAATATCCTGGAGAGTGCATCGCTGCACCTTCTGGAGCTAATATCTTCTACTGGCATTAAGTGGAAAGATTATGTGGAATTATTAGCTAGGTCTGATTCTAGGAAATTTGATTCATTGTGTCATTGCTAGACAATTTTTCTCGCCAGAATCTATCTTAAATGTTTATAAGTCTACAATGCAAATATGCTTTGAATATAGCTGCCACGTCTGGTCCAGTCTGTTTGTCTGCTATGTATTTAGAGATGCTAGGTAATATACGCAAAATAATCTGTAATGATTTTAGTTATGACCTGGCATCACATCTTCATTACCTTTCCTATGAGCTTAAAATAGATTATATATATCTATTCAAGACACATCTTCATAGTAATTTTTCTGATGATCTTTATCTTTAGTACGTAGACTTTATGAATTTAAGCATACCACTAACTTAGCGAAAAGGGTCTCGTCATTTTACATTTGAAATGACTAGATGTAACCGGAGATTCTATCCTCTTCTTGCTTCTGAAAATTCACGTCTCTTCATTCACAGTCAACTTTTATCTTCAAAAATGTAAATACAATTTCAATCGTTAACTTCTTAATTCCAGCCCTTTTGTTGTTCTCTCTCTTAAAGGTGTTTTTCTCTCATATTTTCACACATGCAATAACCTCTTGAGTCTATTTTCTTGCTTGATGTGAAATTTTAAAATCAAAACACCTATTATTTATGCAGCTTCCATACAAATTTTAAGTACAGGATGTTTAGTGACCACAAAATATTTTGAATTTAAAATTCTCATATTTATAATGGATATCGGCTGGTTTTCACTAAGTACAGAAAGTCTAGTATATCGTGATATTCAATCAATCACTGGAGAAGCATAGGTAGTTTCATGCCTTTCCTTAGAGTATTTCTACAAAAGTGAGAGTAGCTATTCCAACCGGGGCGAGAAATCAGTGGAATTCAAATTCGGTTCGACAGTTTTTGCTTCCAAACCTTTAACAAATATACCACTTATACATGAAACAATTATATGAATAATTTAAAAAAAAAATATGAGTTTTGGTTTATTTTAAAGAAACATAAGTTTAATAAAGGAAGAAAATTCATATTTGCATTTTTAAGAAGTGAATGATTTGTCTGATAATGAACCGGTTATTTAGCAGATTTTGTAAAAAAAATAAGTTAAACCCAAACATTTTTAAAATATATGAGTGGTAAGTAGTAAAAACTTATAATACCAAAAATGTAACAAATATATATTGTATTATAGATGCTTTGATTTTATACGAATGCTACATCTAATGATCCATGCAAAAGATAATACGAGAGAAAGATGTCATTTATTTTTCTGATTCCCTAAATGAGCAATATGGCACCAATAAATCGTTGAAAAATCCAGTGGTCGGGGTGATGTGTGAAAGAGAAAATCGCTATGGTGTCAGGGAGCATTAGAATCAAACCGAAGTATAAGAGTTATGCTCAAATATCTACCAAATTTTGGAAGATTTGCGCAAAACCGGTTCCCAATAAAGGACATATACTTGCTTACTTTAAATAGAGAGTTCCCCTTTCTCTCATGAAATTGCGCTCCTAGAAAAATTTTTTTTCAAGTAATTGAAATATTATTAGAAGAAACATTATATACTAATTGTGTGGATGTTAAAACTGATAATGATTGATTCTTTGGAATTTAAATCTGATGAATGATATAAGCAAATGGATAAACATTTTCCGAATATAAATATCCCTCGTTTGCCCACACATACACGCACACGCACACACAGACACACACAGACACACACATATATATGTATGTATGTATGTATGTATATATATAAAAAAACAACTAAAACAAGATTTTTTGTTTTTTAATAAGTTTAATCAATTTTGGAGGATTCATAAAATAGATCATTCCTTATCCGACCAGATATTCTGGACAACTAAGTTAATGCAAAAATGTATTGAGTTTGTGTGATATATATATATATATATATATATATATATATATATGTGTGTGTGTGTGTGTGTGTGTATGAGTGTGTTTGTGCGTAGGCATAATCACAAATGCCTATGAATTTTTTTTATAAAATGACACGAATATTTATAGCAAAACACTAAGCAAAATCTTAACATCTTTCCGTATTGAGTTATTTTTGTTACAATATATATTCGTAAGAAAGAATACGAAACTTCTTATAATCGTGACAAGATAAGAAATTCTACGAAAAAGACACCTTACGCAAAGAAAGAAATATAATGTCATTTGGAGAAAAAAAATAAAATGAGAACGTGACAAGTTTGTGTGGGTTTTGACATTTCGTTTCTATGGCGTCATTTTGCCGACTCATTGTGTCGTATATGTTTTCATTCACATGTATAGCTTTCATGCCATTTCTGTAATATAGACATCCTCATACATGTTAAGCGACGATATTTCGCTGAATTATACACTCTATGAACGTTTGACGTTTGTGATTCCGTCACTGGTGTAATTTTATGTAATATCATTTTTCATACATACAACGTCGAAGATTTGCTGGATGTACCCTACAGTTTAAATCCTAAATATAATTTCCATTAAAATCAGTTAACTGATGTAAAAATTGTCTAAATACGTATTTGTATAATGATCGGAAAGATGTGTGCAAACACGCAGGCTAACTCAAACACGCACAGTGTACTACCTAAAATGCCGATGAATTCGATTCGGACGAGAGAACCGAAAAATAAATAATAAGAATATTAATTAATTATTATGGTAAATTACTTCCCTGTCTAGATCAAATATCTATCTATCTATCTATCTATCTATCTATCTATCTATTAGGCAGTAAACCCTCTTTTATAGATGCATCGTTAAATACGACTGACAAGTTGCTGGCGGCAAGATTTTAATTAATTTTATTGTGCTCGTACAGATATTTTCGGTTTTAAAAGCAAAGTGTATTAAAAACTGTGGAAACCTACTGCATATCTGAGCAATTTCGGCTATTCTTTTAGTCATTACTAGCAGTAGAGCCCGGCGTTGCCCGGGGATATAACAGTAAGAGATAGATCAAGTATCGACCATCATAAAGACTGAAAAATAAAATTGACGAAGATTATTGTTTAAAGTTGACAGACACGCATGTCTTAATTAGGTTTTTTTTTTTTTTTTTTTTTTTTTACGAATTGGTCAAACCCAAACTCAAGCAAAAACATTGTTTTCAATCGTTATGAGTCTACCGATTGAATAGAATTTTATTATAAACAATTGTCTTGTAAATAAAATTTTTAAAACATTCTGAATGTAAAAATAAAGAAAAAAAGTGTGCAAGACAATAAGAAACACTACCTGCCAAAAAAAAGTAAAGTTTTGTTGAAATCGATTGAAAAATGTAGGAAATCCGATACCATATATAAACGAATACACACACACACACACACACACACACACACACACACACACACACACACACACACAACCTGGGTTTTATAATAAGTATAACTCAATATGAGTTGTCCCCCTTCATTCTAGCGACAGCGATGCCTGTTAATCGTGTTTTCAAATTGATTTAGTGCAAAAACAATTATATTTTTCCAATTTTTGGCGCTGTCAGAACCACCGCAAGGTAATTTTGCGTAGCCCTGTGAAGTTTTGTTGAAATCGGTTGAAAAATCTAGGAAATCCGATCCAATGTTTTAATGAACAGACACACACACACACAACCTGGGTTTTATAATAAGTATGATCAAGGATGATTTTTATTTTTACATTTTATTTCAAAGTGAATCTCTGGGTTTTTTTTATGAATGCGTTTGAATTTACTGGAAAGTTTGACTTTCCACTTACATTCACCACAATTTGGCCTCGTTCGTAGTTGATGTGGCTGAGTGTTGGATTTTCCATTTTTATTATTAGGGCTTTTATTATTTTTATCTTTTTTTTTTACACGTGGATATAATTATTTATCAGTTTGGTTTGGTCAAGGAAACACTTCCTTATGGGGCATTTGGACTCGTAAATAATATTATTGCCATAGAGTTTGATTCTGCTGGTGCGTTGTTATTTTTTATAAGAATAATTTTTTTTAAATTATTTTGGAATAGTTAATTAATTTAATATTCTTGTTTATTTTTTACACACTTTGTGTCCAGAAAAGAAAACACATGTACGAACTCAGGAAAGAAAAATAATTAAAAAGCTTAAAATTGTCAGTCGTCTTTGTATATGTATATATATTATATATATATATAGTTTCTCCATTCGTGGAACAGTGTTTTCGTTCTGATGACATGAACATCTCGGTGACCATGAAATAAAAAATTATAAACGAAATGAATAATTAAAGTCTCTGTCTTCTCATTATCATTATATATATGTATATATATATATATATATATATATATATATATATATATATATATATATATATATATATATATATATATATATATATATATATATATATATATATATATATATATATATATATATATATATATATATATATATATATATATATATATATATATATATGTGTGTGTGTGTGTGTGTGATAATATAAAAACAAATAGGAAACATTTATCAATCTAACATGTTTAACATGCTTCACGTTTTTAAAGCTTCATGAGAGAATCAGAAGAAATGAATTTTGGTATTATTACTTTTGTGTATTAGATTTTCATTGAATAATCATGTTTCACATGCTTTTGGCTTTTAAAATCAATGTTAGTATAATTTGTGGCGTTCCGAATTCAAGGAGTTTTGACGCGTCCATCCGAAGCCTCAAGAAACTGAGCGATTGGGGACTTCGTTGTTGGTGCGTCGGTCCTACCATCTGATTTTGAGAAAGTTACGGAGCTTGGCTTGGTGAAAACGATCAAGCTTTTTCAGGTCTTTCAAGTTTCATAATTATCAAGCGTTGAATATGGTGGAAATGGCAATGGACAGTCCATGGTTATTAAATACGCGCTTGCTGAATTTTCCGAAGGCCCAGTGTGAAGATTCCATGCAGTGTCCGAGGTCTCTTTCGCCAGAAAGTGTAAACAAGAAAAACCAGAAGTTGTTTTGAACATATGGCATTTCTTCTGGAAGCAATCAACGCCTTTCAATAGCGGGAACCTGTACTGAAAGGTGTTTCTTGTTCAGAAAAATGTTGGACATGTATCTTCAATCTCTCCGCATTCACTTTCAAACCAAAGCAATTTTAGGCCTCGAAGACGAGAGAGGAACAGCGCTGAAGATCAGTAAGAGAGGAGGTACAGGTGGCATTCTATTCGGTGCACTGGAGATCATTCATGCTGCTTTTCGACGTTCGAGATCCCAGGCGAACAATGTTGAAGAGTTAGCTCTCCGGGTGATAACGAATGTCAACACCAGGTGGAAAACAGGACGAAACATTACTTCGACCTCCGGCGAAGGGAGATGCTTCTGAGAGTTCATTCTGCGTGCAGATGCGTCCTGCCATTCCTCCGTGGAGCGTGAGCATGAAGTCGTCGAAAGCAAGTAGAAACCACATCGCTGATCGGGGGATCTTTGTCGAAGTGTTCTCGATGTTACCAAAAGATTAAAAAGTGGGGTGGATGGTCTTCACTTGTTTTCCTGGTGTTGCATTGTGCAGAAGTTCATGAATGTTGTTCCAGGTGACCGCTGAAAGCAGCATTGAGATTCTGGTTAGAGTTCATCCGTAACATTCAACAAATGATCCAGAATTATTCTAACGAAAATCTTACTGGCAATGCAGAGCAGGCAGTTAGCAGTGGTTTTTGTCGAACATTGAATTTTGCGCTTTGGACTTCAACGGAGACACACATGTAAACTTTATTCGCCGAATCAGGTACTTTGCTTGTCAATCCATATACTTCAGGTTGGGTGGGGGGGGCATGCTACATGGACTTGGAGCTCATCCAGGTTTCATTAGCTTGATCGTTGTCATGAAATCCTTGATTGATGGAAAAAGGATCATCCTTAGCTTGATAGGTCGCTGTGAAGTGTTTCTCAAGATTTTTTTTTATGCGGTGCGAGAGTTGTCATTCAGGAGATGATCTCTTCTTCTGTGGTGAGTTTTTGGTGGTCTGAAGCTTTCAAGTAAATGAACAGATAGGACCGAAAATCTCCTTGATCCCGGCATAAAAGCGATACATGTCTCCTTGATCTGCATAACCCCGGAATTCAGCGGCCTTCGCTTGTCAACAGGTGTTGTGGATCTCTCTGAGGCGCCTTTGGCGGATATGCGTTTCTTGTTCGTGCATTTCTCATTGTTCTCGTCTGAGGATTTTCGAAAACAATATGTGCTTCTGTTCTTGTTTATCAGATGTTCGATAATATTACTGTTTTCATCGAAGTCCTTGGTGTGTCGCTTTGAGTCGTCTACGCCCTCAACTGGAGATGATGTTGTAGATTCATGTAGTTTATTCCATTCATTCTGTAAATTTATACCATTTTGTCTTATCGGGTATTGTTCAACTGCTTCTTGGGAGATTTGGGAAGATCATTGATCCTTCAGTTTGCGACAGTTGTGCCACTTTTTGCGCTTTTGATTATTGGGATACCGAGTAGGTGGATGGATAGAAAATCTGAGACTAGAGATCACAATCCGGTGATCGGTCCAGCAATCATCAGCGTCTGGTAAAGACCTGGTGATCTTCAATCCTTCTTGTATTGGGTTGTTGTGATTACGTAATCCAGAATATGCCAGTGTTTGATCAACAGGAGAAGTAAGTTGGTTTTGTGGCGGGTTAGAAGAGGGAACATTGTGTTCGTATCCGTCACGTCATTTTCTGCATAGAGTCCAAATTGGAGGAGTCAGCGTTCCGGTTTCCAATCCCGTGTTTGCTGACGGTGCCTTGCCAGACACGGTGATCGTGACAGATGCGGGCGTCGAAGCCGCCAAGGATGATCATTATAACTTTTCGTGGAACGGCTCGGATCGTAGCATTGAGAGATTTGTAAAATGTATTTTTAATTTTTTATGATACATTACAAACTTTAGTGACTTCCATACCAATAAGAGAGATCATTCCGTTCTTGTGATCATTATTCACAAACTCTGGACGATTACCTTTGATTTTTCTGTCTTTATGCATTATATGTATGCATTTCTCAATTCCCTTATTACTACAGTCTTCAAAAATTAAAATGCAACTTGAATCGCCATCTTCTATTTTCTTGAACAATGTTTATCATTCATCCTTTCTCAAATCTCCATTTTACCCAGTCTTTTCTCTCAATTTCACTCTCTGTATCTCCAAATGTACTAATGGGATACCCGCTTTGCTTTGGGTAAACCGATAGATTCACTCACTTCTCCCTATCTTTCACTTTCACTCCCTTTAATCGTCAGTGTACTCCTGACATACCCGATGTAAATGGGGTGGGAATATTAAAAAATACATTCATATCTACAGGAACTAACATGTCAATAAGAATTCATGTCTTGTTTTTGTGAACTTTGATGACAATGTGTGTGCTCTTAGCATTGATTACTCATTCCGTATGTATTATAATAGCCCATAAATTTCTAACAGATCCAAAGTCTCTAACCAGGTAAGTGTTGTGTTCATACCAATTACATATATATTTATTCTAGGAAATGTCGCAGATATATACAGTTCAGATATTGGCCAACCACGTCATGCTGAAATTATATATTCAGTGGATTTTAATATCATGTAACTTTCAGAAGACGGTCAATTGTTTCTAGATATTCATCAAAGAATTTTTTTTCAGAATGTTTGGTTGATTATTTCTAGATATTTGATGCTATTCGTCATCCACTTTTCTGTAGTTGGAGAACTGTAGTTTTAGTTTTGTAAACTACAGATTATCAACACTGGCCTTAGGATGGTGAATACGGTGGGAAGTGAGATGCTTTCTCCTTTTCATATTCATTCCCTTAATATCAGCATTGGTCCAGTTAAGTATTGCACCACAACAACAGATAAATATAGCTAACAGTAAGTTTTGTGAATTCAACTCGCTATTTAACAACAGACGCACTCGCCTGTAGTGTTCTTTTCTTAAATTCTCCTTCATCTGGATATCTTTTATTCTATCTACTTTGCTAAAGTCTAGGAATTTATAGGCTTCTCCTTGTTCCAGTTCCCTAATCTGTGGGAAAAAAACAAAAAAAAACAAGATATACTGAGTATGTATACGTAAGATTCCATTTCGTTCGATTTCTTTTTATTAATTGAATTGGCATTATGTCTGCTGATAAAATTTTGGAGTTAATCCGGTTGTGGTGACCAGGTGTCACGTTGTTAATGGAAGAGTTTGTTCCATTGACAGACATTTCGACATCAGACTGGTTCTTCTGTGAAGAACGCGGCCTTTGTTGACACATGTGGTGAACTATCCAGGATGAATCTTTGTTTGTAAACATTGTGATTTATATATTCTTTTGCGTTTCACCCATAACTTGTAAGGGGAAATTTGTTCAAGATACCACCACTGGGGCGACTGTCTGGAAAAACTAAATAGGTCATCCTTCCCATGGGACACAGGCATTCCATTCTGGATATCACGCAAATATTTCTAGGCCACGGGAATTTTTTGTTGTTGTTGTTGTAGTAGTAGTAGTAATATTGCTTATGTATCGTGGCTAATATACATTTTGGTAATCCAGTCCCTTCTGGATTAATGTTATATTTGGTTTAAGAATCCCGACAGCAAGCTGCCGTTACCGTCAGCGGTACACTGGTTACCAACTGCGACAACAGCATGAAGTCTGTCCTACTATTTAACATATAGCTGGGGAACCAAAGCACATCAAATCTTACAGCGTATGGATTTACAAATCGGTCAGCTATCGAATTACACACCAGCCCCGATGATGATCGGATGTGAACCGCTGTTTCAGTATGATATGGCCGTATCCAAAGAAGAAAAACGGCTACATATAATTTGGAAGCCAATTATCTATGAATAATGAGTGTTTCAATTTCTATACGAAGGTTATGGAAAAATGAGTTTGTTATTCTATAACAATAGTCGACTATTCAAGAAATACTAGTTCAGAATCTTTGGAAATATTCTCCCCACCCCGAAAATACCTCCCTCATTCTCCTGAGGAAAATAAAGATATCACTTAATATTCAAATAGATTCTTTGTTCGGATTTACTTTTACGATCGCTTATATTTTAACTCACTGCATGCTTTGCCTTCGTCTAACGTCCTTACATGTACAAGAACGCATTGATGTAAATAAAAGGAACGAATGTTACACACATGAATATTTACAAAAACCACAATAGAAATCACATCAGCTTGTTTATGCTATAGTTTTCAACAAGAGCCAAGGCAGATAGACATAAATACAAGCTTACAGATAATGCATATTTTTATCATATTCTACGAGAAGAAAACAGGTTCTTGTTTGATTTCATTATTTTTGTTTTATTAATATTTATTTCCAGATATAATCATCCTCCTGCTTCTAACTTTAATATTAAACAATACATTCGTCTGTGGGCGCTGGTATGTACACATTTATACATTTTATGCTCCCATACATATACACGTATAAATAATCCTGGTAAAACATGTTGGAAAAGGAAAATACATATTCTTTGCTTTGACCGAGTGCGCCGGGGAGATGTATACCGCCGCTTTTCTACGTATTTCCACACAGAATCTCTCACCATATATCTGAGAATGTACCCGTATATGTGTACTGCATGAGTGTGTGTGTGTTTGACTGTGTATGTCGCACGCACGAGCATTTGCGCGTATGCCAGTTTTTCATTCCTTGACTAAAACGATTACATATTTCTTGATTAAATCTGCATCATATATATTATATATAAGTAAATGCATCTGTTTCATATTTTCTATTAGTTCCTCTCTTCCTCCACACACACACACACACACACATATATATATATATATATATATATATATATATATATATGACACTTATATATCTTATATATTTATCTATTATTATTTAGGCCCAGGGTTAAACTTTGATAGAAGAAGATTTCTTTATAATTTGACATGATCTGTCTTCTTGCAGGATGAAATGAGAAACGAACTCTACAATTTTACTCCCATTCGCTTGGTATTATAATGATGCTTAAAATATGCAATGTCAGATTAGAATTGAATTCTGATTTTAAAAGATTTCATAAGATATTAACATAAATATAAAGTAATATTATACATACAGAAGTATTTCATGAAACACGTGTTTAATTGCTAAGCATTTTGGTGTATACATAAGTAAATAATATCAAGACAAAGGGAGCGACTTTTAAAACGCATTAAAGCTGAGGAAATATAATACAGCCATACGGAATACACACACACACACACACACACATATATATATATATATATATATATATATATATATATATATATATATATATATATAATTTAAATTGCATTGGAATATGAATATGGTCAAACAGTGGTTATCACGAAAGACAAGTATTCTTCAGAGAGTAGGCAGAGAATTTTATAATTTATATGAGAATATTTCTTTAAGGAATTCTATAGAAATTTGAACATGGAGAATATCAAATACGCACAGTCACTTGCGTACACACACACACACACACGCACACACGGACACCCGCGCGCAGACCAAAGTTTAATGGAAAAATATGACTGATGTTTAGTCAGTCGAGTTTCGATCACAACTTGAGGCAATCGGATGTCTAACATTGATGAGCTGTGATATAGCAAAGCAGTCTGTCAATTTATTACTATATATATATATATATATATATATATATATATATATATATATATATATATATATATTAAGCAATACGCCGCATGAGCAAGGCGTGAAGCCACTAGGATGCAAGGGGCTGCAGAAGATTTTGGGCAAGAGCAGATAGGAGTGATAGAGGAAAGGATGAGGAGAGGGATAGTGGATAGATCAAGGTAAATGGAGTTGTCGATTGACATTACATTTGAATAGTTGGAGATTATAGCTCTCAGGGAAACAGTAATTGGGAAGGGTGTTCCACAGGCTAGAGGTGCGAGGTATGAAGCTATTGGAGTAGAAGAGACGGCCACATTTAAAAGTTTCTAGAGTGTAAGGGTGGGAGCGTGTTGTGCGTGTGTATATGTAGTTATAATATACAGCACATAAAGTGCTGGTGTTAATAAAACAGTACTCGATGAAATATAACGCAGTTATTAAATATATATATGTGTGTGTGTGTGTGTGTGTTAAGAAATGGACAAAGTCCGACAATTTATTTATTAAAGACATTTTTATGTTTAACGTTCTTTTTTTATAGATACAAGTATTTAAGTAAATGCTCTGTTTATAATAAACAGTATTAAATAACATTTACCGGCCTGAATGTCCGAGAAATCTTCATAGAAAATATTCGTCCTTTGACAGGATTCGAAACTGCATCCTATACGGAACCGTCATTTACGCTGACGTGCCTTACCGATCGGCCACAAAGGAAGGCACGTCAGCGTAAATAAACAGAGCATTTACTTAAATACTTGTATCTATAAAAAGAGAACGTTAAATATGAAAATGTCTTTAATAAATAAATTGTCGGACTTTGTCCATTTCTTAATATATGACGTCATTTGTTTACATTTGATACGCTAGAGCAGTTATGAATGTACGAGATTCATGGAAGATTGAAGTTTATAAGCAGTAAATTCGACCTTGTCTACCGAACGCTTCTTCTGAAACTCTGAAAATGAGGTGGGTACTTGGGGGACCGAGGATTTTCTACAGAGGAGAGGAGCAAATCCAAGCAGTGTATTTATTTTCATACTCCACTACTATCGTATGCACAACTTAAGAATGAGTTTTAGTATAAGTATGTTCACTAAATTAAACGGAATATATTTCCATTCATAGTAGTGAAGTTCTAATCTAGTCTTGCCCTATTTTCCGCTCTCAAGCTGTTGGATAATAAGAGAGGTTAACTTCAAAGGGTTAATACTAATGTCAATACTAGCAGAACAGTGTAATTTGTATGCACTGATTTTATCCTCTACAAAACCGTTTCGAAGCACAAAAAATAAATGCGAAAATAGAATAATGCAACGAAATCCATCAAAATGCAGTGGGCATTAGAGGCGTACAAAAATCAGCTTAAAAATGAAACTACGTTTTCGGTAAACTCCGGCCATACGATCAAAATTTATTTGACATAAGGAAATAATTTAAACAACATAATTTTTTCATGACCCTGAAACAAATCACCAAATAGGACAGCTACGTTCACGCAAACCCAAGTTAGCATAACAAGCTAAGCAAGTAAATTATTTTGAAATCAAAATTCAAAGAAATTTTCATCTTAAAGAGCAGAGTCAATTTACCCTATTGCCAACTCAAATGTAAGCTTGATTGAATAGTCGGACTCGGGATATAATCGGTAACTGGATAATTTGTATCGGATGGGTTTGACTATCAGGTTATCGGAGATTTATTTTGATATATCTAAACTAGAAATACTTTTGTAATAAGCATAGTCAGAGATATCATCGCCGCAAGCAAGTTTTATGGAAAGAAACGTATAGTGAATAATTATTATTACAATGAAATGTTCACAGATGTTACTTGTTATCTTTTAGTCCTTTTAAAATGAATTGGTTTTTAAAAAGTTTTTTTCTTGTACTCACAAAGTCCTTTAATGTGTTATTAACATGTGGATATATATTTCTGATCGGCAGGGCTATTTTTCATTTTAAAAATCCTTTTTAATTTACGCTATTTTTTTTCAGATATTTACATTTTGGAAAAGTCAAAGAAAATCAAAGCACAAGGACCAATGACAGGGGGTCATAAATCAACATTTCTTTCAGACAATTGTCTAATCCTTTTAGAAAAGCTAAGCAATTTGTCTGATAGGCCTCACACGAGATCAAAGCGTTTTTCTTTGAACAATGGTGCTAATTGTGTAGCATTTTATTAGGGTGGTAGAACATGACTGTTAATTTGCTTATTGCCTACAGACCTTTAAATTGTTCTAAGAGATGTCACAGAGGGGAAACTACAGAAGATCAAATCTTATCGAAATTAGAGACTAATATGTTTCTTAATTTTTTAAGCTTAGAAAACTTGGGGACAACTGAGGGGATAGTCGAAATTCTGTAGTGGGACATTGGCCACTTCTGGCACCCCGTTAGAATCTCCACTGTAAAAGAGTGCTCGATGTAAACAATATATATATATATATATATATATATATATATATATATATATATATATATATATATATATATATATATATAATATCTCCTTATTGCTATAGTTGTTAGCTATTTTTACTAAAATTCAAATTACTTAAAGTTCAGTCCACTCAGAAAATGCAGATTGCCTTGTTCAGGAAACTATTGCCGAGGATTATATATATATATATATATATATATATATGTGTGTGTGTGTGTGTGTGTGTGTGTGATGTGTGTGTGTCATAGTAAATGTTCGAGTATAAATTGGAACATTTTGTGTAGGGTAGGATGTAAGGAGGATATGTTGACAATAGCGACTTATCAGTTCAATGCGGCGTTGTTGAACGAAAGAACGGATAGTATGTCATTTTTTAAACACTTGCGTAAGAAAGTAAAATAATTTTTTCTCTCTTCCGCAACTCATCCCCTTCTGGACTTTCAGTGTCGTAGCAAGATAGAATTGTTACTTAGTGACATAACGAGAACAAACGGTCGGATTAATGTGACGCAGTAGGATATAGTGTTTTATCATATATATATATATATATATGCACGTTTGGCTTAAAACAATAAAAAGTAATTTATTATATTTCACTTATTTCTCAATATTTATAAGGATCTTTCGATTTCTGTGATTTTTTTATTTTGAGCGGGTTTTATTTTTGTGGGTATATATGTGCATGTCGGGCACCTCGAGTTGGTGTAATGGTTAGCAAGCTTGTCTCGCTAGAACTATTACGGCTGAGTAGTGAGTTTTATTCTCACTGGGTGCCCCCTAATTTCCGCCTTGTGCCACATCTAAGCTATGCTTGGAACATCTCTATATATGTGCATGTGCGTTTATATATCTATAACTATATCTATCTTTATATGTGTGTGTGCGTGCATGCCAGTTATATGTATATGTATATATTAGTATGTATATTCAGATACATGCAAGAGAGGCTTTCTTCTGAAAACAAGCTTATATTATCTCATACGCCCATCATGTTAACTTTCAAATCGATGGATTAGCATAAACCCAAAATAAAAATTCATGTGACTCATCTGTCACAGTAAAACACATGAGGCGCATCGAAAGTAAATAAAGCACCTATCCGGCGCTCCGTGTCAAAAAGGTTTCCTTTAACACAATAGTGACATTTTTGAAATAAATTCTCTTATCCACTGTCAATATAGGAATTGCTTTCTACCCTATTTTTTCTTATAGATGGAAACAAACACACGCTTATTTATTGCGTTTGGCCTGAAATATTATATAAAATAACAATATTGAAATTTTTTCGTTGAAATTCAATTGAAAATTAAAAAGAAAATATTCATTATGTGCGTTTTTTCAATATCTAATATTATTTATTTTCGCTGTAAATTCGATGTTTGATTATAAAGCTTATTCAAAATTATGCTAAATAAGCAAGGAAAATAGTTTTACTAATTTTACCCTAAGCAGGTCGTGAATGCCACTAAGACGCAAGTTTTTACAAATTGTGAAATAAAAAGAGAAAATGTTTACGAGGAAAATGTTATGGCGATTCATGTTGCATTGAGATTTTTCAAAATTTTGTTGACCAGACAGCACGGATCCGTTTAAAGAAAAGAAATGCGAGAAAAGATAGTATTAACGAAAACATTTCAATGTAAACATTTCAACAATAAAAAAAATAATAGTCATTAGAGAAAGCAATACTACGCCTAAATTCATGCGGTCGATGTACCAACAATGAAAATTCATTAGAACAATTTCCATGTAAATATTTATAAAAACACGGAACAGGAAGCCAAGCCAGGGCGGCGGAAAACTATCTGAAGAAGAGATGTCAGGTCAGGGCTAATAGCTTTAAAATTTCTTCTTCGGATTGTGTCAAAAAACTCCATTAGCAGCAAACCAGATGTTTTAGCAATATTCAAGCGTACAAGCTGAATTTTGGCAAGGGAAATTGTTTGGTACGGCACATTGAGAAAGATTTCTAGAAGCAGACCAAGAATGTGATTCACGTCAGTTGAAAACCTGAAGACGAGATAAAGCGCAGTGCTTTTCCCGCCAGAGATACAGAATAAGACAAATATGTTTCTCTAAGATGAGCATAATACAACAGATTAGATTTGGATGCGTTAAAGTTTAGGAGCCATTGCTTGACCCAGTTAATAATAAATTGAACTTCATTTTCAAGAGCATTTCCTAGTTTTACTTTATGGAAGCCATCGGATATATTCTTAAGAAAATCAAATAGTTGTAATTAGTAATGATAGCGATCTAATAATATGGAGAAAAGCGTTGATGATGCTAATAAACAAAGCAGATCCAAGGACAAAATCATGTTGACGGACACGCATTAATGTGAGATGATGAAGTTGAATGGCCGTTCAATAGGTCATTCATTACACAATTTCTATTATAAGAATCGGGAAATATCCGGAAATTCTTCTATTCTTCGCTGCATAGAATTGAGACAATTATTCGAATATCCGCAACGCTAACTATTAACTCTGTACTTTGATATTTTGCTCTTTCTGCAATAGAAAATTTAAAAGGCTATTTAAAAAAATGTTTTTAACCAAATGGTGAACTGTTTGCTGGAGGTCCAGTATATTTGTATGGCCCTTTTCCAAAATTAATATTTTTAAAATAATATATCATGCACCATAGAGCATTAAAGTAAATGCAACATTTTTTTTTCTGGTCCCCACATACCATAAAATATTTTGAGAAAAGGCATTTTGAAGTGAACCTGCGAAAGTAATTCATCAAGGTGACGCAAAAGATTTGTACTCCAGGGTAAAAAAAGAACGAAGCACAATCAAGAAAATATGTTTTGCTTATTTAACCCTAAGTCAACACTTCACTTAGTATCGTTGCCATGATTAGTTCATAGGAAACCACTCTTGCAATTGTGTTGGGAATAAGAAAATAGATAAGCACTAAGAGTTTAAATAAACAAAACACGTATGTATAAATATGTCCATATAACAGAATAACAATAATCATTGTATTTTTTACAACCTAAAAATAAATAAGAAGCATCAAGAATAAATAAATGAACATATTTGAATTTCCATCCTATGATGTTTTTGATTTGTCACCTCGACATGGTGCATGGTTAGCAAACTAGTTAAATTAGTTATGACTGAGAAGTGAGTTCGATCCTTACTGAATACGCCACACTTTCGGTCTTGTACCACGTTCTAAACTACGCTTCGTGAACCGCCATATAATATGTTTGATTTTCTCTTCTTAATTTTGTAAACAATCTAAAAGCATATGAGGTATTTCCAAGCCTTTAAAGAATAAAATAGTATAAAACTTATAGATTAAATTCATTAATAACATTAGTAATTATTAATGTATAATTTCTCAGTTTCTAATTTTACGTTTAATTTCTTTTTCAATTACCTTATGTTTGTCTTATCTCTGAAATAAATTCTACTTTGTCTCATTAATTTCCTGTACAAAAATTTAACTTAATCAATAAAATGTACTTTTGGAACTTCTCGTACAAATAGTTATGATTACATGCATACAAGAAAGGTGGGGAAATATTCTGTATATAAATAATGTAAAATGTGAATAAAATGTTTCTCATCTCTTATTAATATTCTCATGTGTTCTTGATCAATTAAAATCTGTGGTTTGTAACCTTTACTCTACACATGTAACAATTTAGATGAAGAAATGCTGCAACATTAATCATAATTTTCCTACGTTGATTGTTGCTAAGTTTTGCACAATGACATATTTATGAGTCATTCAGCGAGGATCGAATTCAAAGTTAGTTATCTACTAGCTCAGCTTGCTACGCATTAAGCCATGATGAAAACTCCAAGCATTTGCCAATTTAAAAAAAACAAAAAATAACAATAAACTTATTACGTTATACGGGAAATAATGTACGTAAAGTTTAGTTTTTGATTGTAATATCTTTTATCTACTTTATCGACCATATCTTTGGAAGGTATATGCGACCGTTTCCATCGACATTTTACCATATATTTTTTGTATTTATTCAGTCATCATTTCAAGAAACTCTTTACCTAGGTTATTGTCAGTTATCATTGGCTTGACTTGTTTTCTCTATGCACTATGGGGTATATTCTTCAAGACATCTATCCTAGTTACAGGTCCATGAACTTACCTCTGTATATTTATGTTTATGAGTATGAATATCCTTATAATTCTTATATTTCTTAAACGTTCCTTATAAAGTTTATCTATAGTATTCTCAGCATTCGTTCAAAGACACACATTCCTTTTACATAAAGTATCTGTATGATAACTTTGGAGATTATTTCGTATTCACCGCCATTTGGGAAAGTAGATAGTGTATTGCATTATATTTACTTTCTAAGATTCTATTCATTTCTTAATACTTTGATTCAGATATTCCAGCAGGCATTCATATTCCACAGCCACACAGTTTTGTCTACTGTTAAACCGCTATCCAGATTTTTACACCTGCGTAGTTTTGATATCACAGATAGGTAGAGCAGACGTTGCCTTCTCTCTTATCTTGAAAAAACATGCATTCGGTATTCATCCAATTAAAATTTAATTCATTTTATCAGCTTTCCATTATTACATTTATTTTTTTCTTAAAATGTTAAAAGCTAGAACCCAATTTCGAATCTGATTTAAAAGTCAACATTATATTAGCTAATAAATGCAATATAAAATCTGCATGAGTTATGGTTTCAATAGTAATATTAACATTGTTTTCACCCTAAAAGAATCACAGCGAAAAAATTGTCGCTGCCGTTCGAAGATGAAAATGCATCAGAAAATGCCAAGAACGAGATAACTCGTAATATTTACGCGATAACACCGTTTTTTTTTTTTTTTTTTTTTTTTTTTTTTAAACTGCCAACCACGAGATGACTTATTTTTGGCAGTTAATGTGCTAATTTGCATTCAACACAGTATAAAAATTGTCAATTACTTTTAATGAATGAAAACGTATCTGACAATACTTGACATGCTTTATCTTCAGAAAATTAAGATCACTCGAAAAATAATGTCTTTCTGCCACTTGCAGGCTGGAACTGTTCAATCCGCACTTTTCATTTTCACAGACTTCAAAAGCGTTTACTTGTCGTTGTGCGTGATGTATTATTTTCCACCCGACAGAACATCGGAAACTTCTCATTAATCTATTGCTATTTCCAGGCAAAAGTTCTAACAAATTGTATTCCTTATTTCTTCTAGTTCACACTTTTACAGCTAAGACCTGACATGCCACGTATATAGGGGCGAATCATTTGCGTTCTCTCCATTTTCAATTGGCTTATTCTCAAGAACCTCTACTCTATCGAAGACTCCCAAGAGGTTATTTTCCCGATCACTACAATATTAATATCTTCAAACCTAGGGTCAATCGATATTTACTTTCAACATTTAGTTACCCTTTACCTTGTGCTTGTATTGGGCCTTGGTTTAAGAGAATAACAACAAAAAAAGCTATTATCCCGTCCCTATCCTCATGATCTAACCCATGACATAAAGTACATAAATTAATTAGTTTTTACCCGAATTTCTGTGATGAGGTTTTATCATCATTTACAATATTTATATTCGAACTATGTTCCTCACCTTTGTATTTGTATCACAACAGTTCCGTCGTTTTATCCCTCCTTAAATAAAGGGTTCAGTTCAAAATTCTCCGTAGGTTACCCAGATCAATATACACCTGACGAAAATCGTAGTATAAAAGGGTCGAAACGTTATGACAACACAAACAAAGATGAGAGGAATATTCCGAATAAAATCAGTGTAAATAAATTTAATGAATATTTGCATATATTCTTATATCAATAATCCCATCCTTCCTATGTTAATATTGTTTAATAAGTATTACTCTATATATATTTAGAGATTATGTTATCAACATCAAGTTTTAATAAGTATTGTTTATATTGCATTAGTCGATATAATATACGAAAGATATACCTACTAGGCTCCGCATTATTTCTCTGCAAATCACTAAAACCTGTATTTCTGTATAACCTAACATATATATATATATATATATATATATATATATATATATATATATATATATATATATATATATATATATATATGCAATTGATAAAAATGCTTTTGAAAAGCATAGCAGCTCCATAGTCGAGAATATCATAGGCCCCCCAACAGAGACAATAATCATATCTTTTTCAGCTTGACACTTCCAAATCCCGTTTGCGGGGCATATTTCCGTGATATTTTCCCTGGAGCAGAAGATGTATTAAAGAAACCTAAAGCTTCTTTCAAAAGAGAAACGTGCGATTGAAGTGTGCGTGTGGACAGGATTTTGTTTTGTCCATGTCTTTACGAAATATCGAACATTTCCAGAATTCACCTTTTCGTCTGTTCGCTTTATAAGGCGTCAGAGAAGCCTTAAGCAACTGAAAACAGAAGCTCGAGGTTTTCGGCTTTTTAATATTCTCCACTCTGCAGCAGGGCAAAAGCCTTTGATTCACATAGTGTAATAAAAATGGTTCTTCTCTGTCGATTCTTTCAACAGATTCAATAGAAGGCACGATTGATTACCAAGAGATTCCGGAGAACGTGACTCGTATCGTTTCCTCGGCCAGTAACACATTTATCAACGAGGAAAGCTGAACATTTTTCATTTGTAAGTTTTAAAAGTTATCTTATATTAATGCTCGGAAATATATTTACTACTAATTCATTTGGAAGTTTTAAGTTTACAGTAACAACTTTGAGGAAATTGGTTTTAAATACAATAATTATTAAAAAAAAATATTAACATTCAAAAGTCTTAATCTATGTAAAGTACTGGTGGCAAAATATTAGATGTTTGGAATCTAAAATGAGTTTGACTAATAAATGAAAATATATGGAACATCGAAAAATGTAGTCTCTAGGCGAACGGCCTGAAAATAGAAGTTATCTTTTGGAATTAAAGTTTAGCTAACATAATGCAATTAATTTATTTCAAGACAAAATAAAGAATGCTGGATTAGTTAATATCAGTCCATATTTTCGGAATGGAATGATATGCAATCTCCATAAAGATTGAGAGTAAGCTCAAATCCAAGAGGAATATGGTGCTAAAGAAAAGTGGAGAATCGCAGGGATTGGATATATGAATTACGACGAGGACTTTTTAGGAAAATTAAACAAAAAAGATATGTCAACCTAGAATCAGAAAGAAAGAAATGAAACCACTAGGCCACATAATGATGAAAGACTATTTAGCGAATTTGAAACATTTCGAATTCATCAGCGACAGAGAAATGCAGAGAATAAACTATCCAACTACCTACCTTTTATAAACTGTTGCTAGAAACAGCTAAAGAATGAATAGCAAAAACGTAAAACGTGCTAAGAACTAAGATTTGGCTGAAGGTTGTCAAGAGCCATACCCCCACCACACGAATTAAAGGAACGTGACACAAAATAGTAGAAGAAAATGTAGAAGATGAAAGGTATATATCAGAAGAACAATTTTCTGAAAATGAGTTGTAATCGTAAAATAACACGTGGACATTAATACAGAGTTAGTGCAATTAATGAATTATTCCGAGCCCTTCATATACTGGACAACAGAAGAATCGCGAATGCGAATCGGCGAAGACGATAATGGATCACCATGCTTGAAAAAAATATTTCAGTTGTCAGGGTTTTATAAAACGTTATTAAATTGTGTAAAGGTGAAGTGTTGAACTGTCTCGGCTCAACAGTCAAATTACTTTAGAATAATATTGAGAAAATTTAAGAAATGCTCAAGAAAGCAACTACAAAATTAATCAGAAACCATTCCCAGGAGCCTCTTAATAGACGATCGGTAAGAATCACATACGAAATGACATAGGCTTGGTTTGCTGAGTTAAACGAAGCAAGAAATTGTAACGTGGAATTGAAACTCTTTTAACAGCAGACACAGAACTGAATTAGGATAAAACATCTTAAAGAAAATTCCTTAATTAAATAACGGAATATCAACTGTAGACTCAGGGGAGTGTGATGAAAGTGTCAAATATGTGAAACATTGTCATAAATAGTTCTCAAATTATATACAAATAAACAATTCTGTTATATAGAACAGAATAAGTAAATTGTATGTGATTTTGGAACTCGAGTAGAAGACAATAAGTAGACTTGAAAACCAGTTATATATGTTGTAAAGAAAGAAAACAAAAGCACTTTCAAGTAGTGAAATTCCTATATCTTATATAAGGAATAAAAGTGAAAAAATACAGATAATAGGTGAATTTTCTCAAGGATTTCACAAAATAGGAAGGTGATGATTTTAACAGTTATAAATTAATCACAAGACTGATAAAAGGATTCGAGATCCGTTGAAAAATTATAGCTATCGAAAGAAAGCAAATACTAACAGTGGAAAGTTTAATTGATACTGATGCTATTACTAATATAACTTTAATAATAATAATAATAAACAGACTGTAGCATCACAATCAAGGAATTAGATATCTATCGAAGTATAAAGACCTTAAAATCGAAATAGGAAAATGAGGAAATTGAAAACAAGAATAGTAGCTGCGCATGGAATTATAAAAATGGAACAAAACAACACATTTATAAATTCCTGAGAACCCCAGCTTAAGAGAAATACAAAAACTTGATAAGTACAGGCAACACACGAAGAACTTTCTCTACGTAACGCTAGTGAAGTTATAGGAATTAGAAAAACAAATCATGAAAAGACATTGTAACAACACACCACTAGTTTTTCCCACAGACATGGTAGGTAGTGTGACTATAACAGGAATCGAAAGAATAATAATAATAATATCCATTGATATATTGATAATGTATGTCCTGTCGAACCGTACTTACTATTTTTAGAAGCAAACAACATTCTTCCACTGGAACAGAAGGGATGCAGGAGAGGTTATAAGGTTGCAAATGTCAGCTACTGATGAACAACATAATCCTGGAAAATTTAATGAGACTTTGTAGAAATCTTTGCGCAGCGTGGATTGATTATCGTAAAGCCTTTGATAGTGTGCCACACTCTTGGTTCCTTAAGACTTTGGCTATGTACAAAGTCTTCCCTGTGGTAGCAAATTTCCTTAAGCACAGCATGGGAATATAGACCACCATACTCTACCTAAATTAAACCAGAACCACATCCATCTCCAATCGTCTGAATATCCGACGTGTAACCTTTCAAGATTCACCTGTCACCCCTTCTGTTTTGTTTTTCGTTAACACCCCTTAAGCATGAACTAAACAACAGTGTCTATGGTTACAACCTAAACAAAAGAAATATTGAATCACCTACTCTACATGGCTGATCTCAATATTGCCAAAGACGAAAATGAGTCGAAGGGCCTCCTAAATATTGTAAAATGTTTCAGTTACTACATAGGTATGGATTTTGTATTAGATATATATGCAAATGTAACATTTAAGAAAGGGAGGATTACAGAAACATCCTCAATAAATTTAGACTTTGTCTCAAAGATTAGGAAGCTGGAGCAACATGACGCCTATAAAACCGTGGAACCAGCGATGGAGATGGAGAAGTTACGAAGAGAGTATTACAGACCTGTGTTTAGCACTAAATACCGAGCTGAATTTAAAAAAAAAAAACAGAAACACCTTAGCAGTCCCTTTGAAGCAATACAACTTTAACATCCTTAACTGGAACACAGTTGACATTAAGCGAATGGAAACCAAAACGAGAAAGCTTCTCACTTGCTACCGCTTGCATCATCCTAAAGCTAATGTTGATCGTCTGTATGTGCCCAGATCCGAAGGAGGCAGAGAATTAGTTTAACTAGAACTGTCTCACAACATTACAACAACTGGCCTTCAGAGATACCTGGAAACTACAGAAGACTGGATGAGGACGTGTGTCAAAGAATATGAAAGTATTAAGCGTTTTTATTCCGTAATAAACGAAGCCAACAAGTTCAAAATGGAATTTCAAAATGGTTCAGAAATATAAGTAAAGCACAATACATAAAAAAGAAAGCAAAAGCAAATGCAATCGACTAGCTATGGAAACGATAGCAAGATAAACCGCTTCACGGCCAGTACTCATACAGTATCAAACCCCGTACACATCAGTGTCTACGTAGTTCAGGGTTAAAAGCTGAAAGCGAAGGTTTTATCCTTGCTTGTTAAATATAAATTATCAAGTTCACATTCTAAAATATTATGTTAGCCTAAAATGCAGATTTTGTGATATATATCCAAAAAAATTGATCTTCTTGTATCAGTTTGCAAGGGATTGGTGCCCACTGAATATAAAACCTGGCATGACACAGTGGGCCAATAACTGCACTGGAAAATCTGCAACTACTACCGAAAGGAAACCGAACGAAATTTTTATGTACACCACCCAGAACCGGTGACAATGATAGGACCTGTAACACTTTTATGCGACTACACAATACACACACAGGGAACCATTAAAGCTAACCGCCCAGATGTTGTCATTAGAGACGGCAAACAAAAAAAAATATGCCTCGTTATTGATATGGAAGTCTTTTGAGATTGCAATGTACCTTTGAAAATCTTCAAAAAGTTATTAAAATACAAAGACTGTGAAATTGAAATATCACAAACATGGCACATGGGAACATCAACAATCACTGTTGTAGTTGGATCCCTCGGATAGGTTGGAAAAGATTTCAGTAGACACAATGAAGGGATTCCCGGAAGCCCATGTCTTAAAGAAGTACGACAAATTGTTCTCACTTGTACAGCCCACAACTTACGCAAGTTTTTATCTGTGTAAAATATGTGTGTGTTGTTTTTTTTCGTTCCGTTTTATTTTTTTAATTGGTCATGATGCAATTTCTGCCCTTAGGTCTATGGGCAGAACCAGGAAGAAAATGTGTACACACCAGAAATCAAAGGAAAGATAATAATAATAATAATAATAATAATAATAATAATAATAATTATTATTATTATTATTATTATTATTATTATTATTAATATTATTTACCTTATGTGACTTTATTTAAAAAAGGCCTGCAACCAACTATTAGACACGGTGAGATTTTTTTGTTGTTTATGGGAGCGATTTTGAGAACGGATCGTTCGTCTTTGCTAGAATGCACTGACCAAAATATTACTACAAAATATATGTCGATCTTTCAGAAAATAACTTCTCATCTTTTGTACTCAAGAGATGACGAAGAGCAGCAAAACGACGCTGAATGCTATGCTACAAAATTACATGGTTGGAGAATAAGTATATTTTATTTACCTAATGAGAATGTAAGTCAACAGGCATGAACGCTGTTGAACATGTATAGTCATCAATTTGAAAAAAAAAAAAAAAAAATTCGGGAGAATATTTCTTCCCATCAAAAATTTCTAAGAATACTGCGCTCAACTTGGGTATAAATTCCCCAGTCAGAAATTGGAGTGTTTATTGATGCTATGCATGCTGTGCGTTTCGTGGTTAATCTAAGAAAGGTATTGGTCTGGATAAACCTCCTGTAGCTCTTTCTGTTGAATTGTTTGAGAACACCCTTAAAAAAAACGTTTCCCTGGGTTGATATCAGTGTACCCAGTTTACAAGAATGCGCGTGATCCCTGTCGATATATCGTCACATCAACCTTCTTAGTGTTATCAGCAAACTTTTTAGGCTATCACCAAAAAGAATGTTTTCGATCACGTTAACTGCAACAAAAAATAAACGGGAAATTTTGCCCATTTCGCTCATAGTGTTGATATTTTAGTCAATAGGCATGGTATCACATAAACTGATAATTAATCCACCATGAGAGCGAACGCCTAATATATCTAAAAAACAATTTGACAAGGTTTAGCATAAGGGGCTGCTACGCAAATACTTCATATACGATATCTCTGGAAGAATAATTTCTGCTATCAAATTAAAACGATATGCCCCAGATAATTATCGCATCATCTTACTTATTATAAAACGCAGATTGTGTTTGTTTGTGTGTGTGTGTGTTTGTGTGTGTGTACGTTTATATATTGGATCGGATTTCCGACATTTTTCAACCGATTTCAACAAAACTTCACAGGACTGCGTAAAATTACCTTGCGGTGGCTCTGACAGCGCAAAATATTGGTAAAATACAATTGTTTTTGCACGAAATCAATTTGAAAACACGATAAAACACGATTCTGTCGCCAGAATGAAAGGGGGACAACTCATATCGAGTTATAAAATCCAGGTTGGTTGTGCGTGTGCGTGTTCGTTTATATATGGAATTGGATTTCCTACATTTTTCAACCGATTTCAACAAAACTTCACTTTTTTTTTTGGCAGGTAGTGTTTCTTATTGTCTTGCACACTTTTTTCTTTATTTTTACATTCAGAATGCTTTAAAATTCCATTTACAAGACAATTGTTTATAATAAAATTCTATTCAATCGATAGACTCATAACGATTGAAAACAATGTTTTTGTTTGAGTTTGGGTTTGACCAATTCGTAAAAAAAAAACAAAAAAAAAAACAAAAAAAATAATTTTAAGACATGCGTGTCCGTCAACCTTAAACAATAATCTTTGTCAATTTTATTTTTCAGTCTTTATGATGGTCGATACTTGATCTATCTCTTACTGTTACATCCCCGGGCAACGCCGGGCTCTACTGTTAGTTAGTGAATATATGCTCAGACGATTTCAAGGTTTTTGGGGTCGGGTAGCTCCAAAGATTTTAAAAACCAGAGCCTAGCATCTTCTCTATCCACTGAATTCGCACAGCTCAATGAGCGTTGAACAGATATTTAACAATCAATAGCTCGAAAACCACGCTAGTAAATTTCATAAACGCAGAGGAAACCCTGGCTCTGCTATTCCGCATTCCTTGTGGAATAGGAGAGCCATGTCCATCGGCATGTGGGTTTGTATATGTAAAAAATGACAATAGGAAGTAGGTGGATAGAATTAGAAAAATCATTTTTATATGGCTGAGATTGTTGTTCATGATATACTGAATGAATATTTGCGAACAGTAGTTGTGACTGGATCTAATGATGTGGCCTCCAACCAGAAATATATAGCATTAAGGTACAAAAAATAATGATCTTAAATTTTGTGCATTTCTTATACAAAATATGAATGGATGAAGAGAGAATATACAAATGAAAAAAAAGTTCTTCCCTTTGAAGATATCCTGGGTAAATGGATAAGCAAGTGCCTGCTGGGTATTCTGGATAGAAAAAAATCAAATCAGATAAACGCCAGGTTGCTTTGGATAGAACAGAACCGATCTCGCCCACACATTGACAAACACACACATACATATTCATATTCATCTATCTATCTATATATATATATATATATATATATATATATATATATATATATATATATATATATATATATATATATATATATATATATATATATATATATATATATATATATATATATATATATATATATATATATATATATATATATATATATATATATATATATATATATATATATATATATATATATATATATATATATATATATATATATATATATATATATATATATATATATGCGTTTTATGAGTGTGTGTGTAGAGACAGTGAGAGGGAGAAAATACAGAGACAATCAGGGAGGGATAACATATATATGTGTGTGTGTGCTCACATTAAAAATTAAGCAAATCATTGTTTCATTAAGCAACAGATAATCAAAGGTTAAAATCAGTGATACCCCTTTTTATTACAAAATAACTTATTATATTTAGGAATATAGAATGAAATGAAATGGAATTATGAGACAGCATCGATTTTGAAAGACTCAGAAATTTCATGATATGCTTTCTCTTTTCATTAATTGAATTTTACTATAATACAACTAAAAACAGAACAAGCGTAAACAATTACATGTATGAAATACTTCGTTACGTATGATGTGTATAAATTGTTCAACACAGTATAATTGACATTGTATATTTTCCCTTGATGCTGAATGTGCTGTTTGTGTATTTAGTAATACAGGAAATATAACCCAAGAAACCTATAGAAACAAGGAGTGGAATCTACAGAAAAAAGGCGGTGGCTAGTAACAAAAGATGCAATATACATTTTCTTGAATGGTGCATAATAAAAATTTCCATATGGTGTCAAAAAATTTTAAAGACATGTCATTTGGATGTCATCTTTAAAAATTCTAATTTCTACTTCATTTGTCTGCATAATTATTAAATCATAATTTTCTATCTTATAGTTTTGATTTTTTTTTCACTTTTCCATTTCTAGAATCTGTGTTAATATGAGAAGTGCAATTTACATATTACCACGAAATTAAATCATGATGATATCAGCGCCATTTATATTTTACAACGAAATTATATTACGAAGATATCGGTAAGACCTCGGCAGGTTTACATTTTCATTCATGGACGTTCTTTCGAGTGGCTATGAACATTACGTAAAAAAAATATCTGAGTGCAGTAAATACTTTTCTTTGGTACCAGACTTGATGCAATCTTCGACGAACATGTCTCATTTCGATTCATGATCAACTTGAAAAAAAAAAAGATCCTGCAGAAGGCTGCCGTTATGTTCTATGCTAGACTTGTTGCCAACCCATATTTGTTTTTCCATTCACTCATAATTGGAAGGAGAAGAAACGGATCCATACAACTCCTAAGTTTATTTGTGCGAAAGTAAATGTAACGGACCCGACTGAAATTCGAAATCGGCTCTGCGAATTCACATTTCGCTCTATTGTCCATCACACCACACGCACCACCAAACTTACAGAACCTGGTATTCACAAGCAGTCAACCATCTAGGCATTCATCCGAATCAACGTTGCTTAACTTAGATGATTGAATGATAACCGGTGTTTTATTGTTCCAAAATCCGTAAGTCAGGCTGAATCTACACGTTCTAAATCAATGTGTTCATTGTTCGTTGTTTCCTTACTGCATCAGTGGTAAATTATTTTGCATCCAGGCATTTATACCCATGCGATTTTCCTTGGGAGATCTTAATTATCCAATTGTGGGAGAGTTATTAATGCACATGATTAAAATAAAGGCAAAATCATAAGGCAACTGAATGACATTGGCTCGACTACATGTCTAGACACGGGTAATAAAAAAGGAGAATTTTAATTAAAGAAATTTAAAATTCCAACTTTCAAACATCTTCAGCCTGTCCAATCCGTGCATAATCATAACTGACGTCATCGTTTTTTTTTATATCAACATTCCCATTTCTACACATATATAATTCCATTAAAAAATTACTTTAGTCTGATGAAGTAATTCTAGAGGTCGAAATGCATTATACATAATTTTTCCCACTTTCTTATCCATTTTCATTTGTTCTGATATATAAAAAAAATTACCATTTACTTGATATGCGGATATGCTTCTGGACTGACAGGTCGTAATACTTACCTCACTTTGGGTGAAGAAATAGGGATGAGGGGGTGAGTGAGATGTTTTAGAAAAAAGTTACACTTGAAATTATCAAAGGAATGTTGGTAAAAATGAAATGAAACCGAATGAATATTTGCACGGAATGTAATTCAGTTGCATTAAATAACGCAAATATGAATTGACTGAGCTTCTCAACGGTGAAGTAATAAAACACAAAGATTGATTAAAATAATACAAACGATCGAATAACAATAATCCTGACAGAAAGGCGAAAAGAAAGAAAAAAATGACAATCAAACAATGTGTAACTGATTTCTATCAAGTCAGCATAAATACGTCATTACAACAACACAGACGAAACACTACCCGATAACATAAACGTTGAAATGAAGAAATAGAAAATAAAAAAGATACTATCACGGGAAAAGACATGAAACAAAGTGTTTAACGCTAAGAATCGACTGAAATATAATATAAAAATTGACACAGCATCACGGTAGGAAGAAAAAACGAAAACACAAATTAGAAAAAAGAAATTAAGCCAGGCTATGTCTAAGCGAAATTGGCTAACCGACATTAGGTTATTTCTGTAAAGCCTACATAATATCAATCCTACTAAGTTACTGGATTTCTTTCACATGGCAATTTGAAGCAACAAAAATATTACTCAACAGAAGGATGCTGAGTAATAAGCAACGGCATAGGTTTAAGGGAAAATGGAAAAAAAATATACTCATGATTAGTATCAGTAATAATCAGTCGACATTTCTAAGATAGGCGATGAATAAACGCCGGCTTGTTTTGGATAGCACAACACCAATCTCTCTCACACACACAGACACACACACATTTCTTCGGAAATCTGAGGATCCAGGAACATAGAAAAACAGCGACTTACTTACCTAACAAGTTTATGTAAATGTATGGCATAAAAAAGATGTATTTTAAAAAGATAATCATTGCTAAGATATGCTTAGCATAAGAATTTGTGGAGAGACATGATTATGTAAGTCCTGATGTGACACTAAACATAGAAAATTTGAGGATGTCGATGTATAACTCATCGTTATATATTTAATTTAACTTCTAGTTCAGCTGTGAGTTTTCTACCTACAAATCAGCATATAGCCTCCTAAGACATATCTACTGATACTTGTAAAGAAGCAAAATTACATCACAGTATAAAAGAAGATGTTATGACCTTCCGACTCTATATTCGGTTGAAACCAATGTTCATAGCGTTTGGACATGTGATTTCTTAATTTGAAATTTCTTATATTTACGCCTATTTCTATACGATTAATATTTGGTTGCGATTTTTTTTGCTGCACTGAAAAATGGAGGACAATTAAATGCATGTATGTCTTTGAATGAAAACGCTTTAAAAAATAAATAGTTCAGCAGCTGAGGAAAAATATGATTTGAAAATCGAGAAAGATCCATGTTGAAACTTGACTAATGCATGGAATAATAATGCAACACAAATGTACTTAGAACAAAATGTTTTGAAACAAGAAAGTGTACACAATATTTACATATAGTCTTTTGTATATTCCTGGTAAGACCGTTCCTGGAGAATGTATTGACTGAGTCGCAGTCGGGAAGTGTCTCTGGTTGAATCTCTTGATTCCCCCCTCTCGTCCCGGTACCAACCATATTTATATGGTCGGTACTCCACTATGCAAATTAGGTGGATCCTACCACAACAATCCAGTAGACCTGCAGTTATTTATGATGGCAGAAAAAATACTGATTTTAATCAATTCAGGTCACACAAAACATATCATCGCAGAGAGACACGAAACATTAGATATATGTGTTTAATGTATTTGAAGACATGGGATAAGTGAATCTATATGATTTGGGGATACTTCCCGATATCATTAATTATTATTTTTTAATGGATTGCCACTCGTTTCCAAATATGGTTGTCTGCTCAACCTGCTAAGCAAACTATTCTGGAGACATTTGATCAGGCATATTTCTTTTTTTCACCACCATAGAGGTCACCTGTTGTTTATACTGCAACTAAATAAGCAGACCTTAGTTACACTTTCTGGGAAATAGTGCATTATCTGGCGTGATCAATACTCGCTAGTACTCTCAAACCCTCGGTCAATATGTCTTACGACTTCCTCTAAGCAGCAAAAGAGATCCGTCTACCCAATTTTCACTCACATGCTTTGGGTCAAGTCGTGTTACAATTTTCAGGCAGTTTCCAAATTTTCAGTACACTGTGATTGCCTCCCCCCCCTGGCTGATTAAAGACAAAAATATGGAAAATATTTTTGCATTTCAGTCTGTACAAAAATTCAATCAAAAGGGAAAAAAACGATCTCAGTTGATGGAAAGTAGTGGATTGTTTACAATAATGTGCAGGGAAAAGTGACCAGAGGAAAGCCAGAAGTTTGTCTGCACCGGAAGCAGATGCTACTGCATATCTGATGGGATTGGAAGGACATTGGTTTTACAATAGGCTTCCGTAAAACTAGTGGTTTATACTCAAATAATTACTGTTCCAGGTCTCACTGATTAAATGGATAAATCGATTAAATGTATTCGAAATTGTCTAATCACTCATGTTTCTTTTCAATTGGACTCTGACAGTCGCGCCCCATGTAATTGTAGTCACTGCAGGAAGTGTTAAATCTTGGCTGATACTGCACATTCTAATTACCACTAATTACGAACACTACACAATTATCTCACTGAGACTAAAACGACGACGGAACCATTTAACTACTTGTATTTCCGCACACCAAGAGATACCAAACACTAGAAAGGTAGAACCCTGAAGTGGACAGGAAGGGAGCACAATTTAGTCGAACAAAGGGACACATAAATATTTTAATAAATTTCTCAGCAGATCAAACTCTGTGTTAAGATCTAAATATTTTCATTGATATTCCATTAAAACTCTACATGTGCATAGTCCAACGGGATTTTTGGTTTTCATTACGGAAGTTCATTTTAGTGGTGCACATCCTCATCTAAGTTAAACTCGGATTGGTTTAATCTTCCAAGTGAAGAACGCATTCTCCATTTGAGAGTTAGCAGTCGGAATAATAATTGGGAACAAACTGCCGGCGTACGGATAGAAAATTAATTCAGTAAATACACAAAACTAGAAAAGGATTCAAAAACATGGTCGCATTTATTCTCGACAAATTTATGTGACATTTACATTGAGGAGATCGTGAGTTGATTTCCCATCTGGATTTATTATTGTCAGTCGCAGTCTAACAATATAAGGTATATAAATGAGAAATTTTTGGTAATAGATACAGAATAAAAACTACAGAATATTCTTGAGAGTATAGTAAAGGAAATCGCAATGAAAGGATTAAACCTCAATTGTGAGAAGACAGAATATATGTTTGCATGCAAAGAAAATGGCTCACCATATGAGAATGAAGTGTGGAATATTTTGTTAGCAAAGAACTGATAACGTGACGCCGATATCTAAAGGCGCATTTGAATAGGGAAAGGTGTCTTCAAAAAGATAAGCAAACTATTAAGAAACAGGAAAGTTTTGTTGGAAACAAGGAAAAAACTACTGAAAAAGATAATATTGTTCTTCATATATGGAAGCAAACGCTTGGTAATAGATGACGAAATATTCAGAGATTACCATAGTCTAAAAATGTGAAGAACGCCGAAGCTTTAAAGAAAATGGAAACAAAAAAAAACATTTACACTTATAATAATTCGACTGAAATTTCTCAGAAATATAATGCGGAAAGAAGGTTTATAGATTTTGACAATCACAATTCATACTGAGAGCAAGACGGAAAGTGGAATGCAGCGAATAACCTACTTAACGAGTTTTTGTAAATGATTGACAGAACAATGAATAAAAAAGAAACAAAAACGTAATCACTGCTACAAAGAATATGATGTTGTGGAGATCCGCGATAGCATATATTCTCAAGGTTCTCTACATAGAGAAGAAGAAAAAGTCTGTTCCAACGTAGATTTCTGTAGCTATTAGTAAATACGCAACTTAAACGTTATTGTAAATGTAATTTTAAAATAAATTGCGTTCCGTTGCTGACCATCTTTCTGGTAATTAAACGCAAAAAAAATCACTTTTGAAATATGAAAAAATCATGAAAATAAAATCGCATGCAAGGTAAATTTTAATGTTATTTTCCCAGTACATCAATTGTAACTGTAAGTAATTTCTGCATTCCATTAGCTATTTTGACAAATAAATCGCTATTTCGGTCTAAAGGAAAGGAAATGGATTAAAAGTATCTTCTCGCCCAGTGTTTTGGGTTGACGCAATAAGGCTGTTTTTATTCGGAATGATAACATGGCCAGAAGGAAATCCCATCTCTGTTTGCATACTATGAAACCAGCGAATCTTTTCAACTTGTTCGGTGTTTATCAGGACATTAACAATATAATGTCGGAACATGAGGTTTCAGTCACGCTAGTTTAAGGAAGTTTACGACTTCGACAATGTACCGCTCAAGTAGGGGTGTGTAAGTACATTTCCGAGAAGAGAAACATGTTGTATTACAGAAGACTGACTAAAATCTGGACATGTTGGAAATATACACATGAAAAAAAAAAAACAAGGATAGTTTTAAAAATATATATATTATATAATTAAATAGACAAACAAGACGCACTATATCTAAGAAGTAAACATCTTAATGCTCATTAATATAAATATTTTTTATGATTTAATTTATCTGAATATATTTTCCAATGTCTTATAGTGGAACTACCTAACACACCCCGACGGTGACTGGGAGATAATAAAAGACATGACAAACTATTGTAGTGGCAGTCGCACTAGGTACCTCCGTGACGTAACTTCCGTTTTCCTTGTTATTACAAACTTTTACTCATTGTACTTTCCGTACAATAAAACCTTGTTATATGTTTTACCTAATTCCTCTGTTAGTGTAATCTTTCCACTCGGGATTACCTCGTTGCTTATATCGTATTACCCACGATATAACAAAATGCTATTTAAGAAATATAAATTTATTTAAGATAAAAATATTCGAGAATAATTAAAAAGAACGTTGCCATTCTATTCTCGTGTTCAGAAAAAGAAATAAAAATTAATTATGGTGACATAAACTATTGAGAGATAATTATAAATGTTATAATTATCATTAATTCATACATTCTAAACCAATGAGAATCGATCACACTTGTCTCCTCTACAGACGCAAAGACTTGGCATTCTTACTAACAGACAAGCAGCTTACATGAACAGGTGCTTAACACGTGTGTCAACGACTGTTTCGTCTCCTTTTCTTTTCAGACCATAATTGTAGCATTTATCTTTGAGTACTCGAGGTAAGAACATCCCAGACACATTTTGTATTGTTTACCTAAATTATCTGGACACTCATAACACATATCTATAGAAAACATGCAAGAAAGATTGGACATATTTACTTATTTTCATCTCAACATTCTGTCGGATTTCGATCCATATTTGATGTACATTTAATCCTAATCTCGAAAATTTACGCTGTATTAATGCCTCTCCTGTCGACAGCACCACATAACAACCAGATGATAAATAATATTCGTTTTGTTGTTTCCACATCTTGATGTTTCTTATTTCTGTATATATAAATGTTATGGGGCTTATAATTATTTACTGGGGGGATAGAAACCCCTTCATTATAAAATCTTTGGACATCTTAATTATTCATATACAACATACAACTATGTGCTAAATGCTGAGTCAAACAGTTTTTTTCTTACCTTTTCTGGCAGCCAATTAACAAAAAGGACCACAATTGGAGAAAGCAGCCTACAATCCTTTTCAAGGAAGCGTGACAATCTTCAGAAAATAACGAATAAGAATCGTGACATCAAAACGATCGTAAAAAATATCAAACTATTTGTCATATTCTCAAAATTATTCTTGTTATGAAACGGGTTAAGCAACAGTATTAAATGCTCTGTTTTGCCTTTCCCCTATGGAGCAACATTCTCCATTGGTCTATTGAAATAAACGAAAAAATCAAAGGTACAATAACCCACTAAATATTGCGTTTCGTTTTATTTAATTCCTTATGGCTCAAACATATATATATACATGTATACGTATATATATGCAAAGTTACACTCAGTTCTATATTTAACATAATATTGTCAGGCACAAGGTTAGCGTTATGAGGTTTCGTTGATAAAGTATTACAAATCAAAGATGTATAAATTAGATAGCTTTCAAAGATATTAGCATGAGATTCCTCGTGTTTGAAATATTTAATAAACTAGGTCTCCTTCGGGATCGCAATTATCATGGCGCTTAGTGAAAGAAGAGTTCATTTCTCAAGTGATTTGCCTGAAGAAACGAACTTTGTAAGCGTTATATGTCGGTAAACAGAACACACAAGTAAATAGAAACATACAGACGTAGAGGCGCGTAGTACTCTCTCTCTAGCTCTCTCTCGCTCTCCAACACGCGAGCGCGCACCCACACACACACACACACACGCATATATATATATATATATATATATATATATATATATAGATAGATAGATAGATAGATAGATAGATATGAATATTAGCATAAGGTCCATTGAATTTTCTTTGTTTAAATTTTGTTTAAATTTTTGTTTATTTTACTTCCGTTTGGATCATTTTCTTAGTTTAAAGACAGATTTTGAGGGCATTTCTTTTCATTGCTTCATAAACATTTATCAAGATAATTCTGAGAATTAATGATCTCTTCTCTAGAAATGAGCTGAGACTGGTGTCTTCACGATTTGCGCTGTATCAGTAATTTGTACTAAAAGTTTTTCTCAAAATAAAACAAATTTGGCTCTGCCTCAAAACATTTCCAGGTAACATTTGTTACCCAATTTCATACATTTTACTTATGTTAAAGTATGTTAAATGAATAGATCATTTTCATTTTACTAAAACTTAATGATATAAAAGCCTTATTTTACATAAATATGTGTAAAGTTATGGTCGCCATGACTAATTTATAAATGACCTGCTGAAATACTTTCTTTTCTATTATTCCCTTCATTCCATTGAAGCATTTACTAAACAATTTCAGAATAATTATTTAATATACAGTACTAATATTCCAATTTCTTTTTATTCTGACACCATAATCTTTGGCTCTTTCCTCCAATATCGCCTCATAATCAGCAAAAGCCATTTTAAATCTGGCGACAGGCAGCTGGCAATGATTTTATTTATTATGAACAAGAATCGATTCTTTTTATTACACTTGCATGCAGTCACAATAACATCAGGAGACAATATGAATCGTGTCTATTAAATAATAAATATTACGTACGAATTCAGTTCTACAGAGCGCAGATGACTAAGATGTTTCAGAAGTCTTTGATTAATCTGCTACAATCTGAAGGAATATAATTAAATAGGAAGGTTTTGAAAATTATTAATAATAATAATGCGGGACTTTGATTGCGCTCACCCTAATAATAATGATCGAATTGATGAATATTAATCTACATTTTAAATTAGAAAATCTGACAGAAAAGACATAAAAAAAAACTAAGGCATAAGATTAATCATTTCAGCAGGAAATAAAGTTATTCGTGAAACAATACATTTTATTCAGGAAAACGTTTCAACATTTTTTGATGTAGAAATAATATTTACTTTTTAATTACAGTTTGGCTTCTCTTATCTATTTAAGTTCTTTCTAATAATAATTATAATACTGGATCCATGAATTTTTGGCATGAATTCAACGCCTCCGAAAATAAAAAATACCTGTGTATAAGGAGATCATTTCCCTAAAATTCTTAAAAAATTCCCTTTATGTAGTTTGGTCCCGTATTTTTACGTCAAGACATGATCATATAAATTAGCACTATCCTCGCTTATATGTGATATTGATAATCATTTATCACCGAAATGTGATGTCGATATTAGTATTTTCTGTGAGAGTCGAAAAACAATAGTTTCCAATTTTTTTAAGTTTAAGCTAAGATCACATTCTCTAAAATCCAGCAGGAAGATTATTTCACGTTAATGTGAATTGCTTTCACTTATTGTATTTACAGAAATCTAGATAATCAATACTTAAATATTAGTGTCGATTCCATGTAATATTTGCATCCTGCAACGAAATGAAGCAGGCAGGTATTTTTATCCCTTATTGTAATTTATATATTTATACAAATTATTTAACAACTCTATATAATATTAAAACAATGAAATATATCTAATCTACCTCAGGAGATATTGGTAAACTGTTCACTAGGTGAAGAGACAGATGTGCCCCAAGAAAGAAAATGACTCCTTAAAAAAAACACGCACACAAAAAAAAATCATCTCTTGCGCAAACGTCTGCCGCTGTTGGCTTAACAAACTATTGCCACGAAACATGTCTCGGCATTACAGACAAATATCCTTTTCGAAGATTTAGCAAAATAAACTGCTTTAGGTAGAGGGGAATAGACAGAAATGTTCCTCAGCATATTTCTAAAACTTTTGCACGCATTGGTATGTTCCACACAAATACGGCGAAAGCATTTCATGTTCGATCTTTTTCATGGCGCCGAAAACCCAGCGTGTATATGTTCGTCCGGTTATATCAGTCGACGTATTGCATTTGATAGGGATATTAAACGTAACATTAATTTCTCCAGGGCAAATTCCAAAAGAAGTAAGCGAGTATTGCTTAATCAGCCGTAGTAAAATCATAATATTCCTTCAGTCAGGACAAACCTTCCAACACCCAATGGGACTCCATAACTCATATAAACGATAAAATGCTAATCAGGTAAGAAAATGCTAATCAGGCAAATAAACCGCTCAAATATTTGCTTATGTTGCATCTTTACTAAACTCAGGCCATAGTTTTCTGTCTAATCCTCATCTTACCTCTTTGAAATATTTCTACGGGGTTTAATTAATCAGGAGCAAAATGGTTTATTTATTTCTAAATCATAACATCTTTAACCGAAATGCAATGTTGCAATCCTGTGGGTAATATATCTCTTACATTTCTACGGCAAATATATAGAAGGTGTCCATTCATTAGTTAGACCAGTTCGCATTTTTACGGTTAGGATACGCCCTGCTATTTCCAAGAATTTGAATTACTCATATATATATATATATATATATATATATCTATCTATATATATATATATATATATATATATATATATATATATATATATATATAAAAATGTGGGCTATCAGGTTTCTCCAAAATGACTTATTCTTTGTAGCTCTCAGAAAATAGCTTCTTTAGAAACCACAGAACCTGCCAAAAAAAAAAAAAAAAAAAAAACATGCAAACTCCCCAAATCTTGTTGTTCTGCAATATACCGTGTCACTTCAGGACGTGGGCGATCATGTCTGTCTTCTTTTTCTTTGTACCTCTCAGTCAAAAAGACTCCTAAAAAGCACAGATCCCGATCAAATGTAGGACATCTAAAACGTTCATTCGGAAGAAATGGAATATATATTATCCATTATCTCTGTACGATTTCCATTTAGGACGTGAGCGATCACTGCTCTCTACAGCGTCCTTTTCATTGTAACTTTCTGTAAAAGACACCCATCAAAATCCCAGTGCTTGCAACAGACGTGGTGGATGCAACTAAATCCTCGTTCAAAATGAAGATTTTTATATTGTTCTTCTAGACCACAAAATGATATGGCCGATCATGGCGCTTCAAAACTTGTTCTTTGTAGCCATTAGTAGAGTTTTCTTTTTCTATCTGTCCTAAACACAGTTCTGTCGACCATTTACACAGGCTTCTTTTGTGTGTTATTCGCTGCTTGCCTTCTTTTGTCGCTTTTCCTTCAATATGTTCTCCCCATTGATCCTACACATATTTAATGGCTGAAATCCTATTTCTGTATTATCATTCGATTTTTAGCTATAGATATATATTTATAATTCTCTAGTTGTCGTATGTTAATCTTACTGAAGGATACAAGAATTCTTAGAAGTAAAAAAAGAGATACCAGACAAGTAAAATCCAAGACGCGTTTGGTAAATTTGTATATTTCGCTTTTGCATGTATTTCCTATTCAATGAGGGATAAAGTAAACTATTGATTTATCTTGATGGAAAGGCATTTTACTCTTACCACGCCAACAAATGCATCTATTTTAAGCGTTTTCCGCAGAGCGACTTCAATTTGGCTGTAACTGGCCTTTTTTCTAGCCGGTCAGTATACCAAGGTGCTGTCTTCATTCGATTTTATCTAAGTTAAGCAGGCCATCTCCCTGCCCAGATTTTCTTTCTTTTCTCTTTTTTTTTATGTTGATCATAATTCTTATTTTTGTTGTTGTTGCTATTTCTTTATTTATTTATTCTTTTCCTTTGTGTGCAAAAATGAATTACGAAAAGCGATTTAGGAAGAATGAATGAACAGGGTCGGATAAAATAAATAAGATTTATGAAGCAATTTGTTTATTGTAACCTCCATTCCTCCAATGCACCCGTCCGCAATGGTCGGAAGCTGCTTAATCAAAAAAGCGTAGTGATAGAAGAAGAACATAAATAATAATAATAATAATAATAATAATAATAATAATAAATCAACAAATTAATCATGATCAACATTATTTCCGTCATCATCATTGCCATCATTCAGAATGATAGCAAAATTGCCAATTTAGCAAAGACCAGCCTACACAGCATCTAGTTTAATGGACATCATACGTTTGTTGAAATAAGCGGAAATGAAGCTAAAACAAAACAACAAAAATAATAATGATAATAATGGTACTAATACTGCTACCATTACAACTAATAAAAATAATATTACATGAATGAAAGCATCAGGTTACTTTACAAAATATATAAAACAGCAAATATCCAGCAATCAAGGAACCATATTCTCTCATCAAAATAAAACGCAAGAAGCTAGAAACTACCTCATAGCAACGAAGAAAACATTAAAAAGCATACTCATTAAGAGAATAACAGTCTATATTTCTGAGATGAATATTATAATTATTTACAGTATCTATATAGTTCGGACTGTTGCTTTCATCTTTGTCGCAACATTCAGAACGTTTCAACCTTTGTACACGCCATCCTTCTTCAAGTGACTTGAATTTCGAACCGAAACATTTATTTCGTCCACCGGGTAGATTGTTCTGGTTCCATGTGCCATGTCTTTTAGTAGAATAAAAAATGTATTACTTTTAATCATTTAACACAAAGCAAGGTGATAATACCACTAAAAAGCAGGGGTTTACTGGAATGAAAGTGAATAAGAAGACTTTAATGAAAATATGTGAGCAACAGGACAATAATGAAACTGAATTTAGGGAGGTAGAATGTAGTGATTGAAGTTGCATTTAATTTTGTACGATTGCAGGAGACAGGGAAGAAATTTAACTCTTTCGCAAAACATCTTCCTGAAGGAAATTGGTGATCATGTCTCTTCATATCTTCCTGCGTTTTTATCTCTTTTTTTTATTTCTAGTCCTATACCTGCTGCCCATTCGCTAAAACACTCGTTGATTACACCCTGTTTATTAAGTTCGCTCTTGTTTTCCGTATACCATGTCAGTTTCCAATTCTCCAAACATATTATACTGGTTAGTTATGCCAATATTTCCAGCTATCTCTTTATTTATTAGTAGTAACAGTTTTCCTGTATTTGATATTCTCATGAAGATGTACTGTCATGCATTATGTTACTTGTAGAATAGGTCATCGAAACTTCATCTGTCTTTACGTATCTTGTATTCATTTCTTAGAAGATTGTCCATCTTTCAATTCCATATAGGAGATTAAATTAGACACAAAGAGAGTTCGTTTCCTTCTTTCATAGAAAGTTTTCTCTAACTTCACCCCCAAGCAATTCACCCCAAGCAAGGCGGAAGTGCCACTAGCATGCAAGGGGTTACAGAAGATTGAAAACAAGAGTAAAGAGACATGTTTGGGGGAAGGATGCAGAAAAGGACGGGGAAGAAGCTCAGAGAGTGTGATGTTAATTGATATTACACTTGAATATTTGAAGATTATAGTCATCGGGAAGCAATTAAGATGAAGGGGGTTCGACAGACAGGAAGCGAGGGAGAAGAAGCTGTTTGAGTAGAAGAGCCGCTTACATTTAACCGCTTTGATCGTGAAAGGTTGGGACCGTGATGCCAGCCTATTAGCTCGCTTCAATTCATGCAGTCCGTGAACCAGAGAAAGTAGATCGTAGAAATAGTTTTCCGTGAAAATAATTGTAAGGAAGACAGAGAGAGGCCACAGCACGTCTGTGGGATAGCGATTGTAGACTAGATGTCAGATCATGGCCTATCGTCTTACATATTAGTCTCAGGATTTTATTGAGGACCTGGAGACGGACAGCGGAAGTACGAGACCATATACGACATCAATATTCCATGCAAGGACTGATGATTGATTTATAGATATAAATGATTGACTCAGACGAGAAAAACTTTCTGGCACGACGCAGAGAATCAACTTCATATTTTGTTTAATTTTTGGATGACATGTTTCACTATTCCTGTGCGATATCGCACTTCTGCATCACACATTCAATTATCTGCTACTACACTAACTATTTTTTGTAATTGCGTATGCTTGCTTTTTCAAGTTCCGAACAAGTATCTCACATCAACGTCTATGATTTTTCCCGTTTTATTATTATTCAAAGATTAGTCATTTCATGTCGTTTTTCTCGATTATCTTGTTCAGCATTACTAAAAGTTCTATTAAAGAAATTCCTATCAACACATCGTAATCTGCGTACCTAAGGTTGTTAGGCTTATGTCGTTCGATAATAAATTCTGGTAGGATCGGCTATTGGACATAATCAATAATGAAATATTTATGGGGATATTTACAGTGGACAAGATTTGAACAGTGAATATTGAAACAAGAGAATTGATGAGAATTCATAAAGAGTTCCATCCTAGATATGATGTTGATATGCTATATGTGAAAAGACAAGAAAATGGAAGACAAAACATCAGTATTAAGAACTGCGTTAATGATGATATCAAGGCGTATATTAATCCACAATATTATAACAAACGAACCACATGAAGGTAAAATGTAAGAAACTTTCAACGCAAGCCTCCATATATCAATGGATAAACAACATCAAAAACCCAAATAAAGCTCAAACATATTTACATAGAACAAGTTTATCCTTATTGGCGGAGGCTCAGAATAATTTCAGTTGAACGAATGACACAAAAAATTAGTAAGCTAATGACCTTAGCATCTGAAGATATTGAGGTCATTACAAATGGCAGAGGGACGTGCCAATAAAAGCCAGTATTACAATACACATATAGGAACATGTCCGACTATGAGACCCTGGTTCGTATCTCACCATGGTTGGTTTGTTAGGAAGGTGACCTTGATGTTATCGGAATTTGGATGCGATCCTAGCGCGCCCCACATTTGGAAAGCGCAAGAAAACTATACCTCGGGTTGGCCCAAGTCTTATGAGTAAAACTACACAGACAGAACGATTTGGGAGCCTTCGATTACTATGCAAGCACGAAGTCACAAGTGATCGGGATTGAGGGTTTGAGCTTATTATCCTTGTTCATGATCGTGACAAATCTCTTCCAAAAAGTATAATTAAATCCACACAGCATATTTACACTAACAACTATGGCTGGGCTCTGTGGGCATTTATGAAACATGCGTCTGAAAAAAAAATTGGCTTGCTGCCTTAGAAAACAGGTATAGCCGAACACGTGCGGCCAGCCGTTACTTATTACAATACATACCATATTCTTTTGTAGGAAATGTGTTTTAGATATATTGACCGTTCAGACATATCACTTAACACAACTCAAAGTAACATTTTTCTCACTAAATAAAATAAAATAGTCTGATATTGAATGCCATTGGTTTAGTCGATCGCAAATCCAAATTAAACCTATGTAAAACCCTAGAAACAGCAGGAGAACGGGAAGGATTTCTTCAACATGATTTTTTTCATATTGTAAGATTTAACATGTACAAGATCCGGTGCGGGGGGGGGTCAATGGAGATAGAGGTTTGCGTTGAAAGGTAATTTATATAGATAGGAGGGGAAGATAACGCTTAACCCTATACACGAATAGATTAAGATTGTAGCGTTCGGGGAAACATACTCTTGGGAGTCGGATCCACTGAATAGTGGTTCACGGAAAGAAGCTGTTCGAGTGGAACTTATTTCTCACAGATGGAGTATGGAGGTAATGTAGCTGGTTTGCTAAATGTAATTGGCATGGCAGGTCCAAATATTTAATTTCAGAACTGACGAAACCAAAGAACCTAATGAATGATGAGCCGTAAACTTCTAATCTTCAAAGAATACTGACGTATAATTTTGAAAACTTTGAACTTTCACAGGAGAAATGAGGACATTCAGATTTTCAATGTTACTCGAAGCAATGTTACTGGAATATTGAAAATGATAAGAGTAGAATGACCCTTACTTCATTCTATGACAAAAGACAAGTATATTTTGAATTATATAGTTGGTCCTCAACCAATGATATGGCCCTTTGAAGATTTTATAAGATAACCGGCAGGAAAATGATTTGTTCCTATTGAAGTTTGCATTGTGCGGCTACAATAAAACTTCGTATCAAAACAAATCACAGACATCAATGATGAAAATCAAAATAAAAAGGAGTTAAAATATGACAGATGTTGAACAAGACCTAAAAAAAAAATTTAAAAAAAAATAGTATTAAATCAAATCCTACAGCATATGTCAATAAAAAAAAGGAATTGTTGACAGAATAATATGACTAATATCTCTCAGAATAAACGTTCAGCTCTGAATAAAATTGAATCTCATTTAATGGAAGACGAAACAGTCTATTAGAGCAAACTAAAAACAAATATATACAATTAGTAGTAAAATATGGCGGAATGCTGAGGATCAACATAAATGGAAAAGGATAATTGTACAGAAAGTAATGACAGACATGATCGCACAGGTCAGAGCTTTGATGATCTGAAATAAGTGGAATTGTTTTGATGTTTTTTTAGAGCGTTCCTCTCCCAAATCCAGATGCTCATATTTTAAGAAGGGATACAGCTCAAGAGGATAGAGAGGATGTATAGATATATACGGATATAAATCAGGGGATGAATGAAGTTCCTCTCCCAGCTGCCATAACATTACAACTGAAACTAAATATGATGGTGACTAAATAAAAGATCATTTCCACACGAATGAAATATACTGTCAAACATGAAGATAATAGCTATCATTATTGCTGGAATTAGAGCTATACGGAAATATGTACTTACGTTTGAGATGCATTCCAAATCACAGAGATGTATACAACTATACAAACAAGAAATTTCCTCAAATTAGGTAGAATATTGATGACAATATTTTAGTATTTAGTTTACACAATGTTACTTGATCACAACGACTCGGGATAGAAATAGTAAAAATCGTATTAATATTGCAAGTAATCTAAAACGAAATGATATATAGAAGTAATGTTAAGCTGGGAATTAAGGAAATAATAATAATTAAAAATTTGATATGAATTAAAATAGCATCTGAAATAAAAGGTAAATTGCATGTCATCTTATGATGTTCGGATCCTGACAAATAATGTTACGCAAGAAGGAAGAGTGAAAATAAGAGAAAAAGGATCTATGCTGAATCCAGCTGTCAGATTACTGGGTAAAAATATTGAAAACCTGATAACGCCAAAATAAGACGCATTGGCCTATTCACCAATGATTCTAGTTTGTAGATAGGTTTTGATATTTACTGATATAAGCTATTCTGAGATATACCAAAATAATGAGATATGCTCTTGGAAATCTTGTAAACTTGCTGCTACGATTTACTCACCTGCTATCATAACAAAGACTTGAAAAACATGAAAAGTGTACAAAATGCAAGGAGAAATAGATAAAAGTGCCAGGATATTAATATCATTATATAATATTAAAAAGAAAAATTATATTTCCACATAGATTTATAAAATATTTGTAGGATATACAAATTATAAGGACAATTTTATCTTTACTGACTATATCATTTTTAATTCAGAAGCGTTTCATTTTCTTTTGAAAGTTTTAGTAATTTTTCTAGAGATATATAAGTGAAACCACTTTTTTGAATATATATCATAATAAATTACAAAAGCAAAAAAAATAGTTTTGTTAGAAACGAGAACAGAAATATATATAATTATATTCAAGATACCAATTTAAGTATAAGAGAAGAAAGATATGCATGAATTATCTCAGATAATACGTGAAGGAAAAATGAGAAAGGTAAGCATTGATGAAAAGTATTTTAACGGGGACAAAGGAATTGAATTCTTCATAGAAAAATAAACAGGCTTAGTGATGCATAAAGGAAATACACGACAACATTTGAAATCAAATTAGGAGATGGGAAATCATAATATGAAACGAAAACTCCTTTACAAATAACTTTGGAAATAGGAATGCAATTCTATAAAACATTTCGAAAGAAGGAAATAATTAGTTAGAAATTTATCTGGGAATATAAGAGAGGACTGTAAGGAAAGACAATATGATAAGAATGAGGAAGATTAAAAATCAATTATTCAATAAAAATGTTGATGAATATATATATACATTTTCAATAAGCAAGGCAATATAGAACGTTATTAGGTTCAAGAAAATAGGATCTAAAATGAATCCATAAACAAGGTCATTAATGTAGATGCTCTAGAACTGCGATTCCCCAAATATGTGTTACCACCGCCTTAGGTCAATGTTAAGGTCCAGGCCGCCATTGGGGAAAAAAGAGAGTGATACACGGTGGTAAGGTAATATTTTATTCTTTTTTTTTTTTTGCAAAATATATAAAACAATATATACACGACTTATATTAAAAGAGAATATATACTTTAAACAGTGTAAAACAAAAACATTTTTATTTTCAGAATTAGAATGACGGAATATTTTTCAGTCTCTTACTGACGTTATTTGGACATGAAGTGCTATACGCAGCCAGATCCGACGCCCGACGTCTGCAGCAAGTAATACTTTAACTTTTGCAGTTTTAACGATTACCTATGAATATTCATCTGACAAAATATTATGTAAGGGTATATCAGAAAAGACCTCTGGTCAGTATTAAGTTAACATGGACAGGTTTTGTGCTAAATTATTTTTCGTTTTATGACACAAAACAAATAAAATTCAAATTCCCAAATTTATTTGTTTTCATCATAAATATTGATACAAATCCCGGAGAAAAGTTAAATGATAAGATACAATTAATGATCTAAAGAAAAGATAAAATTCTTTCACGTTGGGATGAAGTGAAGAAGACAATGGAGGTTTATCTACATTTGTTTAAACATAAACAATATTTATTTGCTATCTCACATTAACATACAAATGACAAGGACAACGTAAGTAAATTCAACTATTTCCTATGACGATAACTCATTGCGTTTGCAATAAAGGGGTTCAAATAACTTGGAACGATTTTAAATGTGAATTAAGAATAAACGTCTAATGATTTTTTCTTTACATTCAAATTTAACAACATAAGTCTTGGGCAATATCAACCATGGAACTTTTAACAATCAAACAAAATTTTAAATTCATCAAAGCCTATTACAAAAATGGACGTACAAACAGAAAATGCATTTTGCGCACTTCGCGATATTGTGGTCAGCTTAATCGACCAAGCTAGAGTACAATTAGAAACGATGCAACGTTGTGGTGGAGTGGTCCAATTCCTACGCGTGATGATGAATAGAGGTGTCTGGATATTAGGCCACTGCAGCAATGTTTCCAACTGAACGACGTAAACGAGCACGCAATGGTGTTTGCACATCTGCCACCGACCCAGTTTGTTTGAATTTACGAACAATTTTTCCACATGAACTCTTGAAACTTTAACAAGTTCTTTGATTGTTAATCTTTCCATGTTTGATATTGCCAAAGACTTAATTTGTTAAATCCGAAAGAAAAAGAAAAATCATTAGAAGCTTAAACTTAATTCACATTTAAGATCTGTCCAAGTTATTCAAACACCATTTATATTAGTTTTCATCTTACTATCAAAGTAAGTGCATCAATGTTTAGCTGTTCATTTGGGTTGATTAAAGGAGATGTGAACAAGTTTGTGGTTACTAAAATAGGTTTACTACAAACTACAGACAGATACTGATGAAATAGATGAAAAAAAAAACTGGGTACAATATTTAGTGAGATTCACACTAAACTTGCTCAACTGAATTACAGAGAAAATAAGATCAGTTGATCAATGGGTTGGCGATATAAATCTTGACGAGATTTCATGTACATATCGAACATACATATAGCAGGTTTAGGTATATTCTTTACTGATTTTGCTTAACTGCTGAAAATATTCTGTAGTCCTTTTGTATAGTTTGAGTAAATATCCAAAAACTGAAAGTTTAGTTGCGATGTGACTATATTTTACAACATGAAGCAAATAATGTCTTATTTTAAGCAACGTTTACAATCAGATTGAAACTTCCCTTGGTGGTTAATGCCAATCCATTTTACAAAGTACAGCAGGTGTCCGGGGTCTGCAACCTGTGAATCTATCCATAATAGTTCAATCACTATAACGACGATGGGTATGTAATTGCCGAGAAACATGATCGATAATGTCCTGAAGACGAAAGGCACATTCAAGAAGGGAAAAATGTCTGCCTGAAAGTCCTACAATCATGACCCATATGTTTGTTGCCCACGAAAATCTACCACACTGGAAACCTCAAAAATTCATACCCACATATATTAGCTAAGAAATTTAAACTGTGGCCAAACAGTTCAATGTTACCTTAAGCTAGTTTTCGCCATTTATCACATATATAAAGCTTGTCTTCTAGATGACTACATTTCAACAGTTGGGGTGATGGTCTGTGTGCGTGTTATATAAAAGATATAAATGTTCGTATATATATATATATATATATATATATATATATATATATATATATATATATATATATATATGTATTGATAAAATCGATATCAATATTTATCGAAGACAAACTCAGATTTTGATAATTTTCAATCACTCAAAGGGACGCTTATCAAGACTGACTAAAAATTACGAAACATGGACCCTGTCTCCAAAAATATTGGACGTTATTGTATCTAATTTAATAGTATTTATCACACTCGACTAATATTAAGTTCTTTATTCGCAGAGATTTTGTTCAATTAAGTATACGCGCATTTACATAAATTTACACATATTTTGTGATAGAATTAATATCTATTATTATTGTACTAGTTGTAATATTTATTATTATTATTTTCTTCTATTTTACTATATATGTGTGGGTATGTATTTGCAAAATCGAAATCTATTTATCGATCTATCTTCATAGATATATACATACTCATATTCATTATCATAAAATAAGATGAACGCCTTAAATCTGTAAAAATAATAAAAAAAAATAAAAAAACGTGTGCTCAGTATCAAAAGATAGCTTTCACACAGCTTTCCAGGGAAAATTGCGTTTTAAAAGGACAAAGTGCATCAAAGACATACGTTTCCGTGTTTCAGGCTTTTACAGTTGTACAATTTCACCAACTGACGTTTGAAAGTGTATGAAACTCGGAGTCGTGACAGGTTGAATCTCTTGCATTTTAAACGATATTTGAATATATATATATATATATATATATATATATATATATATATATATTGATATGTAATCTCACTGATAAACTTAAAAAAAGGGAAAAAAAATGTAGAATGTATTAAGACAGCATTTCTTCTTTTTTTCCAAAATCTTTCTTCGATTTACTAGAATCTTATTCGTATTAAAATAAACGAAATCCAAAGGTACTTATATTCGGAAATACATATTTTAGGCAGATTGAATCACCTTATTATCATGATCTTTTCTATAAATTGCTCACCATAGTTTCACAATTTTAGAACACAGACTAATAGTGATTGTAATTATTGTTGAATTGAAGCGAATGGAGATATGAGTATTTGTTTCGCGTAATATATGTAATATATTATAATTTTACGTGTTAAGTGCTACATATTTTTGGAACAAAAAAAGTCTTTTATTTCTTTGTTTTTGTTTTTGGTAAATAATATAATTAAAATTGGTAAGGACTAGTGACCTAGGAATTTGTGAAATAATTCAAACTTTAAAACATTGTTAAAATCGATTTAGTTGAACAATTGTTCATTAAACCTTTGATAGCCATGGACATTAATCGAATTTACCGGGTCAAGGATATATAGTAGAGTGGATTATTTGGGTAATAGGCTCACAAGAAATTCAATGATATAAAACGTTAAAATTTTGTAGAGTTTGAATAAATCTACAAAAATAAAATTAAAAAAAAAACCCAAAAAACTTCATAAAACACCAGAGGAAAATATTTTAGCGTGTAATTCAAACAGCGCTGGAATAAACAAAGGGATTTATCTCACAATAAAGGGAATTCTTCCTACATTTTCTGCTGAAAAGATGAGTATATCTTCTGGCTGAATGTACTACTACTACTATTATTATTATTATTACTTCTACTACTACTACTACTACTACTACTACTAATAATAATAATAATATGTGTGATACAATTTCGCTGCGTCCTCGACTTGATTTAGACACGGTCAATGACAATTTGATGCATAGATATTTTTCAGTTTCCTGTTTCATCTCAATAAAAAAAATGGATCATCAAAGCCAATTTGAACGAACCATTGTAGTTTGATTTCTTTCGTCAGTGAATCGTAAGATTTGATTGTTTGCAGCTGAAAGTGGAACTCGCAATTACGGTGCGATGTGATGCAATGTGGCTTCACCTTCATTTTGTCTAAAAATACGCAGTTTCTCAAAAGTGTGCAATTCTATAGCGGAATTTATTTTTTATGAGAGATTTAAAAAAAGCTTATTCTTCAGTTATTTCTTCAGTCGTTCGTTAATGAAGAATTTGAAGATCTACCAATATGCTCAATATTTAGAACTTACACAAATATATGATTATTATTACCGTGTGTGTGTGCGTATATGTGTTTCTATCGTTTTAGCTAATGAAATCCAAAGTTTATTTATGTGTCACGTGTCTTTATGATTCTAATTATGAAATCTCATACGTGTCCATACGAAGGAGAGCTGAAAAAAGTTCGTAGAATGACGAAGGTATTATCATGGAATCCTACTCGCGGTCCAAACATTTCTTACATGAATTTTGAAGAGCTTGGATATCATTGGTGTAGAAACTTTTATCTTGATAGGCAAAAAAGTCAGCAACAGCTTTATAGGCCATCATCATGATACTGATTTAAATCTAATTATTTTTTCAGATGACAGTCAGATTTACAAAATTGAAGAGACTAGGGAGAGGGATCAACCAGTTGAAAGCCAGTCACGCACCGCAACGATTGCAAACCTAGAACACGTGTCCTGATGAAACAAGACATATTTTCTGACTTTTTCGGGGTGTGTGATCGTGATAGCATTTCATAACTGCCACGAAAATCTGATATAATAATCTCCCTTTGAAATTGTGGCCACTTTGAAGATAAAACCAATGCCATTTCCATCTCGCAAAACTGAGGCCATCGCACCCCTTACAGATGAGACGACCTTAGTCTAGTTTGGAGTATGTGAGGAAGGAGGCGGCACACTTTATGGATTGTTTCTCGCTCAACTTGGAATAGGAAACGTTTAAAGAAAGCAACTGGAACTGCCTCAATGTTACTTTTCGCGTGATGTGATCAGTCTGGTGCACTTTTGATCAGGTGCCAGAAGATATGGCACTACGTAGTAAAACCATCATCATACTAAGTTCATGGCCCAGAATATTTTCAATTGTCACCGGATATGCTAATAAGCAGTAACTATTTGATTAACAGTCAATCGCCTGTCATTCATCGCCATATGTTGAACACGATCAATATTCTCCTTGGCAGTGGAACATCCAAAACGTACAAATCTTAGGTTATATTTAAGAATCTACATTTTCCTCCTAAATCGAACTATTCACTATTGCACTGTTGATAAAACTGGAATGTCGTCCTCTATTATAGTAGGCATTTTAGTAGGAATTTCCTTGAGGGTTAAACACTGTTTCTGCAGGTACGTGATAACACCCAATGTAACTGAATAATCAGATATCAGTTTACCTGTAAATAAACAATCTATTTAATATTAATATGAGCTGAAATATATTGCAAGACTTCACAGATCTATTATCTTCATAGTCATCCTATTAACATTTCAGCCAAACCTGCTAATATCTATCTAACTATCTGGATATAAATGGTTGCAGTTGATTAATTTATATATATATATATATATATATATATATATATATATATATATATATATATATATATATATAAAAAACTGACCACTTTAAGGTACCATTACAATAATTTATTTCACCAAAATCCTTTTTGAAGGATTCCGGATCATCAGGTAACACTTCCAACAAAGAAATATATATATATATATATATATATATATATATATAATTATTCGAATTATATATATATATATATATATATATATATATATATATATATATATATATAATTATTCGAATATATATATATATATATATATAATTATTATACATATGTATGTGTGTGTGTGTGTTTGCATGTAATAACTTGATTTTAAGGTGTGTTATTATATAAGTAAATGTGCTCAATATCAGAGATAGAGCGTATGTATAAATAAATTTGGACACTTGAACACAATGGTCTAAAAAGATTTCGTTCAATCATGAAACAAACTGTTGCGTTTGGTGTTTTACTTCATTGTCCACATTTATATTTACATAAACACACAAACATACTCTCTTTTTTTTTTCCCTGTCTGTCTCTCTTTATATATATATATATATATATATATATATATATATATATATATAGTGAGAGAGAGACAGACAGACAGACAGACAGACAGATTGGTATGCGTAACCTTTGGTCAACCTTTAAAAATTAATTACTCTTGTTAATCTTATTCCGAGGTCGAGTGATTTGCAGCATGCCTTTTTCAGTACATTTTAAGATCTTTGAAGACCAGAATATATTTTACTACATTGCTCGCAATATTGTATGGTCGCGGATAGAGTATCTTAAGTATAGCGATGCTGGTAAAGGTCATACAAAGTACGAAACAACGGTCGAAAATGTCATCTTTAATCGGTTTTCTTAAGTTGAAAATGTATATTTTTTGCTAAAATGATCTTTATTATTACAGAATATACAAAGAATCAAAGTATGAATTAAGTATGTGCTGTTGCTGCCTTTGGCTAAAATCTTTGGCTCAATTTGTTGTAACATTGTAAAAATCAAGGTCCAGTGTTAGGATAATTTTTTTCCCCATTCTTCTTGGTAATTATCTCAAAGCTATTGGAGATTGAGTGGTTTTCGATGAAACACGTATGTATTCATTCCCAACTATATATTTCAATTATACTGTGCTAGTCAGTGTTCCAGAAATTTAACATCTTCATCCACACTTTTGTTTCACATGATGTGTAGAAAAGTGCACCGTCATGCTGAAAAATGTCATTGTCGAGTTCTGGAAGAAGATTAGACTGCAGTAAACTAATATAATTTTGTCTGACTGTTAATTTTGTAGTGTCAGATGAGACAGTCACCATATTTTTTTTCATTTGGCTTGCTTTTGTTTTTTTCCGCTTTTCTTCGTACTTGCATTTCTTCCAATATTATGGGACGTCGGTTGGGTTGTGAGGACACTGCTTCTGGTAACTAGCTCCCACTTCTTTAATAATTTCCATAACACTTCCAAATCACAGCCTTCATTTTTTTGTTTCTTCATCGATTTTAGTCAAGCGATTAGTGTAAAAATTAAGGTAAAGGCCAACTAAAATTCCTTGTCTATGTATCTTACAGTTGCGCTAAGATGGAACATTTCCTTCCTAGAAATGTGCATGTTATAATATAATTATGATCTTTCACTGACCACATAACCTTGCATGTCCTTTTCGGCTTCAACCTGCTTAGAATAGTGTAACTTTTATCATGCAGTCTCTAAGAAAACAAAACTTATGCTCAAGGTTGGCCGACCCTAATAATAAAAGCATACTGCTAAACAATCATTACTACATTTAAAATAAAGCTGTATAATCAATTGATGCAGATGGTCAAAATAGTTGCGCACAGTTGTATATAATTTGTTGTCATAACAGTTTTTAAAATATTTTTTATGATAATGCAATTGTAATGAAATAAATGTAAAACTTATAGGTTTATTATTATGCATTTTGTATTTCGCTCGGGATTTTATGAACTACGTATACGATTCGTGTGTTCGAATAGAAACAAATACTGTTTTTAATTTTCTTCACCTTTTAAAGGTGAATTTCTCAATCGTCCTTCAGACATATAATATGATTTTTCAGAAAGCATCAATAATAAAATATTCTTAATTACATCTAAAGGAAATGTTAATGTTTCCAGAAAAACATTCACTCAAAACTTTGCGGGAATATGCGTATTAACAATAGTATTCACACAAAATAATTGTTTTCCTAAAATCACTCAAAACAACGAAAAACAAAGGCTACAAAACAATTTGTTTTGTCTTTATTGGAATTCATCCAAATGGCTAGGCTAAAAACCCAAATGTTACAAAATCGTGTTTTTAGCAACTAATGAAATAAAAGAAAATAGGCCAGGGAATATTATTGCATTTTTTCTCTGACTCTTTACAGCGTAAAAAACATCGTTTTTTCTCCCAAGTATTTATCTATCTCGAAATATAGTTTATACAAAGTAAACCCACAAGTTATTTGTATCATTGTCTGTGCTTATCAATCCGTGAATAATTAATAATATATCCAAGAAATTATCTTCTTCATTATACCTAATTTTCATCTATTATATATGAGCAATATCTGATGATTTATATCCGTCTAATCTACCAAAATTAGGTCATAATTCCAAATATTCATTAAACGGTGTAGTCATTTTATTTTTAGGAATATTTCTCTTTTTATACTTTGCCATTCTATGAATATGTTTGTTCTATATTTTCTAAAAAAAGATATTAGCTGATTAACATGACAAAACATAATTAGAAAACAAAATATGTGTACTAGGCGAAATCATCACATGCTATTGATCAAATATGTCTAACACATCTACTGAAAATAATGTATCCGATGTCGTATGCTCAATGTTAAATTTACTTCTAGTAGAAGGGGAGCTGCTACATCCCACAGAACGAATAATAAAAAATAAAATAAAACACATGTTGATGAATTACTTCCTCTTATTTATTTATTTGTTTCGAAAATATCTGTACCCCAAGTTGGGATGTTCAGATGAAAATTCAATAGAAGTAAATCATCATCATCATCATCATCATCATCATCATCCTTCCACCTCAACATGGTTGCCAATCCATTTCCCCAATGTTCGGTCCAGCATCGTTGTCCCCAGATCCCCAGTGTCCAACCCTGAGTCCCGATCTATGGTGTCTGGAAAAGACAATGTTCGTGAGAAGACCCTTCCAGAAGGATGTCATGATAGTAACGATGAGACGATTTCCCCATCCGATCGGTGTCAGTGGCCGGCAAACTGTAATCAAGAAGTAAACTCTGCTCAGTGACATCAGGTGAAAATTTCACTTACGCCGATTAAAATTCCGCACTATTTTCACACTTCAGCTTCGTTCTGTGATGAGAAATCACGACTAAATAAACTTGCATTAAAATTTCATATTCTTGAGATATTTGTTCACCTTTGAAAATTATGTAATATAAATATTTAAAGAATCTATTCTGCCTTTAAGCGAATTTGATTTCAATGATTCTTTCCAACGGCCATCAGCCAAATTGGTTTTCTTATGAGACCAAACAAATGAAAGTCTTAAATGATAAACATACGAATTGCCGATGGGATTTATATGCAGTTACTGCAAATTGATACAGACTCGGATATATTTAATATATTATTTCATTTGTTAATCTATTTCCTCAATAAAATTCATATAGCATCCATTCAGAAATATACGTTTCATTAAATACTTTAGCAAAGGGAAAATCACTATTTTTCTTGCATTCCATTCTTAGTTTACTTACCTTTTACATTTGGTTCACTTGCTTTTTATAGCTTCCACGATATATGGCGAAAGAAAGTGAACAAAGAGGGATGTATTATGCAGGTAAAAACTCTACTTAAAATAATTAATCCAATTCAAATCAGTGTAGATTGAATTGAAAAAAAAAGCGCGAGAGTTTTCCCCCAAAATAAAAGGGTTCAGTTCGAAAGTCCGACCACCTGAAGAAGGCCCAAACGCTTTGATAGATATGGCAACAAAGTTGAGGAGAATAATCTGAATAATGTAAATAGTCTAAATAAACCAAATATTTTAATGCACGAGTTTAATTTACAAGGCAAATAATTTAGCCGTATGTACTTTGGAAAATTAGTGTATCTGCATCGGCCAACTTAAGTAAGAGAATAGATAGATATTTTTCTATTACAGTAATATTCACACCACTAAAGATATGCTGACAACAGCAATTATAAAACATATAAGTATTCAGTAAATTTACGAACAAGTCAACATATTTTTCACGTCAGTATAATTTTACTAGTATCAATTGAAATTTATTCGCGGACAAAAAAGTACGGACCCACTAACTAGGACCGAATTAACTACAGATTGTGGCATCAAATCCGGCAATAAAGCCATGGCCAGTATTGGGAGGGTGAGTCTTGTGATATTTGATATTCGTATACTTATGGCTATATATAACAAAATCATGATATAAAATTAATAATCGGATAATGTCCCGTAGAGAAAATAGTTCTAAAACATTTAGTAAATTCAAAGATGAAGTCCTTGATTTGTATGATTCCAAAATCAAATAATCCCTTTGTATTTGCCCCAGAGACTAACAGATAAGTTTTAAATACACATCCAAGATTTATATTCCAAAGCTCATGGAACATGTGCTTGATTAAACTGATGATATCGTAGACGGTAAATTAGATTAAATCCATTGAAGGAAATGCAACAGTAATTTCATATTTTAATGCAAATTTAAACAGGCACTAACAACGTTTAATACACTAGTTTTCTCATTGTAAATGAAATTGTTAGACGTAGCCATATGTATGGTGCTGCAACCTAGCGATGATAAGTATTTGCAGTACAAATATATATCTATTGACTCTAAGTAACCATTTATTGTTTAAGCATTAATAAACATTTGCTTTCACACTATCTTCCAATGAACATAAAGGCGTTCGACAAAGTGCAATTTTACATGTATACTCCACTTATAAAACATAAGGAAATTAGAACGCTTGCCACATCCGGCTTAATATGAAAAAATAAAAAAAATAAAAATTAATTTTCATAAAATAACCTGTTTAGCATCATGCAAACTGTTTAATAAGTTTTAATAATTACATCGTTTTACGAAAATCACACACACATACACATACAAACACACACACACTCTCCCTCTCCTCTCTCTCTCTCATATATATATATATATATATATATATATATATAGCATAATGAGAAGCCACGTATACTTTCTTAATATGTATATATAGAAAAAGTTTCAAATTGAAAATTATAATGTTTTATTTTATGAAAGTATTTATTTATTTATATATATATTTGATATTTCAAATTGTCCTCAATTTTTCATCAGAAATAACTGTTTGTTACAAATAAATTAAAATTACTGTTTGTTAGCAAGTAGCGTCCTTCTTGAGAGACGCGGACGTCACGTGATATGGAACGTCACTGTTCGGATATTCTAACTTAAATCTAACTGTCATAAATATTTAAAACAATTTTTACTATATCTAAAAAAAAATTAAAAAAAAATTGCTTAACTATTGAAATATTTATAAAGATTTAAAACACCTAAGTCCCTATTCAACCCTAGTTTATGTGTATTTAATTTTAAAATCCAATATGTTTCTTTTTTTCTGCGTGTGAATGTGGAAGTAAAATCGGAATCTATTAATAAACATTTGCAGTTTTCTAATGTGTGTCCTGATTGATTGTAGTGTTTATTATGGGGGAATAAGGGTTGTTTTGACGTATTGTTTGTTTATGGTTATTAAAACGAAATCTAAAATTGTTTCCAGACTCACCAATATATCCACTATTAGGACATAAGTTGCAGAATAAATAATAGATTACGTTATTGGTATCGCAGGTGAGGTTAGGTGGCTATATTCTGATATTGGTGTTGGGTACGGAAAATGTATTAACTATTATTAAATGTTTGCAAATTAAGCAACGAGATTTGTTACATTTGTAATTTCCTGTTTGGTTTCTATTGTTTAGATATTTGGTAGAGGTGAGGATAGCTGATAGGTTAGGTGATTGTTTCATTGCATTTATGGGTGGTTTATCGAAAATGTCTTTGATCTTGTTGTCTAATTGGAGGTTCTTGTAATCATTTTTTAAATTGTGAATAAGTGTGTGGGAATATTGATTGTGGTTAAAAACCATGGGAATCCGATTGTTGTTTTTATTTTTCTTGTATGTGAGAAGTGTGTTACGATTTATCAGGATAGTTTTATTTAGTGCTTCTTTTATTATTTTTATTGGGTATTTGCATTTTAGGAATTGTTTTGTTAAGTTATTAATGTTGTATAGAAAATCTAAATGGTCTGAGCATATGCGTTTGATTCTTAGAAATGAGCTGTATACAATAGATTTTTTTAATTTAAAGGGATGACAGCTGTTAAAGTGCAGGAATTTATGTTGGTTTGTGGGTTTGTTGTATAGACTGGTAGAAAGTGTAAGTTTGTTTAATTTTATCATAACGTCTAAGAAAGGGATGGATGTGTATGAGTGCTCCATGGTAAATTTAATTGTATCGTGGAAATTGTTGCAGAAAGTGAAAAAGGTTTTAATTTTTCTGATCCATGAGTCCATAGTAAGAAAATGTCATCAATATATCTAAAGTAATGTGATGGTTTATATTCTGAATTGTCTAGTATCTTCTTTTCTAGAATGTGCATAAAGATATTAGCATAACTAGGTGCCATTTTTGTGCCCATTGCTGTGCCACTAATCTGTAAATAGTGTTTGTTGTTGAATTTAAAATTATTATGTGTTAAGATGAAATTTATTAATTGGCATATATCTGTAATTTGGTAGTTAGGTAATTTTTTGTTACTAAGGAACTCATAGCAAGCTGATACTCTTTCAACATGTGGAATGTTCGTGTAAAGGGACGAAACATCCATCGTTACTAGGATTGTATCATGGTGGACTAAGTTAATGTTTTGTAATTTGTTGAGAAAGTCAGTAGTGTCTCTAATATAACTGGGTATGTCAGGCAATAAAGGTTTTAGGATATTGTCTATGTACCCAGATATAAGTTCTAATGAGGGTACCAATGCCTGATATTATGGGTCTACCAGGTGGCATGATTTTAAGGGTTTTGAAATTTCATAGATGTTCTCTTCATTATTTGATTGTGTAATTTGATGTGGGTCGGATGAAAAAGTGTTAGGGTGTTTTTCTGAAAGGATTTTGGGGAGTTTATGTAGTTTTGGGATAGTGTAGAATGTTGCTGTTTTAGGGTTCTCAGGAATAAGAGATTTTGTGGTATTTTTTATGTTGTAGTTCAGGTTCTGAGTGAGAAGTGATAATTCTGTTTTAAATGTCCTAGTTGGGTCTAGAGGTAAGGGTACATAGAATCTGTTATTTTGAAGTTGTGATTCTGCTTCTTTAATGTAGTGGTTAGTGTCTAAGATGGTTATAGCTCCGCCCTTGTCGGCTGGTACGATAATTATGTCTCGGTTGTTTTTAAGAGTATAGATGGCTTGGTGTTCTATTTTGGATAAGTTGTATTTTTTTATCTGGTGTCCTTTGTTTTTTAAGAAGTTATCCATGTGTTGTCTGGCTTTGTGGGCATATTGATCCAAGTGTTGGTTACGTCCGCTTGGTGGGGTCCATATATTGTTCTTCGTCGGAGGAAGTTTGGAGCATGATTGGTTAGCGCTGTTGTCTGTATTAGAAGTAGGTTTGTTGTCTGAGAAATATTCTTTTAGTCTCAGTCTACGAAGGTATTTTTCCATATCGTAGCAAAGGTTTAGAGGTTTTAGCGGTTGTGAGGGGCAGGATGATAATCCTTTATTTAATAAAGAGGTTTCTCCTTGGGTGAGAGTGTATTTAGATAGGTTAGCGATGTGGTTGTCAGCAGAGGTAGTATTGGTGTAGTGAACATAATGAGATCTTCGTGGGATCTGTTGTATTAAATAGTCTTTCAGGTAAGTTATGTGTTGTAAAATGGGGTCCTCAGCAATTAGTTTATTGAGTTTTTGGTTTTTCAAAAATATACACTGTGTCAGTTTTTTTTGGTACAGGAAATTGAGTGCTTTTTTTATTTGAGAGTATCGAAACGGAGAAAGTGTTAGGTAGAGAGAATAACTGATTTTTTTAGATAAGTTCATGTAAAAAGATTTTTTTAATGTAAGCAGTGTTGTGCGCAAGATTTCTTAATTGCGTGGAGGTTCTGTTGTATATATGTTGGGCTTTTGTTTTTGCAATGTAATAAAACTATGTTAGAAATTGTATTTAAATCGGAATCCTTTTGGTATTAAGTCCATTTTCTTGCAAAGTCCGAGAAATATAATATCCGAGTGTATCTGTGCCAGTTTGTAGAAAATTTTATATATATATATATATATATATATATATATATTAAATAAAAACAGATCACTTTAAGATGGAACAGTAAAGTGGTCTGTTTTTATTTAAATTATTTGCTCTGGATTTACATTGAGCTCTCTGGATTTTATCATCCTTAGGTTTACCCCTACGGATTACCTTGTTTTTCATAAACTAACTAACTAACTAACTAACTAACTATATATATATATATATATATATATATAGCGTAAAACCCACATCCCGAAAGTATACCTCGGAGTTACATGCACTGTGGAATCATCAGGTCCCCCCAAACTCATTGCAATCTGTTTAATGCTTCTGCTTTTCGTTGTTTCGAGGTGTTTTTAATTGCACTATAATCAACACATTGTTTATGTTATTTTGTAGCCGATATTTGCATAGTGCATGAAATTCCGAGTTGTCCTGTCGGCGTGGAGTATTAAGTAATTATTTATGTTTATTAATATATGCCTCTGCTATTTTGGATTAAACTGTCTTTTATTTAAACTAAAGGATATCTATCTATCTATCTATCTATGTAACTGGAAAAAGCTTA